>OU015494.1:56518331-57100886 GCA_907164885.2 Dolomedes plantarius | reverse complement strand
CACGAAGAACTCTACAGTGGAGAATGTGGTGGCTATCCATAAGAAAATTGCCACAGCAGATGGTACAGTGGGGCGCAGGCATCAGACCAATGCGGTAGAGGTGCGCAGCCAAGCAGTCATGTGCTGTGAAAAGACAGAAACGCGCCACAGCCTCACGGCGTAGCCAGTCCGGGGTGGTGTTTGGCGTAAGATTTTTCCACTGCTTACCAGATGTCCTTTCCATTAGCTCTGAATTGAAATTAGTGGAGACTTTTCTTTTAATAAGTCATTTTACAGTTGAGAAAGGAACCGGGTTATTGTTGGTTAGTTGAACAGTGGTTCCTTTTTTTGCCAACTCGTCATCCCTCTCATTTCCAGTAATTCCACAATGACTGGGAATCCACTGAAAGGCGACGTTTTTACCCAAATGATATAACTTACGGATGGAAATTTGGCAATTTAGGACATCTCCAGATGACGGGTTATCTAAAGAGTCAATTGAATAGAGAGCCGCTCTTGAATCAGAAAGGATGACTACATTGGCAAATCTGTCAACAAAACATAGAAGTTGTTCCAAAGCAACACAAATCGCCTTAATTTCGCCATCAAAGGCTGTTCTTAAAGGACCCACAGGAATGTAGAATGCGAAAAGGTTGCTGAAAACTCCAGCACCGGCGTTGGGATGGTCCAGTGTGAAGGACCCGTCAGTAAAAACTCTCAACCAGTGGGGTTCAGGGTAACGAGTATTCATTGTTTCCAATGCAAGTAAATGCAGAATAGTGGTGGGAGTGTCCTGCTTCACAAGCTCTTGTTCCAGACTCAGTCTTACATTTAGTCTGAAGCAGTTAAGGGGATTTGTTGATTTAACATATTTTTCAAGTTGAAGGTGGAGGTCCAGCCTCGACACCCTTTCTTCAACGAATTGGAGGAATCCAAGCTGTGACCAAAGCTTGGTCAAGACCAAAAAGTATCAGTCTGAATCAGTTTATTGTAAAGTAGAATGGTTTTTTTCCTCGAAAACAACTCTCAGGAGTTTATTTCCAGTAAGCGATAACATTGCATCAATAGGAGTAGTTTTTACTGCGCCAGTAATGAGTCTAAGGGCCTGATTTTGCAAAATTTCAAGTTTTTGTAGTAAAGTTTCAGAGATGGTAACGAGGGGCTCATAACAATAAGTAAAAACTGGCAAAATGTATTTTTGATATGTGTGGATAAGGGTAGATCGGGAACATCCCCACAGTCAACCAGCAGGACGTTTGAGAATAGGGAGCCGCTTTGTTACGCTTTCCGACAAATAATCCACATGACTCTTCCAGCTTAATTTAGAGCCAAAAACAGTGCCTAGGTAGGTAAATGTTTTTACATTTTTAAGGTTAGCACCAGAGAAAAGAATTTTTGGGGAAAACTGTTGAAGCATAAGAGAAAAGGTCTATGTAGCGCACTTACTTAAATTCACAACCATGTTATTCTCCCTGCACCAACAACAGAGGGATTCAAGTGCAGCGTTCAAAATAGGTTTATCATTTATCTCAGCATATTTCTTTGGTGAGGAAGTACAAATAACCAAATCGTCGGCATAAAACAAACAGTGAATACCGTGGATTGATTTTAAAGTAGATATTAGATCATTGATATAGATGTTAAAAAGAGTACAGCTGGTAATAGAACCCTGGGGAAGACCAGTTTGTGAATTGAAATTATTAGAAATTCCGTTCCCAAAACGAACTTTGCAGCTTCTTTGACCAAGAAAAGAACGGAACCAATTTAACATGTTTGAGTTAATACCCATTAGAGAAAGCTTTTGTACTAGAAATTCTCTCCAGACGGAGTCGTATGCCGATTTAAAATCGACAAAAACAGCTGTCAAGACCTCTCTATTATCTAAGGGCATCCCTGATTGCCTGGCTGAAAAAAGTGACCTGGTCAACGGTCGAACGGTTCCTCCTAAACCCTGCCTGTTCGTGACAGATTAATTCGAAGTTCTCCAGGTACCAGTTGAGTCTCGAGTTTATCATTCTTTCCATTAACTTAGCAACAATGCTAGTCAGCGAGATAGGCCTAAAATTTTGTACAGAATCCGGGGTCTTGCCCCTTTTTATGATAGGTATGATCAAAGAACTTCTCCAATTTTCGGGCACAGTACCCTTCTTCCAAATAAAGTTAAAAATTTTCAAGAGCACTGATTTAGCATAACTTCCCATATGAGTCAAAAATTCTGAGTGTATACCATCCTCCCCTGGGGACTTCTTTAATTTGAGTTTCTTCAGAGACTGTTCGAATTCGAAATCGCTAAAGGGGGCCGAAAAAATGTCGCTGTCCAAGGGCCGAACATTTCCATGTGACCCAAAGCCTCTTTTAATAATCCTCGAGTTCTTCCTCGCAAGAGAGTTTTTCCTCTGTGATGATGAATAAAATTTACCGAAAGCATTTGAGATTTCAGTATCACCAAGACATTTGTTTTCAAAATAAATTGGTTGTCTCTGAGGAATAGAGGATTTGTTTTGAATATTGATTCAATATTGATTTGACTGTATTACAGTGAATGAGAAATTAGAAAGCAACAAAAGAAAATAATCTACTATTTGATCTCTAAAAACTGGGGATGTTAGTTCAATATCCATGGATAGATTGTGTTTAGAAAAATACAATAAGTCAAATATTTGTTTCCTGTTCGTGAAGATTAGACTAGATTCATTTTTTACTATACCTGAAAATTTAAAGTTTACTCACTAAGTTAAAGCAACTGGATAAATTTGGCATTCTTGAAACTTTTAAACTCTTAACAAGGTCACATTTCAAAACCATTGTTTGGTAGCAACTTTTAAAAGACATATAACATATTCTGATCTCCTTTGAATGTTTTTAATATAGTAGTGTAGAACCATTATAGTGGTTCAGCAGGTTTTTAAAAACGTGATCATGAATTTAAATCCACTAGCATTTTTCTATATTTTAATAGTATATTCATAACCATCTTTTACCATCTTTTTTATTCATAAAATGGCTCGTAATAGATAGGTTCACCTGGAAATATACAAGTCCAGTTATTGAAAGAATTGCGGTTTCCACAATGAAAAATCCCATTCTTTTATAGGATTAATTGTGTTTTGTACTACTTCAATACATTTTAGTTATTCCTTTTGTGGTCCATATTTTACCAACTCGAGAGATGTGAGGTACAAATTTCATGCTGCATGAACAGGTAAGATTCTTCATGATCATTTTTGCTAATGCTTTTGAGAATTCTTGACTATTCATAACACAATAAAACTTTAACGTCCCATGGGGGCTAACAATTATAATCTTTGTAATTATAATCCTTACAAAACAATTATAATCCTTACAAAATAATTTTAAGAATGAAGTAACTTTAAGACACTAGAGCAAAATATCATTTGAAAGTGAAAATAAAATAAAAAATAAAAATTCGTAAGTTTTTTTGTTGTGAAATGAATACATTTCACGTTTACGCTATAGAATACGCACCTGTAAGCATTTATTTTCACGAAACGAATGCTTAAAAGGTAAAATTTATTTTGCGGAATAATTTTCAGATTAAATACTTCTTTATACAGTGAAAAGTAGAAAAAACACTGTGTTAAAAAATTGCTTATAGATAAAAAATCGCTATAAGGGAAAATACCAACGTAAAATGTGAATTTTAAGTATGTGAAATACACTAAACGTGATCGAAAGAGAGCACCAGAAATTAAAAATTTTCTTTTGTGGGGCAGAGAAAGTCCTATAAGTACCCAATATCATGTAATATCTTCTTCAGATTCCTTTCTATCTTATATATCTGATATTTAGTCCCATTTCACTCAGTGAAATCATTCTTAAACGGAAGCGTTTGGGCTCAATTAAAGCCGTATCGCGTTGCTTCTAAAAAGAGTCCATTGGAAGGAAGGTCAGAGTGATAAAGAACTTGGCGCCAGCTGCTTCACTCAACAGAAGCAACAATTATTTCGTAAATTGTTCTGTATACAAATGATTCGTACCGGCAATTTACAGATTCCTTTTCGAGTTCTTTAAAATAATAACACAACTGAAATGCACCTTTCGCAATAAAGCTCCGACAAGGAACTAGATGTCCACTTACTAATATAACAAATAAACGATAATACACGTTTAATAGCTCATTTATTTATCGTTGAAAATAATCTTTAGGCAAACAAATTCATCTCAGTAAAAGTGTTAATTCTTCATACATTAAAGCTTTCGAGTTTTGAAGTCTAAAATATTAGATAAATTTATTGAATGTAACAGTGGCGTAGCGAGCATAACTGGCGCCCGGGGCACAATACCGTTTTGGCGCCCCCCCCCAAATAAAAATTGAAATTTTCCGGAATATCTTGCTTGCCTTGGGGACCATTTGGCGCCCTCTGCGTTTGGCGCCAGGGGCATGATAGACCCTCTTGCCCCCCCGCTCGCTACGCCACTGGAATGTAAACACAATTGTACTTGTAAAAATGTACCTTTCTTCGACGAAGTATGTCAAATATGCAATTTCTTTTTAGCGTTGTGAACAAGGGCGGCTCCAGTCCAGAGGTGTCTGTGGGGGGGGGGGGCAACATCGGCTCTTAGGGCCTTTATTTATTTTATATATATAAAAATCATTCATTCATTCATTCATTCATACATACATACACACATACACACACACATACATACATACATAAGAAATAAACATCCTCTCATTTTAAATTTAAACTCATTTAGTATTAGGTCTATGATTATATAATTTTAGGCTAGGGAAAAAAAAGGCTGGGTTTTTTTTAAGGGGGATGGGCAATCGCTTCTACTGTATCCCCCTTGGTGACGCCATTGGTTGTGAAGCCCTGTACGTTACTGACTGCTCAAATGAAAAGGTGCATGAAGAGACATTTATGAAAATTTTATTATTCTCAAAGATTTACATTTTATATAAAAAAAATTGGCCTTAAAAAAATTATGAAAATATAAAAAAAAAAGACAAACAAAAAACAAACTAAAAAAAGTCCCCTCAAAATCATGTATAATTTAAAATTTAAAACAAAAAATCTATTTCAGTTAAGAAATCTTTCAATAAAAAGTGATATCAGACTGCAAATTTCATATACATTTTTTTCAATAGATTTCTAGTTTAAAATTTTACATTTATTGTCAAATAATGTGACGCAGATATTATGTCGGAAAAATATAAATTAGAGAAATGTTACCTTTGTGTGACGAAAAAAAATCTTTGTCAAAAATACGTTTCTATGCACAATTTAAACTGTATAAAAATTGCATGGATCAGAGTCTCATACAATTAAAAATTACGGGATATCCGTGTAAACATATCCTTCAAAGTTTAACGCGGAATATTCGTTGTTAAAAATTTGTTAAGAATATATAGTCGAAATATTTTAAAACTAAAAATAATAATAAATTTGTAATCATCAACAAAAGAGCCTAAGCGGGAAGTTAATCAGCATATAATAATCTTGTTTTCTTTTTCTGCTCAAGGTCACGTCAAAAGATTTTATTATTTCGTTTTCATCTATACCTGGGTATTCGTAAGTACACGTTGCATATATTTCTGCAGTACTACTCCAGTATATTTTTAGGGAGTCATAAAAGTTTTAGATTTATTAAAATGGGAGTCTTCTTTTCTAACTTTTTTTCCTTTTGTCTTTTATTTTCCTTTAAATTTAGTACATTTGGCTGAGATAGATTTATTTATATTCAAACTGTATAGACAGTATTTGTATTTAAATCACCGACATGCATTAAAATTAACTAAATTACACGAGTTAGTAAGAAGATTTACCTAGCAGTATATGGTGTATATTTAAAAATAAGCAACGCGGAAGAAAACCTCTTGGTAATGTTTGTAGAGAGCATATTTCTACTTTTATTCCCTAGATGGCAGCATCACATTCTGCCGCCGCTACAAAAACCTTCTCAACATGAGACACCTGATTTGATGTTGCCCGCAACACGTTTTCTCGAGCTATTTTAAACAAAAAAATTGTTGAATTAACAAAGTTTTATTTTTTTTTATATACGTGTAACCACTCAACTAGTCCTCAAACTAGAGAGCCTCGAAACGTTTTCGAAGCACTTTCAACAATTTTTTTAAACACTTGACTTTTCTGGAAGAACAAACTTCCATTTCATTCTTTTATTTCTCGTTGAACGCGTAGGAGTTCTAAATTTAAAACAAAAATAAAAATACGACAGCAATGAGTGTGAATTCTCAAACATACTATTTATTTTAGCGAATTTTGGCGATTCTGAATAAAACAATTTGAGATTTAATGAAATCTAGTCAAACGAGAGATGTTTTCTCTTATCAATAATTGACTATAGTAAAGTTGTTACATAAAATGTTTCAAGTATATAAAAAAAAATGTTAAGTGTTTTTTAGGTACCCAATTTTTCTTAAAAATTTATTTTATCATTATAATTTTTTTTTAATCATTATGCTGATTGCGGGGTCAGAAAGAGTCATAGAAACCCCGAGAGATAAAAACTTTTCTCAACTTGGACAGCTAGTTCGCAACCTCAAAACTGGAAGGAAGACCATTACACGTTGTTAACATAAATTAGTTTTTTTAGTTAAGGCGATTA
This sequence comes from Dolomedes plantarius, assembly GCA_907164885.2. Lineage (NCBI taxonomy): Eukaryota > Metazoa > Arthropoda > Arachnida > Araneae > Dolomedidae > Dolomedes > Dolomedes plantarius. The sequence continues at coordinate 57,094,313 of OU015494.1, read as the reverse complement.
GTTAATTTCGTGAATAGTTAATTAGATAGATAACGGTGAAAAATATAACCGGGTAATCAAATTTTTGAATATATTATTCACTGGATGGTCGCAATTAATCCGCTTTGATCAATACCCGCTTTGATAAAAAATTCGGTAATCAGATTATCTTTGCAGTATGTCCTTGACAAACACATATTCGAGTTATGAACTCTTGGAGATACGAACAAAGATCTTACGAAACAATTGTCGACCAGTTGAAAGTCCTTCCCAAGAATTAACAAATGAAGAGCAAGTGTTCAAGAAAAGGAACAAAAGAGTTGTAAAATATTTACATTAAAACAATGGACAGAGGACGACAATTAGATGAAAAAAATTAATGGATCGCTTTCAGTCGCAGTATGCCGATAAAAAAAGTTCCGCCAAAAGCGCTAAGAGCAGTGTATTTTTCGACTTTTGTGTATTGAAAGTTTGGGGATTAGATTATTCTCAATGAAAAAGGAAAATTTTTTGAGCTCATTAGTTTCTGGTATACAAAAATTTAAATTTATAAAACAGTACTGTACTGTATAATTTTGTACTTTATGTAAGTATGTTTTATAAAATTTTAACCTTTTACTACTAGTACTTCTTTACATACTGCATTACACACTGCATGCGTTTTCAATATATTGGATCTCTCTCTCTTTCTCTGAGTGAGCCTGCATTGTTATTAATGCAATATGAAAATTTTAAAACACCGTAATTACGCGTGTATAGGCCGCACTTTTATTCCATTTACAGGTCGGTAAAAATGGGATGCGGCTTATACACGGAATTTTAAAATTGAATACAGTAAAGAATTTAATTTTCACCCTTTAGTTTAGACCACTTTACTACCATAAAACATTAGTATCTACAGTCGAACCCCTTTATAGCGAACCCGGTGTATATCGAACTCACGGATATAACGAACGGAAATTTTGGTCCCGCCGTTTTCCTATTGTATTTAATGCTAATTTATCCTTTTATAGCGAACCTCCGAAATTTTGAGACTCGGCTATAACGAACCTTTTTTTCAGTCAACTACTGAATTTTAAAAAATTTTTAAACTTTTTAAAATGTTGAAGATACAACGAATGATGAAGAAGATGATGGTTTATCTATCGCGATGTGGATAGAAAAGCACAAAATTTCATCATTCTCAGATTGTGACATGCAATTGTTCGAAATCTATGATGATGAAGTCATTACATGTGAAAATCTGACTGATGAAGATATTGTGAAAGAAATTAAAATGAATCATTCTGAAATCGAAGATTCTGCATTTGATGCTGCTGATGAGGAGCACGTAAGTGACGAAACCCCCACCATCTCAGATGCTACAGCAGCGATGCGTGTAATTAATAAGTTTGTGTCTATGCAAACAGTGGAAGAAAGAGTGTTGGAGTCGTTTGATGTATTGGAAAAAGAAATTCATAAAATGTTTTTGAAATCGGCATCGCGTCAGCAGAAGATTACCGCTTATTTCTACATGAAAACAGTGAATAACATTTGAAGGTAAAATGATTTTATTTCCATTTGTATTCATTTTTAGTTAATTTAATTAGTATTAAGTCAGTTTAATGTAATCGATTTTAGTCAATTTAATTCAGTAATGATCATTTTTAACAGATTTTATCATTTTTTTAATACATCATTATTGAATAAACATAGCAACTAATGAGTTATACATTTTGTGAACTCTTAACATTTTTCTTATCGGCTCAGATATAGCAAACCACCGGATATAGCGAACAAAACCTTTAGTCCCTTGAAGTTAGTTATAACGGGGTTCGACTGTATATACTTTACAACCTATTACACCGTATCATTCCCACGGCAATTGAATGTATTGTAAATATTGTTTTTATATACTATACCTTAGGACTATTTAATAAAACTCTCTTGAGTTCCCAAGAGTTTGTCTTCGTGCGAAATAATTCCTAAGTGTACTACTATATATATAATAATCTTTTTTACACTATGGTTTCACCACCATCAGCTAATGTTGTACCTGATATTGTTAGGTGAGCATTGAACTCTAAGGAATGTACGACATTGCTACATTTCGCAGAACGATGTTACTTTGAGTCTACAACGGAATTCAGAAAAAAAAATTCCCCAAAATGTTGTCTCAAAATTGAGGTGCGGCTTACGTTAGACATTTTCCTTACAGTGTCCAGTTTTGCCATTTCATTGTCTGTTAAATATGGTGAACACTACTGATGTTGATAAAGTTTAGGGCTTATCCGGATTTTTTCCCGTGGGGGAGAGAAGAGTCCTGCGCCCCTAACTCCCATATGATTGTGGAGGGTTGACTACACTTTAAAAAGAACGTAATTGGGCGTTTAAGGAAACTTTATTTATATTGATTTGTGAAATGCTTTCAATTATTTTAAAATGACAAATATTTAAGTATACATTTTATTTTAATTTGAAATAAAATATAGGTGTATTTTAAGTACGCTTTACGGTTTATTCCATAATCATTACATATTTTCTGTTGTTGTCTAGTTAGTATTTAACGAGAACTACAGTAAATGCATATCTAACTCTTAGAACCATTTCACTTATAGTGAGGACAAAACACTGCATTATTTCATTATAGTTATTAACTTTTCTATCCCGGGTATACGAAGATTTCGTGTGCCAGGTATTTTGCATACATCCCTGAACTACACTATCATCGCTTTGCATTTATCTTTTAGGGTATTTGAGCGGTGAGAATTACTATTTTCCCACCGACACAAGTTTCTGTTTTCGAGACATCGAGGACAGCAGTGTTTGTTTACGCATGGAACCTTCCTTCAAGATATATCGCCCTTGAAAAACATGTGATTAAGTTTCTTTTGCGTATTTTATTAATGCCGAAAATTGCATCTTTCGCATAATGTACGTGATATACACAGAAAATTTTACTTTAAAAATAATTTAATAAACATGATTTTCATGAGCATCGAATGAAATAAGATTTTATTTCGAAAAAACAAAGTTCCCGCGGTTGGAGGGTTAGTTCTGAAATCATTCGGGAGTTCCTTTGAATTACGAACGCTCGTTCGATCAGGTATTAGCTCGGGATAATCTATCATGTGTTTTGCGTTCCAATTATATACTTTCATCTATGGCCCCAAAATTATTCTTCCATTAAGATAAGATTATATACAATTATGCTGGATATATCCAGTATTTTGCAGTTCTCTCGATTTAACTGTTTATTTATATTTTTACATTTTGATTACAATTTTTTTATTTTAATAGCTTGAATTTGCGTTCTATATATATGTAGAGTGTGAAGTAGTTTAAGGCAAAAATACAACATTATATGGGTTGTTGGTTGAGAGGGATACAGTTAACTTTTGCTACACAAGGGATAATTAGACCGGGACCTACCGTTTATAGCCGATTTCGAACACCTGCAAACATTCATGATAACCGGGGATTCGAACTCACGGGATTGAACATATATATGTAAAGAAAGAGAAGATTTGCAGGGTGTGAATGTGTCAGAGTGATTTGCTCCACAGAAATGACGAGTTACGGGAAAGTTGAAATGACTAGAATTTATATCCAAGAAAACATATCATAAACGCTTCTTCTTCCCAAGATCAGGGTTCAGATTCCAGCTTTAAGAGGTCGTATCTCTTATGGAGTTACAATTCAACTTGCATTTGATGTATGATGAAAACCGTAACACTCAAGATATTGCGAAAATCATACAATACTGAACACAAGAATACTCTCTAAATACGCACTAGTGAGACAGATTTATTTACATATTAAAAGTAATGAGATATTATGTGTCTTATCTTAGAAATATCCTTTACTGATAAAATATTTATATTCCTTTCCAATATGATTGTGAAACCAATGCAAAAAATACATCATTTGTGAAAATTGGTTAATATCAATCAGGTCCACAGAATTCGAAATGTGATGAGGGCCAAATTACTGTATGGAAAGCTTCTGCGGGCCGTAACGAGATAAGTTAGATGGGAAAGCGAAAGATATTTTATCTAACAAAAAATAAATTACTGATTATTTTAAAAATTAAATAAATACTAATAATCATTGCTCAAATACTCCTTTCGTAATATTATAAATTTAAAAACAATATTTCGAATTAAAAACAAATATTGTATCTTTATAAAAGGCTTAGTTGGTCCAGAGCCTTTTTATCGCATGGGCAAATAGGGCCCAGGGCACCCTGATGCTAGGGACCCCCAAAACTGTCCTCTTTAACGTGAAAAATCTCTTTAACGATGTTTCTCAACACTAAAATAGATAGGGTGCCAGATAAGTGAAAGTTTTTAATTTCGCTTTTTGCTTTAGGAAAAATGTTTAACAATCAGGTTGTATCAGACGTACAGCAGAAGGTGAAAAGCGTTTTTAATTTGATGTGAAACATGTTTATGAATGCTTCATCTTCTCAGCCATACACTGTAATAGCAAATATAGGACTCGCATGCAGGGTTGTTTGGTTTAAATCATTATTGGAATCAAAATTTAAATCAAACGATTTTTAACAACTTTTCCTCACACACTTGGTGTATGCACCTAGTACCTCTAATAGTATAGTCCATGGATAGTTCTTATTTTTATAAGTGTTCGTAAGGGGGCCCCCCAAATAGCATCTGCTCAGGGTCCCCCAGCGTTCATAATCGGGCCCTGAGTAGGCCATAGAATGAGATTTTGTGGGCCGCATGTTGCTCGCGGACAGTATGTTATGCAGGCGTGGTTTATATCATCAGTCGGTTTATATTGTTAATATTGACACGTGTATAGTACGATGGTGTTGAAATTGAAATATGAAAGAAATAGAAAACTAATCTACCGACATATGCTGGAAATAATGAGTTGTTTGTAACGTATGTTTGTTATAACGTGAACAGTAGATACCCCACAGGTTAACAAAAGTAAGATAACGAAAAAAAAATTAAAACGACTGTAAACTATCATTATTCAAATTACTTCACACTCACTTGTCACTGAAAATGTTTACAATAAAACCTACTCTTCCTTACGTGTTAGATTTCATATAAATTTCTTTACCAATGTCACCACCGTGCTCGCATTGTTAGGAGAGTAGCGATCGACCACTGGAATGTACGATTATAGACTGGTAGTGAAATATGTCACAAAAGTTCACCGTCGAAAAAAAAATCAGAATCAATGGAATAATTAAATTAAAATATATGCATGTAAATGAAAATATATATATATGTACTGGCCAACATTCTGTGTCAATGGACTAAAAAAAGAGTATGTGCGTGTAAGAGGTAAGTGGGTGTATCCGAGGAATCGAATAAAAAATAAGGACATCGATCTCTTGGTTAGGAGACCCCGGTTCGATATCTGGTCCTGACAGACATTCTTTACTTTTTATGATGATAGTCATTTATCAGTAGTAAAATGTTCATATGGAAATGAGATTTATGGCCGTAAAGTTTGTCTTCTGAATCCAGAGTAGAGAATTTCATAGTAGATGATTTCGTAGTGTAGCTATTCCATAAAATTTCTCAATTTTCTTCTTCAATGTTCTGATTTTCAAGGCATTTTATTCAGTGTCTTTCCTAATAAGTTTATTTTATAAAAATTAATTGAAATGCTTTTTATTTATTATCCTTCGATGCCATTAAAAATTTAAATGATTTCAATCTGTAGTAGGTGTAATTCATAAAAATTAAAAAATACAATCTATTTAAATATAATCAATATTTCAGTTTCTCTAAAATCACTGGAATTCTTTCCGTATAAAATTATTCTGCATGTGATGTCAATAGCTTTATATTTTGAATTTTTATTTCTTTAAAAGTATACTAGTTTACAGTTGCCAATTATACCTGTGCCTGTATTTTATGGAACTGAACCCAAGAAAATATACATCTATTTCGGTTTAGGAAAATCCATTTAGAGACCATTTTCCTTCCGTATAGTTAGTGGGGTATATCGGAAAATGCATATTTTGCGCACTTAAACGGATGGATTGTTAGCTACCCGTTTATAAATTTTGAAATATAGATTTATCGGGATGCGTTTACAGATGTATGTTTATTTTAATTGTGTGGGTCGAGATTGTCATCCAATATGTAATATTCCCCCCCCCCACTTCTTGCTTAGTTACGCTAGAAACATTCCGGAATTAAAATCTTAAACCTGGCGTCAAACAACATGAAAGAGGCTGTTAAGATCTCTTTATAAATAACCGACTCTGAAGTCAATAAAAAGTTGTCTTAACGGGTCTATCCCATCGCAACCCCGCATCTTAACAGGAAGGGTTTTCAAAATGAAAACTGGCATCTTTTATGTATATCGGATGGTAAACATTGTCCTTGAGGTTAGAAGACCAAGGTTTGGTTCCAGCTATATACAGATAAGCATAACAATGGCGTCCGCCTGCTGTAAAGAACGATAATGGGGGTGTCAGCATTGTCGAAAAGAAAACAAAAACAAAATTTGAAAACCAACATTGAATACACTGGTCACAAAATGGAAGGGGAAATGTGAGAAAACGGTATTGAAAACGAGATCTTTCTCCCATCGCCGTGATAGAACACCTGCCTCGAAGTTAACAGATTCGGGTTCAACTCCGGATAAGTTTGGTTGGTTGGTTGGTTGTTTTAGAGTGCTATTGTCAACTTTTACTACTCAATGATTAAGGACCTAATTAGACCTAGACCTACAGTTTAAAGCCGATTCCAAACGGCTACAAACATCCGTGCCAACAACTGGACTCGAACCCACAGGATCTAGACCAAATGCCAGCATCTTAGCCAAATGGCAATAGCCCCATCTCCGGATCAGGAAGCTAGTCGGTAAAAGTATATGGTGAACATTGATTTTTATATATGCTTTAATTGGTTCTACGTGGTGTAGAGCTCTAGAAGACATTCCATAGATTTAAACTGAAATAACAGACTCAAATATATATAAAAAAATTACTTCTTTGAAAATCGTTGCCCAGTAAGTAAGTGATAACGAAGGGGAGACAACCAGATCAGCAGATTACAATGCTTAGTTTTAAACGCTCGTTTTTACACCCGACCTCCGGTTTAATTGACACGCGCTTATATTGAAGTTTTTACCTCCACCCATATACTTAATCCCTCTGTACTTCTTTTATCAGTGTTAAAGGAAATGTACCATAGAAATGTCAAAAGGTCCAGAAAAGTTTGGTTTAGAAGCCTCATTGTAGCACAGAATTAATGTTTCGACACTTTCAAATAGATATCATTCTTTCCACTCAAAATGAACTAAGTATAAAGAGGAAAAAATTAACTTCAAAGTGGCAGAAAATGCAGCATTTAGAAAGAATTTCACGGTCTTTATTTGAGAGTGCGTGAAGTAAAATAATCGTATAACGTGAAAGCCGCCGCGATCTCGTGCATATTAAGTTGATGCTATTTCCTTTTTTTCATTTCGGTTCCTCGAAATATATATATAAAAAATTTGGGATAAAGGGCAAAACGATACAGTAAAATTTAAGCAATCCAGATATGAAAGACCAAAAAAAAAAAAAAAATCTTGTTCATCCGAGAGAGTTAGTTTCTCATTTCAACGAAGAACATATGTTGCAAACTCTTCTTGTTTTTAAAGAATGAATTTGTCTGCAACTTCTTTATCCATGCTCAAATTGACTAAACACTTTTTAAAACTTATATAAGTCCACGAGCATTCAGTTCAAAGAACGCTCTATCTTCGTATACGTTTTCTGAAAAGAACAAAGAACAGCGTTTTCTTTACTTAAGGGCAATGCCTCTTTAAACCCCTCTTCTGGTGTTTCTACAAATAACACCTACTTCCGACTCGAAACCAATGAAAGCTGATCAAAGGAAAAGGAAAAGGAAAAAGACTGACTATACACCCAACTATAATCATTATAACACAGTTAAGAGTGTGTGATGAAGGAGGATGTGTATTAGGATAAAGGAAGGGGGTTTCCACACCCACTCTCCTTCGAAATTTTAGAAAGTTAAAAAAAAGTTTCTTAAATTTTAATTTTAAAGAGGAATAAAAAAATGGAATATTGCGTCATTTGCAGGTTGTTCCTCCGGAAATATTTAATCTCCTCTCCACGTAAATCCAAACCATTTTCAATGTGACGTAAATACACAAGCACCATTATTTTATATGAGAATGTGTTATTACAACGACCAATTTTATAGTTAGATTTGTTGTGATGATAATTAATAGTTTTGGAAGTGATTAAAGTTAATATTAATATCGGGTATTTAGATAATTAAATTAGTAAAGTAAGTAAATTTTAGTAACGATTGTGCTTTGTTTTAATCAATTTATTAAGCCTCTGCTAAATATATGTAAGGGTTATACTTGTGGTGATCAGATATTAATTGATTTGATTAATGTCATCACATTTGGAGAAGGTGCGCAAGTTTCTCTAAATGTTTTGACATTGAGAAGAATTAAGTTTGAAATAGATCATCACAGGTTATACCTTATTGTTAATATTGATAAATTAATAAGTTTTAGTTATGAACCTTGTGAATGGTTGGCATATTTTTTTATTGTTTTTTTGGCTGGCGTTTTGTAATTTAAATGGTAAAGGTCTTAGAAATATTCTTTGCTTTTCTTCTATCCTTAAAAAAATGACCCAGCGCCTAGCAACAGTTTTGAAAGCCTCCCCCACTATCGGTAACCCAATACGTCCGCTAAAGCCCTTTTTCGAACGGGGAGAAAACTTGGAAGGTCAGATGCAAGGCGCGCAGGGATACATCGCCGGGTAGATGACCAGGCCGCCATGAAATTAAATTAACCAACAAGAACGAGATGAGGGGTGAAAAAAATTAATTGTATAAACAATTGCAGAGTGCAAGAGTGCCACCTGTAGCCTTCCCCCCTCATTTAGGCCATTACAATTCTCGGAGCATCAAGGAACTATTTGGTGTGGAGGATGGTTTCACCGGACTGATGTGGTGGTGACAAGGTGCGGACTCGGAGCGCGGGATTTTGAAAAACAAGGAGAAGATTTCTGGATCCTGGACGTGGAGGCGAGGGCGAAAGACCGAGGGGTCGGGGCTGGAAGCTCTGGCCTCGATACAACGCTAAGATCCCGACGATGAAGTGACGCGACGGGTGAATTTCTTTTCCTTCCTTTACTTCTATAAATTCTATCCATAACCTCTCTACCTTTGATTAAAGCTGCAGCAACATCATTAAGATTAGATTTAAATGTAAAATTGGAATTAAGATGAGCAATTGCATATAGAATAATTCAGGTTTTTTTTTTATATTCGCCAGCCATTTCATTTGAATTGTCATTGTATATATTTTATTGTGTTGCGAGGATATAGAAGTTGGTTTTTATAGCAATTGTATTATTGATGATTTAATATTGGTATCCCAAAAAATGTTTAATAGAACTGATTACCAGATTGGTGGTAATATTGTTAATGTAATCGGAAGGAATAAATTTGTTATGTTAAGTATATCTTTGTCATGTCGGTCCTTGCCTTTTTAGTAAATTTGCTGATTTTCAGCTTTAGGTTTTATTTTATTTCAGCAGATATGAAGCTTTTTCTTTTAGGTGAGATAATTTTATTTCTAGGTGCTCTCCAAGGTTAAGTAAATTTATTAGATTTAATTTCATTTTTTCTTTTGGCTCATTAATCACCACAGTGATGCAGACAGTAATGAACCAGTGTTAATTATAATTATTAATTGTTTATGGGTTATTGCATTTAAAAACAACACAACGCAACTTACCATCTATCTTAAAATGTACTAACCACTAACGGCCAAATGGCTACTCTTGAAGTAATTTGATTTTACACATTTTCGTTGCCACAGATTCATTGAAAAAAGCGAAAAGAAAAAAAGGCCTATACACGAATGTTGTCGACGCCTTGGTTTGTAAGCACATTTCCCAAGCTGGTAAAAAGTCTAAATACTTGTAGATTGGCAACTGCAAGTGTTAACCTGACCTCCCAAAATATCATTTTCACTCGTCAGTTCTGTTTTGTTCGTGTATCATAAACCTCTATTAGGGAGGAAAGCTCAAGAGGCAGGGTCCTCTCCAGCAAATATTATGGATTTGACATTAAAAAAGATAACATAGTCACGTGCTGAATGAAAATACTGCGTTTCTCATATATGGTAGATCAATCAAATAAAAGAGCTTGCCAAATTTATCACTGATGGCTCTTAATGTTTAGAGTAACAAATAGGACTAATACCTGATTGTTTCCTTTTTGAATACTTGAAAAGCATTGTCGAAAGCATGAAGCATATGTCAAAAACTTTAAAATCAAAATCAATAAAACTTTTACTTTCAAAGCTACAACAAACAGACAACATTAATAAATTCTGGTTTCTTAGGGAAATATACACAAGTAGGTAAAAATACATAACATAGCACTGCAGGTAAACGCGTATGCAAGTCCTAACAAGACCGCGAAATCGGTTAATGACAGTTGTATGAATATAGAGAGGATGCAATAATTCCAAATTAGTTAATATTTATTTCCTACACGGCCGTATAGAAGGGGATTTCAAAACTACCAGAATACTTTGAAGAGGTTTTGAACAAGCATATCTCACGCATTCACACAGCAGGGCATAAATAAATAAAGAACGTAGAAGATATGAGTTTATAATGATACCTGCTCATCGGAAACTGTTTACAGAGGTACAATGAACGCAACGACTGGAGAGTAGAGCAATAGGATAAAGTACTCTTTAGTGATGATATTATATCTAATTTTAGCAGCTATTTTAGACGCCAGCTAATCCACGGAAAGATTTGAATACGGTCTTCCATCACAAAGACGCATCGATATCAAGGTGCTCCTGTTTGTAGAGGTTGGTTGGTTTTTGGAGTGCTGCATTTTTTGTCACACGAGTCGGTCTATAGAGAAATGATTCTGAATAGATCTACAGGGATCAAGGATGAAAAGAGGAGATACTGTAGTCATTGGATGCTAATGTAGTGAGGTAATCCTTCAGCGTCTGCTTCGAGGTGTTTATTGTCTCCAAGTTTGGGTTTCCGATCAGTAACGCCAGACTCTGTCGTACTGAGGTTGTTGATTAGCTGTAAGATAGGCGAGATCAGGGAGGTTCGGGTCGATTGGTCTGCACGTTCCTCTAACAGAAATCTCACCGAACACATATGAGACCCTCTGGGACCTTGTGGAGCGTTTACATTCACCAGAAAACGTTTACCAACTGAAGACGGAGTGAACTGACGGAAGAAAGGGTGATGTTACCTCAAGTACTACTATCAACCTTTTTCTAAATATAGACAAACAGCTCAAATAATGCATCGCTGTTAGAATAAGTAGTATTCCTTACTGAGAACAACATCATCACTTTCTTCCATCTTTGACAGTCATGGAACTGTATAATGACAGTCATCACTACACAGCTGCTTCTGCATATTAGCGCCATTTACACGTACGTTCTTTCCCGTGTGAAACCACGAGCCCGCGCGATTAAGTGCACGTGTGAAGGTGTTGGAAAGGAAGGGAAAGCTGTTTTGGATCATACTGCAAGTTTTCCCGCGCGCAATCCCGTACGCTCCAAGTACTCATGATATCATTGTGTCTAATGTCTCACAATATCATTTTGTTTCCTTTGTAGTGAGGGTGTTCCGAGCTATTTGTATGTAGATGTCGCTTTTGTAAGTATTTATATTTTTCAATATTCTTCTGTTGTTTCTTCCGCTCTGTGTGGCAACAATTTGTTGTTGCTTAACTATGTGACAAACGGTCGCATAGTTTTTGTTCTGTAATAAACTCAAATTGAGTTCATTCCACTTTTAATTTTGTTTCTTTAACACACCACAACGGTCTTGTTCATTTGGTCTGTCGTCTTTTGCCGGAGTCATCGGCAATCTATGGATATTTCGAACAGTCATTGAAATTAATTTGAATTCCGTCGCAGCTCGGAACGCATTGTTAAGAATAACCCTTTCGATTTCGCTGCCTGCATTTTTCGTTGCGAGCGGAAGTCATTTTTTTTTAACTTTGTTTGATTGAAAGAAGATTTTGTCTGTCTTCTCGCTGCTGATTTAAAAACTTTTCGAATGACTTTTTTATTGAAGTGCTTCATTGGAACTTCGATTGTTTTGATTAGTGCCGAGGATTAGTACACAATTTCGTCGCTGCTTGATTGAAGGTGAGTCTTCATTCATTTATTATTTTTGAAATATGGATCTCGAGTTACTTTTAACACAAAAGAAAGTTGCAAAATGCAACTTAACAAAGTTAAAGGATAAAATAAATTCTGAGATCGCACAAGCTGATGTTGCAAAAATTGAGAACTTCAAATCGAAACTGAAAAATTTAACTAACGACATTTCGAATGTTTTTGATAATATTTACTGTAATTGTGAGGAAAAGGATTTTGATAGTTATTTTGTTGAATGCCATTCATTGCAAGACATTACAGATGAGCTTTATTTGATGATTGAGCGTAGAAAATTAGGGAATACTAGCAATGAAAGCTCAAGTTCGGTTAGCACTAGGTCAGATTGTATTGAAGTTAAATTGCCACATTTATCAGTGCCAACATTTTCCGGTGACATGATAGAATGGCTTACTTTTTCTGACTTATTTAACGCAAGTGTGCATAAACATGTAAATTTGACAAACGCACAAAAACTTCAATATCTTAAGAGTTCGTGCAAATCAGATGCGCTGAAAATTATTCAATCTATTCCAATTTCAGATAGTAACTACAAAATTGCTTGGGATTTGCTTGAAGATCGGTATTCAAATAGGCGTGAACTTATTAATACATTGATTAAGAAACTCACTAAGCAACCGAATATTAGCGATTCGCCAAATGAAATTTTGAACTTGGTCGACGTAACGAATGAGTGTGTACGCTCGCTTACCGTTTTAGAACAAAATGTAGATGGATTTGCCGATACACTTGCAACACATTTAATTGTTGAAAAATTGAATAAAAACACTCGAATTTGGTATGAACGACAATTTAAAATGGATGAAATTGGAACACTTGAAAATTTACTTTTGTTTTTGAAGGAACATGCTAGAATGCTACAGAATAGCAAAACCCATATGAAGGATTTCAAGAATAATTCTAAGGTCACTTCGCTTGTTTCTTACACTGATATAATATGTGCTTATTGTAAGAAAAATCATCATGTATATAGATGTGACAAGTTTTTAAAATTACCTGTTTTCAAACGTTTTAATTTTGTGAAATCTTGCCATTTATGTTACAACTGTTTATCTAATTTGCATAGTTCTAAATCTTGCAATAGTTTAAATAAGTGTAGAATTTTCAATGCAAACCACTACTCCATTTTGTATTTGTCTAAGCCTAGTAATAGTGATGAAAATACTCTTGCTACTAATAATGAAAATAATTCATCCCTTTCTGCTCGGGCTAGAGCTTTTACTCCTCGAAATTCCCCACAAATTACTACTGATAATTGTTCCAATGCTTCGAATGAGATTGATAGTAACTTTGTTAGTAATAGAAATGTTAACCAAGAGGTTTTGCTATGTACTGCTCAAATACGAGTTCGAAATTCATCGGACAATTTTGTACACTGTCGTGCCCTCCTTGATTCTGGTTCCCAAGCTAGTTTCATCACAGAAAATTGCATTTAAAAACTTGGATTGGCTAGAAAAACTGCAAATATACAAATTTCTTGTTTAGGATCGGCTGCATCGCAAACCAAGGGTGAATTAGACATTACTTTCACTCCTCATTTTTCTTCAGAACTCCCCTTTTCTACTTCAGTTTTTGTTTTGGACAAAGTTTGCGGAGATTTACCACATAAATCATTGCCATCGAACATTGTTCACTCTTTCAATGATTTATTTCTTGCGGACCCTAAGTTCTTTAAATCATCTCCTATAGACATTCTTTTGGGTGTTAATGTCTTCATGTCCCTGATTGTTAGTGAAGCAATCAAGAGAAACAATGAGCTTCCCACAGCTATTAGGTCAAAATTAGGTTGGATCATTTCAGGTACAGCAGTTTTCAGCTCTGATGTATGCTCTTACATTTCTCTAAATAATTTAGAATTGAATACTGAAGAAATTGTTAAGAAATTTTGGTCCCTAGATACTGTTCCAGATGAAACAGTTTTGTCTAAGTCAGAAATTAAATGTGAAGAACATTTAAAAAATACACATTACAGAGATAGTACCGGCAGATATGTTGTTAGATTACCTTTTAAGAAACCTTCGTCAAATTTAGGTAACTCTAGAGAGTTAGCTCTCAAAAGATATATGCTTCAAGAAAATAGGCTAATTAACAAACCGGAAGTACACACATTGTACAAACAATTTCTTAATGAGTATTTAGAATTACGCCATATGGAAGTTGTACCTAGTTCTGAACCAACTCCTTCTTCAGTGTACTACTTGCCACATCATCCTGTTTTGAAGCCCTCTAGCACTAGCACAAAGCTTCGAGTTGTTTTTGATGCCTCAGCTAAGACGTCCCATGGATGCTCTCTCAACGATTTGCTGTATGTTGGTCCTACAATTCAACCTGAATTGTTGGACATTCTAATCAGATTTAGAACGCATACTGTTGCTATTTGTGGGGACATCGAAAAGATGTACAGGCAAATTCGCTTAAATCATGAAGATGCCGATTTCCAGCGCATCTTTTGGAGAAATGAGGCAAATAAACCCATCCAGGAATATAGACTTTTGACAGTCACTTATGGCACATCTCCTCTGCACATTATTTAGCAACTCGATCGCTTCTTCAACTTGCTCTAGACGAGCAAGATAACTACCCAAATGCATCCAGGGTTGTGAAATCTGATTTTTATGTTGATGAACTGCTGACTGGTGCTTCTTCAAAAACAGAAGCAAAACAATTAGTTCGTGATATTGACTCACTGATGCGCAAGGGTGGTTTTACGCTTCGAAAATGGTTAAGCAATGAATCAGAAATTTTGAAAGAGTTACCTCTTGAACTCAGAGAAGATTCAAACCACTTGGACATTTTGAAAGATCAACCAAGGAAGGTACTGGGTATCAATTGACACCCCCGTAGTGACACATTCGATTTCAAGGTTCTTCCATCTAGTACCTTTGCGTAACTAAAAGAAGTGTGCTTTCAGAAGTCGCAAGACTCTTTGATCCATTAGGCTGGCTTGCACCCAGTGTGGTTTTCGCTAAGATATTTCTCCAAGAATTATGGATTTGCAAGGTCCAATGGGATGACTTACTTGATCTCCAAAGAGCTTCTACTTGGACTTCATTTCATAAAGAACTAAGCTTACTTAACATTCTCAAAATTCCTAGACTAGTCATAATTGAAAATTATCACAAAATTGAATTGCATGCATTTTGTGACACTTCGGAAAAGGCGTACAGCACTGCTATTTATGTAAAATCATATTCAGATGAAGGAAGTAAGGTTGCATTGCTGTGTGCTAAAACTAGAGTCGCACCACTCAAAGTTCAACCATTGCCCAGACTTGAACTTTGTTCTGCCTTATTGCTTGCGAAACTGTTAGGGACTGTCATGAAATCTTTAAATGTGCCATCTCAAAATTGTTTCGCTTGGTCCGATTCTACCATCACACTCTCCTGGATCGCTTCTGAATCACGGAGGTGACATCCCTTTGTAGCCAATCGAGTCTCGAAGATTCAAGATAGCATACCAGATGTGAAGTGGAGTCATGTCGAAGGAAAATACAATCCTGCTGATTTTGCCACAAGAGGTTTAGAACCTTCTGTATAAATTGTTTGCGATCAGTGGTTTCATGGACCAAGTTGGCTCCAAAATAAATCTGAAGAACTTTCGGAGCATGAGCAGTCTCATTCCAATCTGGACAATGAAAACATACTCAAAGAAGAAAGAAAAGGCTACGTTGTTAATTTTGTCAAAAATTAGTGAACATTAATTCCTGTCTAAATTTTCATCTTGGTTGAAACTTTGTCGCATCACAGCATATTGTTTGAGATTTGTGAACAACTCTTTGAAAAAATTCAAAACGAGAAAAGAATTTCTAACTAGTGAAGAACTAAATGATGCAATTTATGTGCTGTGATAAGAACTTTACAGCGATCTAAATTTCCCGAAGAAATGGCAAGTTTGAAGGCTGGGAAAACATTGATGTCTTCCAGTCGAATACTTTCATTAAGCCCGTTCTTGGATCAGAAGGGAATAATTCGTGCTGGAGGACGCTTAATGAACTCGGAGCTTTCCGAAGATCAAAAACATCCGATACTTATTCCTCAGAAACATTTTATCTCTAAACTTATCATAAGACATTATCACGAAACTTATTTGCACGCAGCCCCTGCACTTTTGCTTTCCTTAATCAGGCAAAAATTTTGGATTATCGCAGCTAGATCAGAAATCAGAAAAAATGTTCAGCAATTTGTTATTTGCTGTAGACATCGCGCTCAAGTGGCCAAGCAAATGATGGCAGACTTGCCAGCCTCCAGGATTACAGCTTCACGAGCTTTCTTTCGAGTTGGTTTTAATTCCAGACTGTTAGCTCAGCAATCTGATGATCCCACAGATTTATCGGTTCTCACACCTGGTCACTTCCTCATTGGAACTGCTCTCACAGCTCTGCCAGAAGAAAACCAACTAGATAAACCAAGGTCTCTTGCTGACCGCTGGAGACTTCGTCAATTAATTTTCCAACATTTTTGGAAACGTTGGAGCAAAGAATATCTATCTGAACTACAACATAGAAATAAGAGGAGAAAATCTCACGATAATTTATCTGTGAATGATTTAGTTTTGATCAAAGAAGACAACATCCCTCCTCTCCAATGGAAATTTGGCCGAATAACTCATGTCCACCCCGGCTCTGATGGAAAGGTTAGAGTTGTAGACATTCGCACTTCAAATAGTGAAATCAAAAGACCCATTGTCAAGATCTGCCCATTACCAGTGAAACAGTCTGAATTTTGACATTTTGAACTTGAACATTTTGATCTTTAAGCTGAACCTTGACATTCATTTTAGATTTCAATTGATATCTAATTTCATTTATATTCCCAAATATTAACTTTGTTAAAAATTTGTTATTAATCCTTTTGTTTAGTTCATTTTTAGATTTTCAATTTTGTTTCTTTAAAGCCCCTGGGAGCTTCAAGGCGGCCGGAATGTTCCGAGCTATTTGTATGCCGATGTCGCTTTTGTAAGTATTTACATTTTTCAATATTCTTCTGTTGTTTCTTCCGCTCTGTGTGGCAACACTTTGTTGTTGCTTAGCTATGTGACAAACGGTCGCATAGCTTTTGTTCTGCAATAAACTCAAATTGACTTCATTCTGCTTTTAATTTTGTTTCTTTAACACACCACAACGGTCGTGTTCAGAGGGATTGTTTCATTAATAATTTGGTTACCTGTATAAGGTTACTTTGGTATCCCTTCTCATATCCAGACCACGCCTGAGAAAAGCTACAACCGAAAACCTGACCACTCTTTTGCACACCATTGTAAATTAGATATGAACCCCTGCTATCTTCATAAAATGTCGAGGCCCAAAGTTTAGCTTTTGTTAATCTCTCCCTTCTTTACTGGTTAGAATTAACTGAAATTTTGATGCGTTTTAGCCCTCGGAATTCTCACTGATAAATGTAATATAACTTATGTTGAATTTATTGGTTTCTTTTCTTAGTACTGCTCTCCATTCTTCGAGCTATATCTATCTGTCAATCTATAAATGGAAGATACTATAATAAAAAATTTCAAATAATTTTTACCAAAAGAATGCCATCTGTAAATAAGTCTGAATGAAATCAAATTTATTAAATTGCGATTCACCCCATCTCGAGTGACTATTAAAGGGTTAATCTTTAAATTCTTTCTGAAGTTTACTCTGGAAATATTTTTATCTCTTATAATGAAAAAATAGTATTCTTACATACAAGTAAGAGATATTTCCGGTTTCATAACTATAAACAAGGTGTCATAACATCCGGTACAAATACTGAAGAGAATAAAATGTAAAAGAAATACGAGGCAGTGGAGGAAATTGATACTTGGATGGAAAAGGAAACCGAAGCACCCACTTTAGAAACACTTTCAAACTGAGCAGAGTTCAGTGTTGGGGTATTCATTTTTCTTTTCTTCCCATCAAAACAAAATCTAGGAGTGCCGACTTATTTCAAAACTATTATGGCAATTTAGAAATTAAAGAGAGATCGACGAATCAAGAATATTGGAAATTCTTTCATTAATAGAGTAAGTACTATAAGATCTGTCTTTACAGTAGTTTTAAATTTGTGTGACATTAAGACGTGTTTTTTTAAAAAATCAATACACTTAACCTGCGGAAGTTAAATACGGTAGCCTAAAGTATTATTCAGTTTTCTTATTCTCATCATGAAGTAACACTGATGTTTGTTTACTTACTCTCTCTCTCTCTCTCTCTCTCACACACACACACACACACACACACACGACAAGAGATATCACAACAAAATTTATTTTGTACATAACATGTTGACCAAGTATCAAATGATTAAATTCATAGACTTCTGTGAAGTGTGGTTCCTGCCAAAATCAGTAGCCAGAGTAGCCGCCATTGTTGGAGATCACCGCTGCCACACGCCTCGGCATTGTTTTCAAAGAGACTTTGGATGAGTTCTTGGGGTACGACAGACCAAGCAGCTTCCACACGTTGCCAAAGTTGATCAGCTGTGGCAGCTAGGGATGGAATCTGGGTCAATCGTAGAGCAACCATGGACCACATGTTTTCTATCGGCGAAAGATCCGGAGAGCGAGGCTGCCAGGGAAGCAATTCCATCTGGCGATTGACGAAGAACCGTTGGACAATGCGTGCCACGTGTGGTCGCGCAGTATCCTGTTGAAATATGGCTGTGGGCAAGCCCTGAAGGTAAGGAAGGACATATCTAATACCGCCCCATACCATAATACCCGGTGCAGGACCAGTGTCGCGGTGCATAACGCAGCTGTTCAGCATCCTCTCTTCACGGTGTCTCCGGACTCGAATGCGACCATCGTGGTGTTGCAGACAGAAGCGTGACTCATCAGTAAAGACAATTTCATTCCATTCTGCCGTCCACATCCTTCTGTCATCGCATCATTGGCGGTGGAGACGTCTGTGGTTCTGCGTCAAGGTTAGACAAAGCAATGGACGTCTTGCGGACAGACCACTCTGCTGTAAACGGCGTCGAATGGTACGCGCAGACACTGGATGATGCGTTACAGACTGCATGTGCTGTGCTATGGTTCGTGATGTGACTGAGCGATCCGTCACTGCCATGCGCACAATTTGCCTGTCATCACGTGAAGTGGTGCGCTGAGGTGGATGCGATCGAACACGCCGGTCCGTCGTACCCTCCTGCATCCAACGATCACATATCCGCATTACAGTTGTTTGGTTTCGTCCAACACGACTACCGATTTCCCTGAAAGATAATCCACAATCTCGGTAGGCCACTATCCTTCCTCTGTCGAACTCGGATACTTGATCAAACGATGATCGCTGTTTTCGACGAGGCATAATTGATCGTTTTTTTAAAAAAACCACACGAAAAACACAATTGCCGAACTTGAAATCGTCGAAATCTCCAAGCCTTAAATAGCGCTTTGAAGTGGCGCCACAGGCGAGCGTGATGTGCGTCTGAGCTGAAATTCTAATCATTTGCATATCTCACCTCCACTAATGCATGTTGTAAATTTCATGTTATTTGCATGTTTCCTTCAGGGTGTTGCATTTACAGTGGCCAGCAGTATATATATATATATATATATGCTCAAGTCAAGTTCCGTTTGGAAACATGAAGAAAGTATAAAAATACGTCAGAGGTAAGCAAAGTTCAATTGAGATAAAGAAAACATTGTGTTTTTACAGCAGTTTAATTAGACTGACAAGTGATTATTAGCGTTGTTTAGATTTATTTGGTTAGCGAGAAGGCCCACTTTTTGGCTTCTAAGATTTAAGTTCTTCAAGATGGAGAAAATTGGTGACAAATGAGATTAAATGTACCGCAGTATCTGAAAGCAAAAATAAAACTTTAGATTTTTATAAATGAATTTTCTTAACGTTGTAATATAGAAGTTGTTATTAGGTAATTAATTTCTCAGTGAAATGTCTAGAAATAACACGTGTCTTCAGAATGTTATTTTAACTAAAAGATCTAAGTTACAGCTGTGTTGGCAGAGATTAATGTGAATATCGTAATTTGTGTAGGCAAGTTATAGCTAGGTTGCACATGCTATTCATAAGTTAATTTACTCTCATACCAAGCTGATGCAAAAGGTATAAGTATTCTTTCAAAATATCCCCATCACCGTTATTTATAAGTATTGAAAGAAATAAACAGCATATTTTGTCCACAAACACTCTACTATTCACGAATATTAAACAGCTTTCTGACAGTTTCAAAATGCTTAACGAAGACCAAAGATTGATTATGAATATCTGCTGCAGGCATTTTCTGCACCCAGAAGAATGTAATCTATCTGAAAAAGACCTACTTCTATGTGGGTCGATACTTTCACCTAAATTATGGTTTCTAGAAAGTTGCCTTTTCAATCAGTCATGTGCCAAAGAACACCCTCTAGATATGAGAGAGAAATGAAGCTGGCGGACATAGTTTTACATATCAGTGTGGTCAACACATATGAGAAGTTGTTCACTGCACTGGCTATTCGACTTATGTTAGGAGATATTCTTAGCTACAGAAAGACAAACGAAAAATAATACTGAACGCAGTTTGGTTTATAGCTGTAAATCACTACAGCTATAAACCAATCTTTATAGCTGTAAATCAGAACAGCATAATTTTACTTTAAACAAAACCCAAAGAATTTTGAAAATTTATGAAAACTGAATCGATACTAGGATAATACAGCTGAGAGAAAATAAGTACCTCAAATCGTTAGCAAATGGACACAAAATTTTTCTTTATTGATCCCTGCTAAGGTTAAAATGCGGCTAGCAGTCCACTACAGATCATAGGCGTAGCGTTGGGCGTAGTTGGGGGGGGGCACGGCTGGATATGTGCCCCCCAACTTAAATTGAAATAAATTAAAACGTTAATAGAAGTTCAGTTAAAATCGGAAAACTGTAGAAAACTTTTAAGAAAGTTGGTTTTTTCCCGCTTTTTCAAACTGTGAAATTGAAGATTCCGATTATGTCTTTAGCCTTAACAAAGTTTTTAACAATGATATGATCCATAACAAAAATGGGATGCTATATTTTTTTCTCATTTTATTTTTATTATATTTATTTTTATCATAGTATAACTTTTGAATACTACTCAAACATCAAGTCCATTGTTATTCAATTTAAAAAAAAATCATAATATTTCATATTTTAAGCACCTTCCGACAGTCAATGCGCTGAGGAGGGCCCTAACTGAATTCAATTCGTGCTCCCCGAAAAGTTAGAAACGCGCTACGCCTATGCTATAGATGTAAACATTACAACAATTTTCCCATTACAGATACATGCAGCTAGCAAATACACTGAAACTTCTTTAAGGCGGACAGTCATGGTTTCGAAAAAAAAGTGGCCGTTTTGGGGGGTGGCCGTCGAATAAGGAACGATTTCTCTAGGGCGGCCGGTAATGGTTCCGGTAAAAAGTGGCCGTTTTCAGGGGTGACCGGCTAGAGAAGATTGCGGTCGTAAAAAATAACACATCATCCCTGGCCGTTCCAGTAACTTACTAAGGGTAGCAAATTCTCATGACAGTGATTAACTCAATAGTTTCTTAATCAAATAACACGTGTTTGAAAATATTTTAAAGTTGCAGGTATTCTAGAATGAGCTCCAACACTGTCTGTTTTCCTTAGGAGTTCAAATAACCCTGCATAAAAAAGACGAGATCCAATTCCGCGAGTCATTGAGTCAGTGATTTGTAACTATATAATTGTCACTTGGATTTCACTTCTCGAATAACGAACTTGAATTCGTGTGGCTGAAAATCAAAGTGACCGGCCGTGACCTTGGCCGTCACTCGTCTAGACATCAAGATCAGAGGCTTGTTGTCTTTGCAGTCACTTCCTTTCGATGCTATAATCAAATGATCTGTCACATGGCTAACAAGACTTGTAATCAGAATGGCAAAGGGAGAAAAAAAATCCGGTTCAATTGGGCAGGCGACAGATTTTCAGTGAAATTTGGACTCATTTATCCCCGCCTCCCACTGCAAAGGGTCATAGACTTCGGGAAGAATTCATCAGCGTTCAAAGCTCCCAGAGAAAAGAATGAAAGCAAAGTGCTTCCGTTACTGGTATATACACAGACATACCGCTCGAAGATAGTTTTGTATATTAGCGTTTCGAATTGGGCGAAAATATTCCCCTATTTGGAAGAAAATGACCATCTGAAGGTACCAGATTGTAATAAACAGACAAAATTAGATTAGTAGGGATTTATTTGAACACTTCAAAGCATTGAAATCCCGATAAATTTCTCTAAGTTTTAAAAAACATGTAACGTAGAGTATTAAGGAAAGTCAATATTAAAAGCAACTGACTAAAATTCGTTATCGAATGTGAATTACTCAGATAAATTCAAGAAATACAGAATATTTTCTTTAATTTTGACATAAGGAATATTATGGCTTTACCATTTGATTAAGTCAATAAATTATGCATAACAATTATGACCTATTTACAGTAAAACATAAATTTTTATGCATAGCTATTTGTTCAATCATGTAATATCGCACCCATTATTAAAACTATACAAAGATAGATTTGAAGCAGATGATATAGCCGACTATCTAGTAATTGCATGCAGACAATACTTCAAAATTAGGAGCTGTGTTATTATTTAGAGATAAAGTGAATTAACGAGCATAGAAATGCACCTTAAGGACAATATATATACTTACAAATTATTTTGAAATATGTATTATTTTTCAAAGAAATTATACTAACGCAAGTAGTGAACAGCTATAACTCCATGAAGTGGGTATTATGTTGTATGTCACTATTAATAAGATTCAGTAATTGTCATTACTCCTTTAAGAAGGAAATACCTTTATATTTTTGCTTATTTAAAGGGCTTTGAACTTATTTCAGGAAATCCTGATATGCGTTTCTTAATGTCTTTTCACTCTAGATTATTTACATACTACTTAGTGAGCTTGAAATATTACCCCTTTCAGCTAAACCAATGCTAATTCCATTCATGCCTTATTTTACTAAATGGTATTTTCGCATATAGTGAGACAAAGTTGTTCATTTTAAGTAACTCTGTTTTGAAGAATGAATAATACACTATCCACCAATAAGTATTTGGACACCTGTGATAGAAAAGAAAAACAAAATTTATTCATATTCAATAGTTGGTAGAACTTCCACGAGAGGCAATTACAACCTCAACCCTCTGGGGCATACTTTCCACAAATCCTTGTATGACGGCTAGTGATATTTTCTTCCACTCGGCTTGAAGAAGACGTGTAAGTTCCTTCACCGATTTTGGACGGTTGTTGCACCCCTTAATTTGGCGATCCAACTGGTCCCAGAGGTTATCGATAGGGTTCAGGTCTGGGTTCTGGGCAGGCTAGTCCATTCGATCAACCCCATTGTCACCATACCAATCCATGGTGGACCTCGCAACATGACAGCTGGCGTTGCCGTCCTGGAAGTAATATGGGTCCAACCAGTAAAATTTCCACAACGTAGGAAGCACACTGTCATCCAAAATAGTACAGTAGGCGTCGGCGCTGAGCTTACCATGAATTGGGACCAAGGGTCCCAGTCCATACCAGGATAAATACCCCCAGACCATAATTCCACCTTCGCTGAACTTTACTGTGGGTACAAGAGGCGTTCTCCTGGCAGACGCCAGACCCAGACCTTGCCATCTGAACGGTAGAGGGTGAACCTTGATTTTTCGCTCCAGAGAACCCATTTCTAGTGATCTACGGTTCACTTTAGACGTGTTTTGCACCACATTAACCGAGCAGCGGGGTTGGACTTTGTGATCAAAGGCTTATGGGCTGCAGTACGACCATGAAAACCAAGCATATGTGCTTCCTTACGGATGGTATTCATCGAAACAACACTCCCGGATGCCTGTTGAAACTCCTGGAGTATGTGGGTTATCGGTTGGGTGCGGTTCTTTTGAATTTCTCTGGACGGGTCCCGTCGGTCTCTATCTCCCAGTTTCGTGGGTCTGCTGACTTGGGGCACATTCCGACAATCACCGCTCACCTCCACTGTCGATTTTGGGTAATTCAGCTTGCTAGATATGTCCCTTAAATATCGGCCATTTCTGTGATACCCGACGATTACACCTTTCACGAAATCAGACAACTCTGCACTTTGTGGCATCTTGCATGCGGCTAATGCCAATGTTGTTTCCTACACGATATTTAACGGCGGAGGGCGTGACGTATATCAAGACCGCAGATATCGTCATTTGCATAGGTGTCCAAATACTTATTGGTAGATAGTGTATAAGCTATAGAACACAAAAAGTAGCAGTTGGATGCTATGTGTAGACAGAACACACGCAAAAAGGGAGAGAAAGTATTTATTTAAAATAACTTCTTATCTAACTACTAGCTGGTAGACAAAAGCGTATTCAGATAAATTTTTGCTGTTTATGGGGTATCTGCCGGATAGGGAACTAAGTAGAACTATAATTACTTTAATTTGAAATATTAATTTGTTTGCTTGCACCAAAAAAGTTTCATAATTGAAATTTAGATAATGACGTTTATATACCATCAGAATATCGGTATTTTGGCTAGCTAAATCAGTATTTGGTTTTCATATAAAGTTAAACAATATTGTTCTGTTATTTCTATTAAGATATCATGAGATATTATTTCACAGAATCCTTATCATATTTCTTAAAAAGATATTTCCTGGAGTGAAAGTTAATAATTAGTTTTAAACACTTTCGGGCTTTTTTACCAATGTATTAAGTATTCGATATGTTTCAATTAATTAGCAAAAGAGAAAGTTAAGAGCTAAAGAAAAAAATGAAAATTCTGCAATGAAGCCTCAGCCCCAAATCATCTATTACTTCGGCGAAAAACTAGTATCAGTATGAAGCAGATAAAGATCATCTAAGAAACAAACTAGATTTATGGAGCTACTAAAAGTGAAATGACTCAGAAATAATTGATCAAGGCATGAATGAATTACCGATTTATCTTTCCTTACATCTTCAAATGAAGAATATTACTATGACTGCTACGTAAAAGACCAATAGATTCATTCATGGATAAATTTACATGAGTATAATAAATAGCTGCAGAAACTGTTTTTAGAATCTCTTTTTTTTTGCGCTTATGTGTTTCAGAAACAGTTTTCTAGGAATAAATATACGTCAAATCTATTTCAAGAAAGCATTTTTGGACGGAAATTTGCTTTAACAAGTCATTGGTTAGGAATATTTAACCAATAATTTATATATATATATATATATATATATATATATATATATAACAGTTCCGTAACTGACTGACTCACTGACTGACATACAACAACACAGACCAAACCGCTGGACCTAAAGGGCTGAAATTTTGCATGGTGATTCTTCTAATAGTGTAGGGGTGCACTAAGAAAGATTTTTCAAAAATTCTTCTTAGATTTTTTAAAATTAAATTTTTAAGCTGTTTTTGTAACTTGTTTTAAGTTTGCATTTAAAACAATAATTTGAGGGTCGTAAAATTTATATCAAGAGAAAGATCATAAAAATTCCTTTAAAATGAAATCTTTTTCAAAACTTTACCTCCATTTTCTGATTTTTGGTGAATATTTAAAGATTAATTTTTAGAATTTAATTTATTAAATGCTGATCACGTGATTTCTTTTTCTGGTACTTTAAATAAATTTATCGTCAAGTGCATAACAACTAAATAGACAAAAAAAATATTCTTTTTTCTTCCTAATGCGGCAGACGATTGTACATTATCCGAAAAAATATTAAAATACAGTAAAGGATATTATGTTCCTCAAACTGTACTATATTAACTGTACTATATTCTTTAGTATGTCCTATTACATTTAATTTGAATATTTTCTTCTACATTATTTTGTCTATAAAAATATCCCTTACGATTTTTTGTAAATATATATATATCTTTTACATCAATTGTATACATTGAACGCCGTATTTATTATATATATATATATATATATATATATATATATATATATATATGAATAATTTTAGCCGAAGAATCAAGTCAAATAACAATGGTGACAAATATAATTTCAAAAGTAGATCTTTCTAAGTGTTCAAAAACGATAAAGGGTCAATATGTGACTAGAAAACGATTGTTGTCCCCATATAGTTTTTCAGTAAGTATAATTCTTATCACAGAGAAACATTAAATCATAACGTTGTGATTCAGATATAAAAATAATTTTTATTTAATTTATCTTTTTGCAGTGTGACTCGGTGATTGAAAGCTACAGTAATCATAATACAAGCGAGACATATGCTCCCATTTCCGAGTCTTAAACGAATTCTATGCTAGTTCGAAAGCATTTCGAACTAGCACAACTGGATTTGCTCAGATTATATAAACCACTCGTGCCTATTTAATATTTACAAACGCAACGTTATTCAAGTCCAATTTACTTAAGGACTTCATTCAAACTACTTAAATAACTTGAGAGCGGAAGCTAAGATTCTCTGTAATTGAAAAATGTAGGTTAAATGACAGTTTCAGGCCATTTGATGTAATTGGGGTCACTGTCCTGAAATGTAAGTAAATAATTAGTTCTCAAAAGATTTGAGTTTTTCTTTTTTGGTATATTTAACAATAGTTTTTAGCATTTTCTGCGAAATTAATAAACTTGGTTTATATGTATTTTTTCTGGATTGGCATACTCTAATTTTCTGATATCGACGCAGAAAGATAAAAACCATAAATAGCGGAAAAGCTAATACTTTCAGTTATTCAATATTTCTAATGTAATAGGTCGAGATCAGTACCACATAATGATTTAAAGCATTCAGTAAATATATTTCAAGCAGAATTAACAATTTTAAATTGTTATTTACTGCAAGGAGAAATGTTTTTTGAGATAACACTTAAAGCAGGCATAGAACGTTTGAGTAACACTTAAGCACAGAACTATTTCTCTCTCTTATCATTCCTAATTCATTAGAACCTACTCTTAATGTTTTTAAAATATATTCTTAAATTGTAAGGAAAAATATATTATGAGTATAAGGGTCATTCTGAGTTCTTATGAAGGACAAATGTTCGCTCAAGTTAAAAAGAATACTCTTGATGTACGGCTTAAAACCAACTAAATGTGGAATAAAAAGAAAGAAAGAAAGAAAAAAAAGGTTTAATAGTAACTATCACACAATTATACAACGTTACAGGCATTTTTTTATGTACACGATGTGCTTACGTGCAAGTAGCAACAACAACAAAAAAGATAAATATTTCGTATTGTTTGCAGTGTCAACGCTTTTTCAACCAATGTTGTTTAATTAGTGGAATACTTAGAGTAATACGAATAAAAGTAGAGAAGGGAGTAATGATGTGCAGGACGACACAAGTTGCAAGAATCGTTCAAAGGAAAACAAAGAGAATGATTCTACATACAGCATGTACGGAGGTGTACTATGTTGAGCAAAAAAGCAGCTGGACTGTAAATAAAATAAAAGTTTAATTGCGTGGCATTGTTTGCCAAAGGAAACTCCGCTTGTTCCCGGAGCTACTTCTAGGACGGATACAGAGTTCGTTCTGAGTTATTCATGCCGCTAGAGGGCGAATTCGGTGGAGGCGTTACGTCACACATTATTACGTAACACAGCATCAAATGCGTAACACTTGAAAAGAGAAATTTATTTGAAAATTTATAACGGGTCAGTTGAGAACGGGACATATATGAAATCATTCGGTGAAATCGGAATTTCAAAGACACGAAAATATTTAAGATGTTTGGGGGAATTTTTTTTAAATTTGAACGCAGTTTTGATTGAATTTACTCCTCAAATGTGCCTTTATATGAGGATCATTGTCCGTATAAAAAAATTTGAAATTTCATTTAAAAAATTAAAAATTAAAATTTAAAGCATACTTAGTTTTCGACAGATTTGCTGAATCAATAGCTCTATTTCCATATATTTTTTGCTTTGTAAATAGAAAAGTTTTAAAAATAACTTATCTTCAGGACTGTAAAAAAGTATTTATCAAGCTATTAATCACTTTGAAGGTTAAAAAAATTACATTTTCAGAGTAAAGTTTGCTCCAAGGGAATTAATTTTTGAATTTTTAATCTAAAAAAAATCTGAAGACAGCTTGATGAAAACAGGACAAAGGGACACTGTGCAAATTTTTTTAGAAAACCTCTCAAGGAATCAAGAATATACCTTTTTAAAGATGCCAAACCAAGAAAAAATTTCTCTCCGAGATCAAATGTACAGTGTGTGTAGTATATATATATATATATATATATATATATATATATATATATATATATATATATATATATATAATGTACACATACATACAAGCATACGCATGAAAAGTAAATAACGAAGCGACCCAGTGACAAAGTGGTTAAGCATCAGACTGCCACACCGGGAGCGCGGGTTCGAATCCTCATAAGGCATGGATGTAATATTGGGGTAAAAGTCAGTCTTCTACCTGTAACGAAGTTATAGAAAGAGGAGCTACTATCTACAGTCCAACGACGGTGTGCATCGTTCCCGAATAAAAAGAAAAATGTTATGTTTGTGCATGCGTGTATTTCCTGTCAACGTATCTTCACATGAATACCAATCTGGGGTCTCGTAATGAGAACCCTAGGGACACTAAGAACAATAGTATACAATTTCTTAACTGAAATAGATTTACTAAATACGTATCAAGTAAGGTATGCACAGACTTTGGAGTATAAAAAGGCTGTATTTGATAAAGCAAACGTCATAGAAACCTGCAGTTAGTGTTATCTGATTCTAATAGCTCTATAGCATGTTTTTAGGCCAACAAAATGAAAATGCACTTTTTGGGGCTAAATTCCCCCCTTCAAACCTTTATAATTCGTATTTTCTAAAATAATACTGATAACATATACTGGCCGTATCCATAACCCAAACATGGCCAGTACAGCTTATAGATATGTTATAAGACGTCATAAGACGTAACCTTTTATATCTCACATTCGAAAGACAACTTGGTTGACACGATAATCGATCCTTGGACATCTCTGGGAGAAGATGTGACGACTTTCACACCAATCAGCATTGGCAATATCCTTCAATATCGATCTTTTAGGTATTTTGAGAAATTAAAAAGCTTTTGACATTGCAATCGAGCATAGTGGAAAGTTTTTCAAAAAATACAATGGTGTAAATTTTCTATCAATGAATTCTCTGTTGGTGAGTCCGAAGTCAATAATTACGGATGTAATAAAGAGTTTGAAGGCAGATTCAGATACGTTGAAATCAAAACTTCAGAGAGAGGGAGATTATAACTTACAGAATGTGTGTGAAGAGTAATAAAGTAGAAAATATGCTTCACGGTTATCATCTCCAAATAATATAATGGCAAATAGACAGGACGTAACAAAATAATCCACACGCACTGATATAAAAGAGTCCTCCTACAAGATAATTTGTTGTACTGATACTGCTCGCAGGAAATTAACAGCTAACTCTTTGTTTAAAGATAGAAGCACGAGAAAGTCTTACTTCACTGACCTAAATGGCAAGCGATGTTTATGACTGAGGCATCATGCCTGTGGTTCCTTTACTGAACACTACAAATTGAGAATTTTAATCCAAGTGCAAGAGGGAAAGAATTCACGTATGATCATCGCTGAACTTTACAACACGAAGTTTTTCCTCCACACAATCTGCAATGTATTTAATTACACTATTGTAGGATTCTAAGGGGAAAAAGAGTCTTGCTTGTATTATTGATAAATTAGGGTGGTTAATGCCATGAAAGTTTGTTGTTACTACTCAGAAAGAAAATGACACAATGAACGGATAAGATAATGAGATACCAAGATTTATCTTGAAGATCACAACTTTCAGACACAGTCCTTCGTTTAATGATACGGTCCGTACTGTTAACAGATAGCTGTTATCATTGAATTATTTTTCTCTGGTACCTTGATTTGATTTGCCTTCATGTGTTGGTTTTTAGATTATATATTAATTATATACACTCTTTCTCATTCACCCAATTAAATACTCTAAAGTAATGAGTATGAAATAGTTCCACCCGTTCAAGTACGTCAAAATCTGTTTGTAATACGAGACATTAGTTTTTAAACTACAAGTATGGAAGAGGAATTGAAATTTCTAACAATTAAATATCTTCAACCATCGTAAAGTAATACGACATAATCTCTGTACCCGTCTCTTCGTCGACCTCATAGCTTCATTGCAAATGCCAAATTTAAAATGAATTGAAGCAAATTGATCTAACTATTCCTATATCTGAGGAAAATAAGAACTTTCATGCTGTGCAAGTGACTGCCCCGTCTCCTTAAATAAACTGAATTTTTAATTATATCTACAAACACAGCTGACGACGTATTTTATATCCATTATTCTATTCCTTTTAGCTTTGTAAAATATTAAATAATAAAAAAATAAATATTAGATATATATATTAAATAATTTAAATAAATATCAAACTATCGAAGCTAGTATATTTATTAGGGTGCTTATTTAAAAAATTCTATACCTTCAGAATATAACTTTACTTAGTTCACGCCAGTAAGACAAATGTGATTCTACCTACATTAAAACACATGCAAATCTAAACGTTTCCTGACTTGAGTTGTGATGGTATTCCGCATGTCCTTTTTGGAAAAAACAAGTATTAAGGATTTTTTTCTTTTCTTTTTTTTTAAACCAATGCCGGGGCACTTGTCGTTAAGACAATAGCGCCCTTTACACGTACCTTCTTTCCCGCTGGAAACCCCGATCCCGCGCGATTGAGTGCACGTGTGAAGGTGTGGGAGAGGAAGGGAAAGCTGCTTTGGAGTGTACTGCAAGTTTCCCCCTCGCGCAATCCCGTACGCTCCAAGCACTCCAAGAGCGTACGTGTGAAGGGCGCTATTAGCGCCCTTCACACGTACGCTCTTTTGTGAGTGCTTGGAGAGTGCGCGCAATCCCGTACGCTCCAAGCAGTTGCGAAAGAACGTACGTGTAAAGGGCGCTATTCGCCTATAATACACCGCAGTTTTGCTGGCCATTTTATTATGGGGGCACCATATAGGCGGATAAGCATTACCTTCCTATGAAGGGACAACACAAACGGAGGCATTCTAGTGGCGCGACGCCGGCATTCGATCAGAGCACCCTCAGCACAAAAAAAAAGAGCGAAAAAAATTTATTAAGTAAAGAATATAGCATGTAAGATGATATAACTGCTTTAATTAAAGAAAAGTTCGACACGATATTATTGCTTATGACAATAACAAATTTATCAGTGAAAACCACCTAAATAAATCCAATTAAAATATTTTACTGAAAAGCACCGATTGATCTGAGTGCGTGGATCACATCAATATTGCGGGGAGCAACCCATTTATAAAGGGGTATATATTTAAAGATAAACTTTTCAACGTACTCAGAAGCCCAGGACCAAGGTTTTATCCAAATTATGGGCTCTTATTTAAAGCTATCTGAAAATTTTGCATCAAAAATCTTTGAACACGCTTGGATTTTTCCACTGTAGGCTGGATTGAATTCACTCTGTACACCACCGGAATAATATTTAGAACTATTTTACTCCTGAAATTTTATCCCTTCAGCGCCTTTGTCGGCTGAGCAGTACTAAGAAGCCCATTACAAAGTAAAAGCAAAAGATAAACAAACCCGAAATCCATGGTTGCTGCTCCTCCTGGAGATGCCTCTCTGAAAAATACTAATATGGGTTCTTTTATGCTCTTTGATTCATTTGCCACAGCATTAATAATTTCTTCAAACTCATATCTATTACTAATATTTCAGTGTAGAGATGGCATGGCCAAAGAACAGTCTTTTAAGATGTGAATGGTTTGGTTTGTTTTGGAGCGCTATCGTCAACATTTTGCTACACTAGGGCTAATTTGACCGGGATCTACAGTTTAAAGCCGATTCCGAACGGCTACAAACATCCATGGCTCGAACCCTCAGGATCTGAATCGAATGCCAGCGCCCTAGCCAAAGTCCCACTGATATTTAAACCACTTTCAATGTTAATATGAAATATTTTTATTGTAAAATTACCTAATAAATCCAAATAATCTGTCACCTAGTAGACGTTTTTCCATTGTTAAATTAAATTTCTAGTACGTAGCTTTGACTTTTTTTTTTATAAAAGTGACAGAGAATTTTCCTAAAAATCATTTTTAAACTATATTTCAAAGCTAGAGAATTGCTATTTAGACCTGACTTTTTCTCATAAAACTAAAATTACTTGCGCGCAGTTTGGCTTTCTGCAATGGCTTTCGATCTTGTTTTTAAACTGTCTCAGAATTTTTTGACCGATTTTCTGTAAACGTTATATTCGAGCTGAACAACAGAGAGTTACCGAATGTTTTTTCCCATGTTATGCGAGGCACCTAGCCTCCTGTCGGGTCCCTTCGTATTTCATGATAAAAAATTCCATTTTTTAAATAATCCCAAAAGAAAAATAATTTAGAAAAAATTCTAAAAAACCTCTTAAATAAATAAAAGGAGACTAATAATCACATAATTGACTAAAAATAGTTGTAAGTAATTTTATTAATATTTCTTTAAACATACGTGCAGAAATATATTAGAATGAGGCTACGTTGTGATTTGAGAAAGGAAAAAAAAAGAGCGTTACTTTAATGAGAAAGGGTTCAAAAATTGTAAATTAACTGAAATTAAATAAAACTAATGACTCAACTGAAATTAACTTTTTATATCCCCCGTTTAAAAGTATATTAGCGTCAGAAAAATATTCATTCTAAACAGAGAAATCTCTACTGTGTTATGCATTGAAATATTATTCAAGAGTCATGCTGAGTCTAAAACTAATTGAATGATAGCTGACATAATAAAGAGGTTTCTTTCGGGCATTAGATGTTAGAGCGCAATTTTCTGAAATTTGGTGCGTTTTTGCGACAGTTGTCATTCATAGAGACAAATAAATGAAAAATGCTTAATTTTAAGGGAGCAACAATTTTTTTTCTTCAGTGAAAACTTCATTTTAATTATCCGTTAGGTTTTTATTTAAAACACTATCATCTATTTCTCTAATTTCTATTTTTTTAACTTACTCAAAATTTACAAGCTTTTTAGATGTTTTACTAAGTGATGAGTAAATAAAACAAAATATTTCTTTAAATTTAATGTACTAAATTTATCTTTAAAAGGTACGTCTATCGATATCAAGAGATACAATTTTTGTTTCGTTAAAATATAATTTATACCAAATAAGATACGCAAATGAAATTTTTTGAACTTATTTCTTCATTTAACGCGTGGCTAAGTTTTAATCTTTTTGAATAATGATTTTTTTAACCTATAATAATAATAATAATATTAATAATAATAATTTAAAAAATTCTAAATGTCACCGCTAGTTTAATTTTCAAAGTTTTCTGATATCATGATAAAGGGTACGTAAAGCTTTGGGCATCAAGGTAATTTTCCCTCAGTATTAAGTTTAAATTCTACATTATATTGTGATGTATACCGCTAAATTAGGGATATTTTTTGTTAAGTTCTGTTACGCAACTAATTTATAATTATACAAAAATAAAAAGGAGAAAACGTAAATATTTAAACAACGATAATTTTCTACATGTTAAATATTATAAATAAAAAGCTTATGACTACGGCTTTAGATTCTTAAACACACAAAAATACTGGTAGCTTCTTTTATGATAGTTTTACAGAAATTACAGGATTTAATTATTAAGCATATCGGAAAATGTGATATTTTAAATCAACTGTTTGAGACAAGTTTCTGCCTCTCTTTTGCTCTCTTTTTTCCCCAATAAATTACTGTGGAAACCAAACTATACATTACAGTTTCTTTAAATCTGAGAATTTATAAAAAAATAAATTTATCAGGTTGTTTGACACAACCTTATCAGGAAAAAACATTTAAGGAGATAAGCTTGGTTCTATTACAATTAGTCCTTTCAAAAGCTATAGAATCTCATTTATTGCAGGGCCTCAGGTAGCCTAGCGGTAGCGTATTGACTTTCAGTACTGAGCGTGCTCGGATCGAATCCCGACAAGTACCTTTAAATACCTTTATGTCTAGGCCAGATATGGACATATTAAATCCGTAGACTGCAAAGTCCTTCTATGAGGTCAGTGGCTGGGAAAGGTACGTTCTTCCCCTCTCCCCCAGATGTCGCCCCTGGGGGTGCTCGGTCAAAATTGTGGTGGCACATAGCCAAGTCGAACTTCAACCCTTGTGAGTGCAATTATAAACCGGAGCCGCGCTACTTAGCCCGAAGTCTATATGGACCTGATCTAGAACTTCCGGCCACGGGGTATTAGGAACAACAACATTTATTGAAGAGGTTTTACAAATTACAGTTTTTAAGGATTAATGACGAAAGTAATTAAATAGTACTGCCAACAAAATTTATGTTACATGACACTCCCATTTAGATCGGTAGAATAAACAATATTGTGCATTCGGACACTTCCATGTCACAAACACTTAATAAAACAGTGTTTCCGATTTGTAAGATACAACTCAATTTTCTACTTTTTTATGTTGAAATATTTTAAGCTGTTTTGAATCTTAGATACTAAAATGGTTGAATTAAATAACTAAGTCCAACAAACAATAGATTGTTGATATCATTATAAGCTAACAAAGGGATTTGATTATTAAATATGTTGCGTAACAGGGAGACTAATAGATTTAAATGCCTCGTCACCATTTTACTTGGCCTGAAAATTTAAATGATTTTCTTTAAAAGCGACAAACACTGGGGAAAATTTAAAATTATTAATAAATTAAGTCTTTAGATGAATAAAAGAAATTTATTTTCATTGACTGCAGAACACTTCTTAATTATTTTAAAATTACTCCTAAGCCCATATTGATTAGAGTTAAATCTCAGCGGGACTTATGTCCCCCCCCCCCCCCCCCTCAATCCCCCAATATTTCAAGATTCAAAACATTTTGTACAATTATAACTGAAACTCAATAGAAATTTCCCTATAATACTACAACTCATTAAACTTCTATTTATTCTAAGTTAATATTGCCAAACGTCTGAAGAATTAGAAAATCAATCGAAATATCTTTCGATCATAAAGATTTCAAGGATTGAAGCGAACCAAGAGTATTCAGCCTGCAATACAATTCGTCAATAATGTAAGAGTTCTAAATCTGACATTGGAAACATTCGGCAGTTTAATATTTTGAAGAATTAACACTTTCGTCCCTGGAACTCATATTTTCTTCTTAACACGTTTGATGGTGTAATTATGATTAATATTTATGACGTTAATTTCCGCTCTCAACAGCTCTCGAGAAAAATAATGCCTCGGAGTATAAAAATAACTGCACAACTTTATTAACTGCATTAGGTTTCTGCTTTAGGTTTCTGCTTTATCGGAAACGTAGAACTTAATAATACGTTCGTCAGAGGTCGATATTATTGCCCAAACACTCAAATTTCCCTTATTATCAAATGATAGGTTAAAAAGCATACTTCATTTTTGATCTAGGAATCCTAAAAGTATTTAAGTCTAATAGTGAAATGTCGTAACGCTTTATGCCAGATTGCAGAACTTTTCCTTAATATGTATGCGTGATGTAAAAAGCTTACAAAGATATGTAAGAGATGGTTATCTCTTCTTTTCAGTCTATCATTAAAAATTTAAAGAGCGATACATTCGTCCCAAATTGTCCTTAATTATCAGTTGTGAAGGCCATTTGTTTATTTTGATAGAGACCGAGAACTTTTTAAAGAGCATACAAACCAGATCTCTCTCATAAACTTCTCATATTCCTAATGTAGAGACACAGGGACGCCACACGTTGCTGTGTAAGTAAAATTTGTGTATTCCTGAACCTACAGAAGATGATGTTTAAAATTACATTGACACAAACAAAGCATAAACAGAACTCAAAATAGAGGGACGATCCGTTAATTTTTGACAGCAAAATGGAAAAGAGTGTTTTTAGCAGGTATGCATAAAGCTTAGAAAAAGGGGAGAAACTCAGTAATTCGGAAAAAAAGGCCTTTGAAACTTACACTTTTAAAGTTTGAAAGAATAGAAAGAGATAGTTAAAAAAATATGAGATATTTACATTAATATCTAAATTAAAGTCTATAGTTTTATACGAAACATTTTCATATCAAAAAGAAATTTTAAATTACACTTTCTTTTAAATTCAGTTTAAATATGAGATTATGTGTTAACAAGTCTCTATTTAAATGGTGAAGCTACATTTTTATCTGTGTATTATTATATAAATTATAAAAGAATTTTCGATATCATAAATTTCAATTCATGTACTATTTATTTTACTGTTATCCAAGGCACAATATTCAATAACATCTTATCTTTAATTAATAAAAAAATGTTTGTAAATATCAGTTCACATGTGAAAACTGTCACTGGTAGATGATATGCTTTCTCTCTCCCTGAACAATTTTCAAAAGGGAATTACAAAAAATTACAGGAAACCAGCCCACAAGCACAGAACTACTAAAACTAGAATTATAGTGATTACACCGAATAAACTTTGTTATCAGCCTTAAGCTACAAATTTTTTTGGATTTGATCGGGCACATAGTGAACTACAAACGCCATTAGGGAGTTTAGAGTTTGTATATTTTCCTTTCAAAAATTTTAAATTTAGTAAAATTACGTATTAAATAATTAGTACCCCAATTAAACATTTTAAAGCTTAAAAAATCAATACAACTGTCCCTTTTTTGAGAAAAAAAAGCTCAATACTTTGCTTTTGTAACCGTAAAAAATATTCTTTTTAAAATTGACTTTGTGAAAATTTCATTTCACAAAGAAATTGATGAATCAATAGTTAAACTCCCTTCAATGTTATTTTCACGCTAATTTTTAATACGATAAATTTTGGGACGAGAGAGGAAATTTTTGTATTACAATTATAAGAAAAAAGTTTTTATTGAATTACAAAAACTATTTTATTTTCAAGAATAAACCTTTTCTATAGTCTTTTCAAAAAGTATCTGATCAACCAACTGAGAGATGTTTTGTAAAGTTTTACAAATTAATCTTACTGTATTTAGAGAATACATTACTTTATAAAAAAGAGTTAATGGAGCAGAAGGGAGGATAAACAGAATCTTTCTTAAATAAGTGGTGCGGGAAAAAATAATACATACTATCTGATGAATAATTTCCCCCCTCTTCTTTCAGATAACATGAAGAAAGAAAAATGGCATTATAAGTACGTATACCTTTATTCAGAACATACGTTTCTTTAAGTAGCTTTAAAGTATATAAATCAAGCTGAGGTTGAAAGGCAGGCATGAACAATTTTACACAAAAATAATTACTAACACAGGACTTCACGAAAATCTATGCACAAGACAATATTTTCCTTCGTAAATTTTCCTTTCGCGCTGCCAATCATCACCTGCACCACCCAAGCAGCTGTCCGGAGATAACTACTCTCATTTGCTTTTGTTTTATGCTCTCGATGAAAACATTAAGCGAAACAAACTCCTAAGATTCTAATTACTTGCTCGATGATGTACGTCATCGCTGTAGGATACTTCAGACGCCGTTGATATACGCTGCACTCCTCTCGATGACAAACGATTCCAGAAGCCGATCTTCCCAAAACTGGGGGGAGACATCGATAAGAATCCAGTCATCCCCATATCAAGCCCCTGACCTCTAGAGGCAACCAGTCAGAAGAAAAAAAAAATCTCGCGTGCGAAGAAAAAGATAGAAAAAGGAACATCATACCTGCAGGGGTAGAAAGTGCCAAGCATAGCAGTATTTGGATTAAGACTTCACCGAAAAATTGCACGCGTATACTAGAGTGATGCCTTGAAGTGCCTCTCGGACCTACTTCATGACAGGTAAGGCAAGCTTAAAGAGTGTGGGAGAAAAGAAAACAAAAAACTGCGGACAACGGGATTGCTACCTTAACGCTGCTTATAATGGCACTCTTCTCAAAACTAATAATTGTAGTAACAGAGGTTCGCGGGTGGAAAGACGCACAATAAAGCAAATGACAGCGATTTTGTTTTTCTTTTAAATGTGAGAATGCTGGAGTGAAGGATTTGATGGAGATACAAAAGAATTGTGTAATTGTCAGTTGACCATCTAAATAAAATCGTTAATTTTCTTTTTACCACGTAATAAAATGTTTCAGTCATCTCAAATTTTAATTCTGTTTCCCAAATTAAAAAACTTTCATAATGAGCGAAATGAGCACCTGTGTATTGGATATCGCCATAAATAATGCGTGTCTTGATCAAACACAAATGAAAATACTTCTCTTCTAAACACCAGTTTATTGGTATGCTCATTTAGTTGATCTATACATTGACTGAAACAGATTAGGACATCACTCCAAAAAAAGCATCGGATGCCACTTCTCGAACAAGAACACACTCCCACTCTGACAGATAATAAAACTAATAAAAAGAAACAAAAGTTCACGCGACCGTAACGCCATCAATTGGCGTGAACATGAAACATTCTTCCCACCTTGAAACCCCAGGGTTTCAAGAGATTACAAAAGTTCAATAACATAAGCAATATTACAACTTTTACACAAAGCTAGTAAAACACAAGAAATATTATAATCAATATATATAAGAAATAAGAAATCAAAACTCACAATTACAAAATTAAATATTACAAATTAATTGTTTTCCATAGGTAATACACAAATTTTTGAAATGGCTCTTTTACAAGTACTAGACTGTGTTTTAATCTTAACAACACGAATTTTCTTATCAGCACCAAAATAAATTTTAATTATCCTACCCATA
Source organism: Dolomedes plantarius (assembly GCA_907164885.2). NCBI lineage: Eukaryota > Metazoa > Arthropoda > Arachnida > Araneae > Dolomedidae > Dolomedes > Dolomedes plantarius. The sequence continues at coordinate 57,055,481 of OU015494.1, read as the reverse complement.
CCCATTTATGCAAGGCAAATTATCTTCTATTAATAACACTAAATCTCCTAATTTTATGTTGTTTTTCTCGAACATCCATTTAGATCTGTTGTAATTGACTCAAATAATGACGATGCCAAAATTTCCATATATATTGTACAAGTCTAGTAACCTTTTGCCATCTCTGAGATGACTCTCCTTCAAAATTGTCAAATCAGGCTCATTAAAGAGGTTAGAGACCTATTTATTAAGAAGTGTGCTGGAGTAAGAACCTCAAAATCGTCCTCGTTAGCTGACAAAGGACAAAGAGGTCGAGAATTCAAAATTCCCTCAATTTGCACAATCACAGTTAAGACTCTTCATAAGTTAAGTTTATTCCCTTAACAACTCTTTTTAGATGATATTTGAATGACCTAATCGCTGCCTCCCAAGGCCACCAAAGTGTGGGGCTCTTGGTGGAATAAACTTCCACTCAATACCTTCTGCAGCTAAATAGCCTGCCAGCTTTTCATCTGGTTTTCTAACCATTTCATGAAGCCTTTGAATTTCTTTATTAGCTCCTACAAAGTTTTTGGCGTTGTCCGAAAACAACTTTGCACACTTACCTCTGCGAGCCATGAATCTTTTTAGAGTCTCTATAAATGAATCAGAAGTCAAATCTGAAACAATTTCAATAGCACTGCCTTTAAAACAAAAACTACGAAAATACAAATATAAATTTTATGTAAAAGCACCTTTGCGCTGAGCCTTATTCTAATATAAACGCCCACAGAAATCGGCCCAGCACAATTAAAAGCAAATCTGGAGAACTCTTTCCTTGGGCAAATTGCCCATGATTTGAGCAGACACAATTGGTTGTGCTTTGAAACAAATGATACATTGATGAACAATTTTTCTGCAGCTATTACGTCCATTCAGAGGCCAAATGTTTTCTCTAACAAGATACAGTAAAGAAGAAGCACGAACATGTAAATATTTCTTATGAAAATATTCTATTATAATTACAGTTAACCTGTGACCTTCTGGCAAAATTATCTGATGCTTTTTATTAAAACTATAATTTCTATACACAACCGTCCTTCCCGACTCTTAACAATCCTTTAGAATCCAGGAAAGGATTCAATGCTTTTAATTTACTACCTGGAGGTACACAATGGTGGTTTTGAAGGCTACTGATGTCCTTAGCAAATGTACAGGTTGGACACCTTTAATTAAAAATGTCTCTGCATCGTTCAACTCTTCAGCATTCAGTGGACTGTTGTACTCACTGCTCCTCTTAGGTTCCTGACAAACCTAAAAACATAACTTAAACACGAACAATGTTAATGTAATGTTACTAATTTCTAAAAGACACTCTAAAAAACTAGGATTAGTACAAAGGGAAAGGTGAATCAAATGATCCTTATTTAGCTCCGAGTTCTTTGCAGGTCCTTTCACCTCTAGGAAAAATTCATCATCTGAGACATCAGGATTGTCCTTTAAGTGTGGCCAGCAACTAGATGACAGGAAAGAGGTCCATTCCACCAAATGTCTAATTGTTGGATCTTTGAAGGAAAATTCCCTCGTGAAATTAAGTCCGCAGGATTCTCCGCAGTATGAACATAATGCCAATGAAAGTTTTTAGCATTCTCTTGAATTCTGGTGACTCGATTTGCAACAAAGACCTTCAAAGCGCTAGGTGGAGTCTTGATCCAAGCCAGCACCACTGTGGAGTCCGAGACAAATGTACATCATGAATGTCTAGTTGCAAGGATGACAGAACCTTAACGATAAGTTTCGAAAGTAAATCTGCTGCACACAGCTCCAAGCGTGGGATACTTAATTCTTTGATGGGAGTCACACACGAGATTTGCTGCACAAGAGTGACACCTTAATGTCACCATACCTTGACACAGACCTAATGTAGACGGCACAACCGTATGCATCTTCGAAGCATCTGCGAAGCCTATAAGTTGTACTTTCAGCGCCTTAGAATTTAAAACATGTCGTTCTACAGTTAAGTGTATTTAATTGACACAGTTCAGAACTGAATTTTTCCCACTCTTTACGTAAGTGTAAGGGAACTTCATCGTCCCAATCAATTTTAAAATCCATAACTTCTGCAAGAAAATTTGGCAGTAATTATCAAAGGTCCTAAGAGACCTAACGGATCAAACAATCTGGAGATGTCCGATAGCATTGTCCGCTTAGTTGCAGGACTCACAATTTTTTTAATACTGAAGCTAAATGTATCCTTTTCAGGATTAAATTGTAATCCCAAAGTTTTCAGTGTTGCTGAGTTAGGATTGTCGAAGTTGTATTCTCGGTCCGACGTTGGAAACCTTTTGTAACAGACCAGGATTATTTGAGCTCCACTTATGAAGCTCCATGCCGGCTGATTTTAATAACTGTATCAACTGGTCTTGTAGTTCAAGAGCAGAAGATAACTCATTGGTACCACTTAGGATATCGTCGACGTAAAAATCCTTACCAGCAGCGGCAGCTAAAGGATAATTTTCTTGCTCATCACAACATATTTGCTTAATACTCTGGTTGCCAAGTAAGGGGCGCATTTGGTTCCGTAGGTAACAGTGAGCAACTTAAATACACGTAATTCTCTTCCTCTAAACCCTTCCATAAGATGCATTGTAAGGCACACTGATCTGGATGTATCCAAATTTGCCGATACATCTTTTTTATATCGGCGGTGAAAACTATAGAATGTTTTCGAAATCGCAACAAAATAGCGAATAAATCATCTTGGACAACAGATTCTGAATACAAATTATTATTAAGCGATTGTCCAGATGACGTTGCCTCCGATGCGTTAAAAACAACGCGTAATTTTGTAGTACTACTATCTGGCCTAAAAACGCCATGATGAGGCATATATACCTTGGAGTTTCGCAAGTTGCCTGCATATGCCCCAAATTCTCATACTCAGTTAAAATTCCGGTATAGTTGCATATACTCTGGTTCTCCTGTCAAAACGTTTCCAAAGGGGAATTAAATCTTTTAGTCGCTATGTGTTTTTGACTCGCCTAAACATGGGGGTTCTATCTTAAACGGCATTTTAACAACATATTTTCCATCGTCCCTTCTGAAATGCGTGTCCATAAAATGTTCCTCACATATGAACTCCTCCTCATTTTGTAATTTGTCCCCCTCAACATCTTCAATTTCCCAAAATTTCCTTAAATTTGCATCCAAATCCTCTATTATTAACCCACAATGAACAGTAGTTTCGTTTTCGATTGGAACCACTTCCAGTAGCAACAAACCCAAACACGGTATTTTGAAAAAACAATGTCTGTAACCGGAATCCTAATGTGACCGGCTCTTAAAAGTTCATAAAATAGTTGGGCACCTAAGAAAATATCCACCTCTCCAGTTTATTGAACTCGCATCCGCAAAAATTGAAAACTATCTATTTCGAGGGTATTGATGTCAATTGTCTGGAGGGTATATAATCTGTATTTAGGGTACTACTAATACTCAATTTCCCTTTCAAAGCTTCCGCTAACGTTCGAAATTTTTGTTTTATGGTCCTGTTAACAACAGAAGACGACTGATTTAGTCCAGAAACCACGATATTTCTTTCTCTTTTTTCAAATTCAATCTATCTGCTAACCTTTTGAAAGGAAATGACTCATACTCCCCACATCAAGTAAAGCACGTGCACTCGTAAATATTCCCAACATTATTCTGAATCATCACATTCGCAGTACTTAACAAAACCATTTGTTTACATTTACGCTTGTAGCAGTGAATGAATGCATGCTGGTTGCAGGTGCCTCATTTGACAGTTGAGAAGAATTACTACTGGGATTGGGATTTTCAATTCACGGAATAAATACATTTGACCTTGGATTTAACGCTACACTTGCATTCCATGGACGAGGATCAGTTTCGGTTTCTCCTAAGTGCATAAGAGTGTTATGTCGTTTTTTGCAAACAAAACAGCCGGATTTTGAATAGCAGTTAGCAACTTTGTGGTGATTTAAACAATTGAAAACATATTGCTTATTTTAATACCTCAATTCTCTCATTAACAAGCATATCTTAAACACAGGACATACATTCAAAGAATGCTTTTCATTAGATTTACAGACTACACATTTCGGAGTTTTAACTTCCGATACAAATACTTTTTGTGTACTGTATTCCTTACGATATTTTTGCGAATGGTTTAACAACTTGCGGCCGTGAAAACACATTACTATCGTTTTTGAATTTTGACGATACATAAATATCGCAATGCCTGGCTAACTCTTGTGGCACATACCAAGATTCTCCTTGTTTCACGCCAATATGAATTTGTAGTTCACGATCTAATGAATCAAATATTTTTTCGGAAACCATAAGTTCACAAACTCCTTTGAAATCATTTACTTTCCTTAATTGACAATAATGATCAAATGCTGCCTAAGTCGCGAAGCAAACTGGATATAACTTTCGTTTGAACGCTTTTCGCTTACAGAAATTATTTAAAACTTCTTGTGGGGTGGATTGAAATTCCTTTAATACTAATTCCTTTAATTTTTCATACATACCAGTTCATCCTCACTTAAATATATCATTAATGGTAGCCTTTTTCGCCTAAGATATTTAATAGAATTGCTGACTTAAATTGTTCTGGGACATTTTGGTTTTGAAAGCTCTTCAAGCGATTGGAAAATAAATTTAACGATTCTGCTCGTGTAGGACTGGTATTGTTAACAGTTTTGACACTCTTTATCAAACTTTCCTAAACTAAAAATTCGAATCGCAATCACTATTATCACATTAACCCTTTGTGTTACATCTTTTTGTAAATTTGCAAGCTCAAGTTGTTTTTCTAATTGCGCGAGTTTAAGTTTTTCCAATTCTAGTATCTGAGCTTCATTTTTCTCGTACTCGATTTCTTTCAATTATTGACCTCAACCACATGTTTTACGACTTCATATTATCTTTATAATATCGCTCTTTTCAATTAACGGTTTAATAGTAACTACTTGGCCCCCGAAGGAATACTATTTCTAGTTCTTCGGCAACTTCAATTAATTCACTCTTTTAAGTTTCGAAGCATTTTGATTGAAAAGAGAACTCTGACTATATGCAACTCATAAAAACGAAAGTAATAACACACATTTGGAAAACATAATAAAATAAACAAAAGTGTACTCACAGTTACCTTGAAACCGAAACGGACATTATCCAATAATGATGAAATGAAATTCCATTAGGCACACACAACACACACTCGGTAAAACGAAACACTAGGCCAACTTTTTCACAAAAATTCACATTTCGCTGAGTTACTACTTCGTAGCCGACGGACCACTTATGTCGTGTTCAAACACAAATGAAAATACTTCTCTTCTAAACACCAGTTTATTCGTATGCTCATTTAGGTTGATCTATACTTTGACTGAAACAGATTAGGACATCACTCCAAAACAAGCATCGGATGCCACTTCTCGAACAGAACACACTCCCACTCTGACAGATAATAAAACTAATAAAAAGAACAAAAGTTTTACGCGACCGTAACGCCATCAATTGGCGTGAACATGAACAATGTGGTATTATGGATGGTATTGAGACAAATCGAAAATACCGCTTATTTATGGGGGATGACCCAATATATGAAACAGCATTTTGCTTCAATGACAAAAATTTTAAAAATGCAAATTTATCTGCATGGAAAGAAAAACAATCTTTATCAGTTTTAACATTTTTATGTACAGAACATTAAGCTTTATTTAAATTTAAAAACTTTAATGATATGTTGTAATAAAAACTTTTCTGTGGAGTATTAAGAGAAGTAGAAAAAAAAGGTAGAACTTCAAAGCAAACTTGAGGAAAAGGAGAAAAATTACATGCTATAGCCCGGTGATATCGTGTTGGCAGAGATTGCGTAGTCAGAATGATGAATAAAAATACTTAGCAGGATCTAGACACATACAACCAACATACGGGAATAATTTTATTTTCTAAGAATTGTGTTATGACCTATAAAGTCAATCGTTTTATTTATGCTAAGTTATATTATAAACCAAAAGAGTTTAGTATGAAGAACTAAAATGAGTTAATTAAAAAGACGTGGGCAATAAAGCTAATAAAAGAGAGTTAATTTTTTAAATTTTGGACAAAACGAAAAGAAAAAATTAGGTTCCAATAGAAGAGAAAGATAATATTTAGAGCCGTGAACGTCTTAATTTTATACTAACAAAATGTGACTCGATATACTCCCAACGTACATCATAATACATTCAAAACTAATTTTTTTTGTTTTAAAAATAATTACATAATTATCCACAATATATTTAAATATTTTAGATGTCCAAGTGTTATTTACGTTGTAAAAGCTTTAATTCTATGTTGACATTAACGTGGTAAATCATTTTTTCCTTATTAAAACAAAATATTTTTATTGCGTGTGATTTTTAGAAAAAAGTATCTTCATTCCCAATTAATACAATTTTTAAACGCATCAAATTGCTTTCATTTAATTTAATTGAGTGTAGTTACATTTAAAGCACAATAATTGCAATCGATTAATTCAACAAACAGTATAGGCACATACGTGCACAACATATCCTTTGACAAATTAAATTTAAATAGTTTATAGCATCTTAGCAAATTTGTCCTCATTGAAATGAAAAAACACCCTAAATAAAATATTTCAAGCTATTAGTTTTACATGAACACAATTTGTTTCTTATTTGCATAAAACGACAAATACACACTTTTTTTAAAATTAAGAATCACGTTCCCCTTTTCAATGTTCGGATATAAATAGAATTTTAGGCAATGTAAGGGCTTATTTTTCAAATGCCTTGGTATGTCAATGTATGCACATGATCGCATTAATTTCTTACTGCAAAAAAGCTTAAAAAAACCGTGGATACGTTCCGTTTCACAAGAAGCACTTTAAGAGCTGATCCCGAGAGGATGTTACAAACTATCTCTCTATCCCTGAAAAAGAGAAACTGCTCCCCTATGTGATAGAGCTTATAAAATAGCCACTGTCCCCTATTTATTGCATTAACCCCTTGATACCCGCTAGGACGGCAGCGCTTAGGAAGAAAAGCTTCTTTACCATCACCTTTACTTTGTATAATATTTTAATCCAATGATTTGCAAACGAGGGAAAATGTAATACAGTTACGACAGCCAAGTTTATGCATGCTATGAATAAAAAAAACACTTACAAGTCGTATATTTTTGTACAACACATTTTAAAGACTTTTTTGTAATACAAGTACTTTACGTGAATTATTCATGTTACTGGAACTAGAAAGATTCCTCTTTTCAACTTCACAAGAAACGTGCTTTAAACATTTAAGTTTAGGAGATCGACTTAAGTTGTCTTTTTCACTTGGGAGGCTCCTAAATTAAATAAGCCTAAAATACTAAATACAATTCAAAGCTCATCAATAGTTTTAAATTACCTTTTCTCTCTCTCTCTCTCTCTCTCTCTCTCTCTCTCTCATACACACACCAAAAAACCACAATTCTCATATAATTTTTTCCCATTAAGACTATATTTAATTATTTTATGAATGCATACAAATAATAAAAAGAAAAAACAAACAAACTCAATGTAGGGTTATTCGAGAGTATTTTTTTAACTTCTACTGAACTACTTCCTAGTGATATGTTAGGCTAAAAATGTAAATAAAATTAATGAAAAACTTTAGCTCAATTACTGATACACACGATAACTTTATACATGGGAAACTTTTATCATTTTCGCTTATGGGTGTCTGGATAGAAAATTATTATCCATGACTTCTTATTGCCGTCATCTGTTAAAGCAGTTCAGATGCTGCCTCTTAAAAGAGGGGTAACTTGCAGAGTTAGAGAAGATATATGTATGCCATTTACTTCAAATAAAGTAAAAGAGTTGAAATAACATTTACTTTTTTGTTCAAAATTTTGTGAAACGTCCCAACCTCACTATGACAGAGAGCGTTGAAAAAAGTTTAATTTTTGGAAGCTTTTTGAAGCTTTTTTTAATACAAAACGCTAAGTTAACACATTGTTAACCGGCACCAAGTAAACTCCCATTCTTACACGCAAATGCTGAAGATAATTCAGGAAAGTCAAACTGAATAAATTTAACATTGCTTACTTGAAACCTACCTTTACAATGACCTGAACGAGTTTCAGGCAATCCCCACATTTTAAGCATTTAAACTGTGAAACTGTGTAATATCCTTCACCATACAAAGAAACTAGGTTTCAGAAAATAAAAATACCGTACTTTATTCCAAAAATTCCCTCTTTTCTGGTGACTTGCGTATATATTTAAATAAAGTTGCCGGTCAAAAATGTGTTAAAATACAAGGTAATTTGGTCCTGTTCTTTTATTGGATCAACTGCACAATTCTGCCGTAAAAATATTTAAGTTACACATGTCAGATTTTTCCAGACTTAGCATTAATACCTCAAGCTAGTTGACATCTAATATTAAAAATTCATTGTTTAACGCTGTGAAACTTTTAATCAAAATAATTTACTAACTGAAACATATCTATTTGTGGTTCCAGTTCAATTAAGCATAATTTTAGAAAACGTTAAGCAAATTAAAGTTTTCAGTGACTGATTTAAGTCAATGCAAATATTGGATACGGATGTATGTACATGTATGCCGGAAAATTTTCTGCCTTCAAGAATTTATACTGTAACTACTGTGATAAAAGCAAAAAACAAGCATTTTTAACTCAGTGAGAAGTTTTAAAAACAAAAACCAGTAAACTGAGATTTTCAAAGATAAAATTCCTCAAACTGTAAAAAAAAATTTTTTTAAAGTAAATTTCTCAGAATAATTTTGTTATAAGTATTTTTTCTCTATTTAATAGAAATAGTTTTTTAAATTGAATTTTAAACCTAATGATAAGCTAATTTAAAAGTGTTAAATTAAAGGTAAATTTCTTTGTTAACTAACTACAACAGAAAATAATTCGGAAAATCAACCTCAGAAAGTTATATACTTGCCTTAAAAGTGGTTGAAGTTTTAATTTTCAGTGTATGCATTATCGTTAGGAACTATCCTGGAGCACATGATGCCCTATTTTTCTTGATAACGTTTTACTCAAAAGCTACTTATAACAAAACTCTAGGTAATGCAAATATTTCCTTCTCATAAATTTTCTTCAAAAATTTTCTCGTTAGTATACCAGTTACATCATTACGAGAATATCATATATGCCTTACCTTTAACATCACAAAATTCCACGGCTTCAGATTCCAATGGCCTCCAGGGGCGTGCAAAATCAGGGTTCTGTAGGAAAGACATTTGGTGTGGTATATATGAAGAGACATTTGACATGGAGATGTGTGGATGAATGACATAGTCTCCAAATGATGTGTGGATATCACCCGTCTGAAAGGAGAAAAATAAAGTAATTGAAATATCTTACGTGCAACTGCATAGGAAATATAATATAGCTGTATCCTTTTATACTATATAACTGTATCGCTGTTCACTGCAGCTAATATTAGCTGCAGTGAACAGCGACCATTCTATAGTTAAAGCGATTCACGAAATAAACGTGCATACACGATATTGTTGTAAATGTGGTGAGAAAATTTAAGGGACGTTTAGAGGAGCCTTTAAAAAGATACGACTATTCATGAAATACCGCAATTAAAAAAAGGATGATAGAAATTCGTATTTTAGAAGAGCGTTGAATTTGATTGTGTATTGTTAATAGGCTGCAAATAATGTTAACTTTCCATTTTTTTAAAAAGTTAAAAATTTTTTTTGTAGCCGAATTTTTCTCTTATCATTTCTGTATATGTTAGATTTATTACTACTGTGATTCCCGAAGAATGAAAGCATTCTCATTGTTCAGAAACAGTCTCTTCACGAATTTCATTATACTCATACAAAGGTCAAAGGAATTCTATCCGTGACTAATTACGTGTGTAAAACACCACTTTCACCTTCAAGTTTCTTTATTCAAGCAATCTGAGCGTAAATGAACGCTGGTCTCACCTTTCTACCACTTTAAGAGATCTTTACATGCAATTCAAGGGAAGAAGAAAGAAATCTTTTTTGGTCGTTGCCCAAATGTTTTGCATGATACATACGCTGAAAGAGGCCCTTTTAATCATTTTAAACCATTCTTTCAACCTCTCAATTGTGAATATTATTTATTTATTTGCAATTCTCTTCACTTAAGATTACCAGGAGTCTTACCATTCACTCACATTTTAAGAAATCTTTATGTAAAATTCAATAGGGAGGAAGAAGAAGAAACCTTTTTTCATTGTTTCCCAAATGTTTTCCATGATAAATACACATAAGGAGGCCTTTTCATTATAATTTATTTAAAATACAAACTTTTTTCTTGAATGAAAAGCTCATTAGCCTCCGAAAAATCTGCCTCGTAAACTATTTGTTTTCAATAGCGCATTCCGATGTCACCTGTCATCATTATATAAAGAAAAGTTCTTGCTGCTTGCTTGCTGTTGAGAAATTAGCCATTTTCATATCTCATTAGGTGTTGGTTCTTATATATTAGAAGCACGTTAACTTTCCCATTACGCTACTCACTTAAGATCAAAGATTATACTAATTCAAGCACTCACCTGGGTAAATCACACACACACACACACATATTATATTATATATATATATATATATATGTGTGTGTGTTGTGTGTGTGTGAAAACATAACTGAACTGTCAAAATATAGTTGAGAAGTACGGGGAAAGGGGGCTTAAAATAATAAGAATCTAATATTTCATTTACAAAGCGCGCGTATTTGCTGTGGGGAAAATCATCTTTTAGAGGCGACTTGAGCGCAAAGCGAATAATTCAAGGCTAGAAGATTTATTTTAGAAATGTAAAGGTTGGGTGCGAAGTCAAAATTACAAGTTCAGCAATATTAAAGTTCAGATGACGAAAAGATTGGGGTCTGCACATGCGCGTACAGCAGGCGCTCGGAGGGAATTGGTTTTTCCGCGCCAGATTGAGGAAAATCTCGTTGAGAGCGGATGCTCGCGGCAGGCGTGCTTGGGAATTGACAAAATGGCTACGCGAAAAGGATTGACATGTAACTTTGTTCGATTAAGGAACGCAATAAAGAAGATTTAAGAGATCATGGACTGTTGATTGAGTCATTGCCTCGCCACTCGCCCAATTACTTAAAGTACGCATTGACTGCATAATATCGAATCCACACAGGAGCAAACACGCTACCTGTCAATTATATATATATATATATATATATATATATATATATATATATATATATATATATATATATATATATATATATAGATAGATAGATAGATAGATAGATAGATAGATAGATAGATAGATAGATAAATTGATAGAGAGAGAGATAAATTGATAGAGAGAGAGAGATGCCATGGTTATAAATAAATGTAAAAAAAGGAGATATCTTAGTAAAAAATATTTGAAGCTACAAATATCAGTCAGCCTGTTCTGTTTTTTGTTAACAATAATTACAAAATTTTCATTAGGAGTCAATCACCTTTCCTAACGCTCTTAAATAATCGGATATCGTAATTCGTTATTTTTAAATCTGAACAGAGTAAGTGAATGAAAAGCACTGAAGTTATTTCAAAAGATATTAATAAAATTATGAGAACAATTTGAACTGGAGTACTGAGGACTATTTTCTAGAACTAATAACCGATGACTCTCTTCAACATAGGATACGCTTCAAACTGTAAACATGACACACAACATAAACTTATAGATTAATCGCGTATTACAACTTTGAAATTATACAGTTTTAACTCTAAAAAACATGAAATAGTAGGTAATCCAAACGGATCTAGCTTCATGTCACAGCTTGGGTAGAAAGGAAAGAAAATTCTATTTTACAAGAAGGCGTAATGTCATGCGCTTTTTGCTTTTCCGAGTCACATGTACACTGCCCATCTAAGATGTTTACAGTTCACTAAAGTGTCGTGTCTAATTATGAAAGAATATTCAATGCTTTTGACCTTTCGAAGTCAAATCAAAGCACATGACTTCATTTCAAAATGAATCATGTTAGGTCAAGCATGTGACGGGAGTCAGAATGGTTGTGTTCGTTTTGAGTGCTACTGTAATCTTTATGTTCTTTTAAAGAGACAAGGATTGAACTTAAAGTCTATCCGAAAGGCTACAAAGACCCATTCCTACCGTGGGTATTCAAACCCGCAAGACTCTGGTTTGAAGACCAGCGCCTTTTCAATTCAGCTATGTCCAACCAGGAGTCAGATGACTTATTTTTTGCATTTACATCGCAGGTTTGATTCTTAAAGATGTTGCTGCCAATAAAAATATTTATGCTTACTGGGAGAATGGTCACTAAATCTGCGATCCAAAAGGCGTACTTAGATGTTAATATGGTTTGGAAACGGAGACTGCATACTTTATTGAAAGATTAAAATTTCTGAGGGTACAAATTCCCTTCATGAAATGTTGACGAAATTGAAATAAACGAAACCGAAGCAGAGGGAATAAATATAAGGAAAGAACAAGTTAACATCCTTACGAACCTCATTTCGTTTCGAAGAGAATGATGGTTTGGTACATAATGATGCAGAGATTGGTTTATCACCCCATACAAAAAAGATATCGTACAAAGAATAGCTAGTCAAAAACATGAAATAAAACCTATGACCATGAAAAAAAATCGAACGGAGTTAGACAAAAGTAGAAATCAAGATGGTAAACTATTTGGTTCTATGAGAAAGAACTTATTTGATTTCTCTTAAAATCTATATATTTAAGTTGCTAAGCCGACTTTTTGGGCAGTCCGTGAGAGAAAACTACTGCATCAATTTACTTCATTTTGGTCTTAAATCAAAGATTGTAATCTGTAGATTTGTCAAATTTGGTTTTTGTAACCTCAATTTCTATTAATTAACGATAATTCACAATTAAAAATTGATTTATGCGCATGCTCAGTGGCATGTTTAAATCTGGCTTTAGTAACTGACTGCTTCTGCGCGTGACATGCTTTAATGATAAACACATTTATTCCGAGGAGTCTCCCTAGATTTCTCTCTGCCATTCTAATTTTTATGATAATTATGTTTGTGAAATATAAGATTAAACCTGATGGAAATTGTTTATTTCACGCTGTTTACTTAGCGATAATTTACAATTTTAAAAAAATTGGTTTTTGCGCATGCTCAGTGACATTTTTAAATCTGGCTTTAGATGCTCACTAAGCACGAGACCGCTTAAACGCACTAATTTGTTTTTTGCGCATTATTATGATTCCCAACATTTGGCAATGATGTGTTGAGTATAATTTGTATATCAGTATATTTATTTACTATCTAGCCGTGATGTTTTGACGGGTACCAACTAGTATAATCTTTAAAACAGAATCACACCACGTCATCATAAATCACTGCGCACCGTGTTAGAAGAGAAGAGAAAAAAAAATAATCGCACACGGAAGGTAAAAGGCCAGACGTGTAAGCTCTCATATTCTCATATTCTTCGAATGCACTTTCTACCACTTTTCTTTTGAGGTTTAGGTATAAACTCTACATACTTTTTGTCATTTGTTTTGATAATAACGGGCATTAGCGATCTGCATACAAATTGTTTCCTTCAATCACCTTTGGTCCCCGTGCACTAAAATCCCGTTCCAACAAACGAGTCTCAACCAAACATCTTTCCTCTGCCCTTGAAAAAGGCGCTTTCATCGTCTCCAGCACTATTTAGTTATTTGAGACGGCCTTCGCCTTACTACTTTCGGTTAATTCGTTTTCGATATTTCGGTCAAGGTACAACCGGATTCGAACGTTACACATTATCACGACCAGAAACTAAAGTAACCTCGTGTGATTGACAAGTGCAAAACAATGTCGTGTTATTTGGTGTTAGCAATCGTTCCAATCAAGTAAAATGAACACAATTCCGTAAATGGTTTTTCAAGTCTGGATAATTCATGGCCAGCAGGAGTTGGATGACCTGTGCAAGAAAGGTATGAATGTCCTTCATAATGGAGATGCATTTCCGGCATGGATATTGAAAGTGATTAAACTTTAGAAGGATATCGCTGATATTTCCCACCTTGAGGTTGTTAGATGAACATTCTTATTTAATGACAAACTATTGGAACAAACAAACACAAGTCTTTCAAGGAACCATATAAGTGCAGAACTTTCCAAACTTTTTTTTTTATCGAATTAAAGCAAAGTATTTGGAACAGAGCATGGAATTTCATCAATCCATTTCTGGGAAGGATTTTTCTCACCACATTCAACTGTGCTATTAGCAGAGCTGACAATTTAAAAAATACAGAAAAAGGGAGGATTATTTATGGAACTCATGAATAACGTCAGTAGAGCCTCATGTCAACCACACTAATGTTTACGTCAGTAAACTCAGGGAATCTATTCATTCATGAAGCAAACAGAGAACAAATTTTTCAAATTACGTACGCGCTATATAAAATGTTTGCGTTATATATTTGCCAAATGACTTATTCAGTTTTAACGACTACTTTAACATTTCCTTTTTTTAGGAAAAAATTATTTTCTGGATATTGTTGGCAGCGTGGAGAAACAATACATATTAAGGCTATAAGGCAAGAATAAAAATTTTATATGCTAGTACACAGTACACGAAATTGTAGGGAATGAGTCTTTTTACGATTATTATTACATGAATTTCACCTCGTAAAAGGCGAAAAGAATCAATCATCTATCTATATTATCAATTATATATTTTAATCATTAATGAACCAATTTGCAATAAATTTTATCAAAGAAAGCACACACATAGAGGCATATGTACCACTTTGGTTTTTTCATAACATCGTTAGGAACAGTGGAGCACCCAGGATTTTTTCTTGGGGGGGGGGGGGGCGAGATGAACGGATAAAAATATTTATAAAACAAAATCAATTTTCATAATGCAATTTCTATTTCTTTGGGGGGCATGCCCCCTTGCCCCCCCCTGGGTGCGCCACTGGTTAGGAACATCATGATTCTAGATCCAGGTGTTCTTTCAGAGTATAATCTGCACAATCTTAAAAAGTAGCTCACTAGTCAGAGTAATTTTAGATATTTTTAATGTAAGTGAAGTATTACTATAGATGAATCATTTTAGAAAAGTTGGGCAAATTCACTGTTATTCAAACCCTCTTAAAATATGCTTTATAAACGGATGAATTAAATTGAAGGATGAAATAAAACGAATGAATTTAAATATCTTCAACCAATATTTTAAACATTTTTATTCTACTAAATAAAATTTGATATTTTAGATCAAAAGAACAAATCCCATTATTAAACTTCAGTCAGTCCTAGAATAGCATATGAACCAAAGTATGTATTTCCAATAGCATATGCACGAAATGTAGTTAGTTTATAGACGGCTAAATACGTAATTTAAACATTCAGTGTTTAGCAATCCTAATGCAGAATACCGATAATGTTGCCTATCATATTTCAGAATCAATGGTATTTCGTCATTGAAATATCGGATTTAAAGAGAAAACTGAGCGTATACTGCTGCTTTCTCTCGTATTTTGGTTTTTAAAATACTATGACAAACCACTGTATCAATCAACACTCAGGAACATAAATAACTTGTCAGATCTTAAATTCGGATGTGTCCAGAATCGGCCAAGAAAAAATAAAAAAAAAAAAAATTGAGAAGATAGCAACATAAAGTTTAGGAAACGTTTTACGAATATATATAATATAAATAAATAAAAAATATATATATATATATATATATATATATATATATATATATATATATGAATTCTGCATGAGACTAAGTCAGTACGTGGATGAGTGGTTAAGGCATTAGACTTAGATAATTGTTGCAACAGAGTAACTTATTTACGAGGAGCTCTACGATTTTGTGTTCGTCTTTACACAAGTTACATAAATATAATGCCCTTCTTATTAAAGGAATCCCTCAAAAGTTTAACAAACACATATCCTTATAACGACAGTATCCGGAACAAAACGAGTAAAACCGAAGCTAAGACGGAATAAAAAAAACGTCCGTCTAAATCAGTGGTTCCCAACCCGTAGAAGTCTGCGGATCTCTAAACCAGAAATTGAACCATGTGCGGACCACCACCACCCTTCACCGACCAGGGGGAACCCTCCGGGGTATGTGGGGGGAGGAGCTATAGAATATCCCTCATGTAAAAGGGATACAGGATTAACGTACTTACATTCTAATGTATCATATTCTAATAATTAAATAATTATGTTAAACTTAAAATTTTTTAAAAATTCAACACCTAATAGTCATCGGATATATCCAGCCCATCTAGTTCAATGAACATTGCTTTCAAAATCCTCATTTATTTGGCAACTTTTTTAATGTGGTGCTGGACCACTCCTTAGGCTCTCGCGGACCACCGGTTGGGAACCACTGGTCTAAATGAATAAATAGATTAAATTTTCTCAGTTCATGTTTCAGCTCAAACAGAAGATACTTGATTTGGAGCATATTTTTTGGTGTTTACAAAATAAATACTTTATTTTATTGTGATAAGAATTGTATATATTGGGTTACTAGAAGGAACTTCTGTAACGAAAGTTTGTCAAGAAAAAATGCGATTTTTTTCGTTAGATTTTGAATTTGCCCTTGAAAGGAATATATGTTTCTGTCTGAAAACATGTTACGCTAAACTACAATGTATAACAGAAATACTCAGCTGCAACTTCTAGTTAAGGAAAAGCATATCCTTTCTCATTTTTCTAAGAACAAACACTTCAGAGAATGCGTTGTTTCTGTCCCAATGCTCTCGTAAACCAGCATTCAAGTGGAGTTGAAGGATGTTTTATCATTGTTTTGAACTCAGAATCTATAGAAATGTTTCAAATACTCTCAAAACAAAATTTTCTTATGGAAACAAGCTTTATAATAAATAGTTTTCTTATCTCAAGGTTTTGTCGTTGCTTATATACACACCAGTCTCAAGTGGTATTGTTGCAGGATTATTCATTAACATTTTGACAGGATTTAAATAGAAGATTTATTGATGGGGTAAATATCACATCTCTCGTCGCAACTTTTTATTGAATCACATCATTTATGCGTTGATGTTGTTAGGTCAACGGAGTACACTTCACGAAGATATGCTGAAAAATTTAAACCTTCCTTTAAAGGTATTCAATTTTATTCCTATACAAATAATAAAAATTATTTTATTTCTAAAGGATACGATTAATATTTCTAGCAAAGAAAGGTAAAGTACTAATAATGCAATTTTTGGATGTTTAATGCTGTTAATTTAAAGCAAAAAGAAAATATTCCATTGTAATTCAATCTCATATAATAGACTACTGATAAATTGACACCGAGTAATGACATTATATTAAATATATTAATACAGTAAAATGTATAGTACAAAATGCTGCTTGAGGGGAAATTTCATCGATAACATACTTAAAATATTATTACTAATTACTGTTATTCGCATTATGTAATTTCTCTAAAAAAGAAATATTCAGAATAACGCATTTACATTCAAGCACTTGCTAGAGTATTACCAATTAGAAAATGAGACTATTTCATATTAATAAATAAAACCCACTAAATCGTTCTCCCGCAGTTAATTTGAAGTTTCCTTTCTTTTGATACAGAAGTAAAAATTTCACCGAAATATTTTTTACATTTGATATTATTCCTCGTGGAGTTAAAATGCATTGGATAATCGTCACATGTACTATTATGCCTAGTTATTTTTAAGGATGACTTGCTATTCAATAATTTGTATTTATATGTAATATTGTTTGATTTGATATTTTACTTACCTTCATTTATTTACTTCCATATAAGATAACCCACTCATGTAGATCTTTACAAAATTATTACCAATTGACAAGTAAATATGAAAGTTAAATGTACGGCGGAAGAATTTCTTTTAAATGGGCGAGGAATCAAACTAACGATCAAGAGGGTAACAATAATTACAACAAAGGAAAAAAATTACTTTGCGCACAGAGATGCCATTTGTTTCTTCCCTGTGTAATCTAAACTATGAGACCACATTTGTCCAAAATTCCCGTGCAACTACTTCACGCTTTATGGAAATATTAGGAAAAGTACTTTTTTCCCCAACTGAAATATAAATTTGTGTATTATACTGCTCCCCATTTTCATAAGCAAATTAAAATTTTTTAGAGATATCTATCTTTGCCTAGAAAATCATATCGTGGTGTTTTTGTTTTATTGAAGATAACTCTCACACCAGTTTCATTGTTTTTCCATAGTAACAGCCAACAGTAATAAAGACATACACTGCTGGCCACCCAAATTGCAACACCAAGAAAGACAAGAGATATCACAACAAAATTTATTTTGTAGATAACATGTTTACCAAGTATCAAATGATTAAATTTATAGACTTCTGTGAAGTGGTGTTCCTGCCAAAATCAGTAGCCAGAGTAGCCGCCATTGTTGGAGATCACCGCTGCCACACGCCTCGGCATTGATTCAAAAAGACTTTGGATGAGTTCTTGGGGTACAGCAGACCAAGCACCTTCCACATGTTGCCAAAGTTGATCTGCTGTGGCAGCTGGGGATGGAATCTGGGTCAATCGTAGAGCAACCATGGACCACATGTTTTCTATCGGCGAAAGATCCGGAGAGCGAGGCGGCCAGGGAAGCAATTCCATCTGGCGATTGACGAAGAACCGTTGGACAATGCGTGCCACGTGTGGTCGCGCATTATCCTGTTGAAATATGGCTGTGGGCAAGCCCTGAAAGTAAGGAAGGACAACTGGCTCCAACACCTCGGAGATGTAACGCTGGCTGTTTAAAGTACCGGCAATGCGTACTAGAGGTGTGCGAGAGTGATATCCAATACCGCCCCATACCATAATACCCGGTGCAGGTCCAGTGTGGCGGTGCATAACGCAGCTGTTCAGCATCCTCTCTTCACGGTGTCTCCATACTCGAATGCGACCATCGTGGTGTTGCAGACAGAAGCGTGACTCGTCAGTAAAGACAATTTCATTCCATTCTGCCGTCCACATCCTTCTGTCATCGCACCATTGGCGGCGGAGACGTCTGTGGTTCTGCGTCAAGGGTAGACAAAGCAATGGACGTCTTGCGGACAGACCACTCTGCTGTAAACGGCGTCGAATGGTACGCGAAGACACTGGATGATGCGTTACAGACTGCATGTGCTGTGCTATGGTTCGTGATGTGACTGAGCGATCCGTCACTGCCATGCGCACAATTTGCCTGTCATCACGTGAAGTGGTGCGCTGAGGTGGATGCGATCGAACACGCCGGTCCGTCGTACCTCCTGCATCCAACGATCACATATCCGCATTACAGTTGTTTGGTTTCGTCCAACGCGACTACCGATTTCCCTGAAAGATTATCCACAATCTCGGTAGGCCACTATCCTTCCTCTGTCGAACTCGGATACTTGATCAAAAGATGATCGCTGTTTTCGACGAGGCATAATTGATCTTTTCTTTTTAAAAACCGCAAGAAAAACACAATTGCCGAACTTGAAATCGTCAAAATCTCCAAGCCTTAAATAGCGCTTTGAAGTGGCGCCACAGGCGCGCGTGATGTGCGTCTGCGCTGAAATTCTAATCATTTGCATATCTCACCTCCACTAATGCATGTTGTAAATTTCATGTTATTTGCATGTTTCCTTCAGGGTGTTGCATTTACAGTGGCCTGCAGTGTATGTGGATGCACAAGCTTAATACTAAAAGTTCAATAGATAGTTTTATATCCTCCCTCCTACCCAGAGCACATGGTACAACTGTTTGCCTGGGAACTGAGTCTAAGTTTTGTAACTTAAATTATTTCAAATCACTCATTGGATTATCTAACAACTTATGTGCAGATAGAGTATTTCCGTTCCGTAGTACACTACTAATATGTATTCATTTTAACCACAACTATTGAGGAAGACTCTATTTTATCATAACCTAATAGTGGTTATTCAGTTAATGTCCCTTGTTTTTGTGCTAACAGACCGTGAAACGTTCTTTGCCATTCATTAAATGCCTATGTAGTAAGCGCTTAAACCTACGTCATTCAAATAAAGTTATGCAGTCATTCGCAAAATGTTCGCAAAATGTTCTCCGGTCTCCATACAAGCTTTTGAAAGCCCAGAGCAATAATAAAATAGCCATGAATGATATCAAAAATTATGTAGGTATACTGAATTCTCAATTGTACGCGAACGGACAAATCATTTAGTAGGCTATCCATGGATTTACGGGAAAAAAGGTTAGGAATAAAAAAGAATATGTTCGAAAGAAAATCATCTTGGTGTAAGGAAAAGGTTGGTAGAGTGAAAGAATTGTGTTATCTTTTCCAACGCGAAAAATGATCTAAACGAACGAAAAACGGCTAAACGAACTGGGACGGTTTAAAGGCGATTCTGAAACTACTAATACACGGCAAAAGGAATATTACCCCTTTGTCCCAAGAGAAAAACTGAAAATCTATGTCACCTTGATATTTTAATTAAACTATTGAAAGCAGTACATGTAATTCATCCAATATCTGAGTATAATAATTCATAACTTCCTTTTTTACAGCGCAAAGGGCAGTTTCCGGTTTACCGTGAACATCCGTGCATTAATTAGCACGGGTAACAGGGAGTTCAGGTTTCGTCTCACAACCAGATTTGAGGTAGCATTTAAAGTGTTAAGCATACCTTAAATACTATATTGACAGCTTACTTTGTTTTAAGCAAATAAAGCGTTTCTGAAAAAATTTCTGTTATTTATTTGAAAAACCAAACTACTCAGTGT
Organism: Dolomedes plantarius; assembly: GCA_907164885.2. Classification (NCBI taxonomy): domain Eukaryota; kingdom Metazoa; phylum Arthropoda; class Arachnida; order Araneae; family Dolomedidae; genus Dolomedes; species Dolomedes plantarius. Next base: position 57,034,784 of record OU015494.1, on the reverse strand, counting down.
AAGGTAGATCAGCTTGCATATGTGTTTATTTCCAGACTTCTCTAAAACAAGCTAAATTTTACAAGAAATTGTTTTCTATGTAAAACCTAAACAATGAAAATGTTTTTGAATTCATCGCATTTTCATGTAGCTAATGGAATAAAAATGAATTACACACGAATAAGAAATTATGCATAACGCTGGAAAGGACACCATGCGACAGCAAAAAAAAAATATTTTAAGTTCATCTAAATTTATTTTTAAGTGTAAATGAGTAAATAAAATGGCTCCAAAATTTGAAGAATTCTTATAATCAATATTCATAGAGAATGCGGTATATTTCAGAAAAAATATAAGGATCCCCATGTATGACATTTTCATCACTATAACTAATTATAAATCATGAATTTTATTCATCAACAAAATAATTTTAAATATTATTTTAAATGTCTCCATAAACAATCTCTGTTTTTTCCGCCCTCGCACACATATAAATAGGAATGAAGAAGTTGATAGGCTACATTTCTTTAAAATTGCCATCAATTCAAAACCGCTCACATATTAAATTTGAAAATACTCGTAAGCACTCATTCGTGGACACATTAAACAACATTTCTAAAATACAAGAAATTAAGTTCCTGTATAAATAATCGGCACCCTTTCCTAGTGCCGTATGAAATTCCTCGAGGTTGTGTTATATAAAACCTCATATAAATAGCACACACCAAAAGAAAAATGTGCTAATGATACCTCTCCTTCTCCTACTCTTAATTGCTTGAAGGAATAAAAACCATATTTCGTTCTCATGTCCCACTCTCAGCTGTTCTCTTTAGTTTCATTCAGCGCTTTTCAAAGTAAAAAATCAAGTTCTTCCGCACGGTTTTCTTTTTATAATTTCAAATGCAAAATGAAGAAATGCCATCTGCTAAACGTGTTACGTACTTTTGAAATTAGAGTTGGATCACGAAGATGATTAATCATACTATACATGAGTAAGAAAGGAAAATTACGACTCCGTTTGAGAAGAGTTACCGTCATTTAACGCCGTGAATGTGCAGAAAAAGCTAAGAAAGATCAGGGAATTCAGGGCAAATGGATATGGTAATAACTGACGCCATTATTCGCCATCTGATATTTTCTCTCAGTGAAATACCAAAGACAGAAAAAATTGACGATAAAACAGTAAACGAAATGAAGTAGAGTAATTTAATCCCAGGCCCATAAGCACACTTTGAATCAAAAACATGTGTTACTCAGTGATACAGATTATTAAACGGTCGAGATTTTAGGATTTTTTTAATCTTATACATGCGTATTTATGGCTTTGAATGCCTGAAGTAAGCGACTGGACTAATGCATATAGAGAAAAAATAAAATACAGAGTTGAGACAGCAACTTCTATTCAGCTGATTTATGGCTGATGCTTCATGTATATGCAAGGTTCGGTAAAAAAGTAAACCTCAATCCCTAAAAGATTTCTTCATTTAATAGATAAAATTTAATTTCATTCATAATATTTAAACAAATATGCATATAAAGGCAAAATTGAACGCTGCCTTTCTTACAGGACACCCGTTTTGTCTAATGCTCTTTCCAACTCACAAGGACCCTTAGGCTAAATGAGGCATCTTTGTTTTTCAGACAACCTTTGACCACAGAAGTAAAAGTTTCTCCTTGTAAAAATCCCTTTAATCTACCGAATAAATAAAAATCAGACTGAACAAGATCCGGCATATATCCCGGATGTGGCATTAGAGTCCACCCAAAGATCGCAATTTTGGAAAGTACCATGTGAGCTATATGCGGTTTATCGCTATCCCGAGGAATCTTAATTTTGGTTTAAGCCATCCTAAGCTTTTTGCTTTTATTGTTCTTTTTAGTCTCTCCAGCAATTAACAAAATCTTATAAATGCCAGTTTTTTTTATTAAAGAAATCAATAAAAAATATCTCTCTTTATTCCAGCGGCCAGTGCCCATGATTTTGTCAGAGTTGGGTTTTTCCCTCCCAATAGTGATTTATGACTCCTGATAGACATTTTAAGAGGAATTTTACAAGAAGGTAAACTCGTATCTCATCCCAGTTTTTTACAAGCTTGAAATTCCTTGGATGAAATCTATAAGATTTCATATGCACATTTGTTGAGATTTCTGCCCTCGTGTTAAGTAGAATCTATCTACGGAAAATTTTTCTGAAACCTAGATAACCAATTATTTCCCAACAGCCAGCTTTGAGATTCGCTGTCTTTCCATAGGGCCAGATGTTGTTACCCTTCAACCATTCTGAATCATTTGATCGACAAGAACTACATTTTTTAAAGTTCACATTGTAAAGGTCGTTCTCTTCTAGCTATGGAGGGGGGCCTTCAGGATACATCATTTAAAACAGTATATCTTTAAAATCTCTGGATAAATCTCCAGGTTAATGTTTTCCCTATTGACTTTTTCCTTGCTTTTTTGTTCTGGCCACAGACGTCTTATGTATCCAGCCATTGGAAATAATAATAAAAAAGGTTTTAGAATAGTGGCTCTTTAATTGCGAAAAAACCCATCTCAACCTGGAATTATTTTTTGGAATCTTAATTTTTGCTGATGATAAATAAAACAAAAAATTGAAATAATTTATTGAAAAAAATTGGGAAACTAAATGTTTTCAATTGAAATAGGTAATTAAGGGAAAAAATTAAAGTTCTTTAATTTCAATATTCTTTCCAAATTAAGTTTATTTATAGACAGCTTAATTTATCATAAGGAGGGACATTTAACTCGCAGTATAGAACATAAGCATCATAAAACGGCGAGTGATAACAATAGTAACACGAAACGACTTGATCTTTTGAATAAGTTTGTATATCATTAGTTACATCAAATATACAACATGTTTAAGTTAGACCAAAACTGTTAAGGGATAATTAAAAACATCAAACTATGCTCTGATATTTCTTCCACTGTTTTCTTGTAGATCGATTTTCTATTCTGAAGTTGATAATTTCTCTGTTATTTTCTAATATTAAAAGATAGAAAAGTCACTGATTTTTTGTCTTTTTTCTAAACAGAAAACATGCACCTCATAATATGATTATTGATCTCTGATGAAAACTGTTTTCTTTCGAAACTTCCTTCTCGATTTTAAACCTTCTTTACTGTAAAATTAATTTAAGGGGTCCGGTACACAAAAATATTTAATTTTTGAAAAAAAAAATTATTGCATTAAAAATTTTCGGTTTTTTCCCCACTTAAAATAGTGTTTAAATCATATTTCTATCTTAGTTAGAACAGGAGATATTAAATTTTTTTATTTTGGTTTGTTGTCAAAATCTAGCTTTCAAGCAGTGGTTGTCATGGAAACGGCTTCCTTTGAAATGTAAACACGCTTTATTGAGACCCCTTTTTTTACGAAATTTATGTATATTATTTTTTAAATTTTAAAGGAATTTATATTTAATTCTTTTACTTCTTCTATATACACTTCTACTTCTTCTACAGTGGCGTCAGTGGTAGATTGTTTATGTTTTGATTTGGTTAGCTTTCGAATAATTGTTCTGATATTTCAAACTTAGTATTTATTTGAGTATTTTTGCAACTTTTTATGAGATTTTGAAAGATTTTTTCTAAAAGAAATCATTAGAAATGCCTAGGAAAAAAATCTGAAGTTGATAGGGCTAAAATTATGAACAAAAACTCGACATGCACATTCGAATTGTAGTACTTCAGTTCCTACGAAAAGTGAAATTGTAAAGCGATTTGATCAACTGAGACATTTAAACAGTACAGAAAGAAGGGGAAATGGCAAAAATTAAACTGAATCAGAATTTTAAGCTACAGGAAGGAGTTACTTACTCACCTTGAAGCTTTTAAAAGGCATTTAAACATTCTATTAGCAGCCAATCTTTGTTTAAAGCTTTAAATGCATTTTTCTGCATGATGGGTTTTTTTCACCTTTTCTCGTCTTTAAATTGTTATAAGTCAAGAACCGTTAAAGATAATGGTTCAAACTTGGAACATGTCTTTTTTCAACATATTTTACTTTAATTTTGATTCAGCAAATTTGAAAAAATATTTACTTTTGAAAATATGATATTTTAAAAAATGCTGGTTGGAACTTAAAACATATATTTCTGTTTAATTAAATGAAAAAATTTTGAAATTCGACAAATAATATTCGAGTTATGATTTTAAATTACCCCACTTTTAAAAAAATTTAATTTTAAATTAAAAAAAAATTTATAAGAAGTTTTGTGGTGTGATTTTGTTTACAAATTATATGGTTAACCATCACAAAAAAAATCAAAATTCTAACTCTATAAACAAAAAAAATTTTAAATATGTCCCGGACCCATTTAAAGTTAAAAATGAACAATTATTTTTTAACCCATCTTTCAGTATTCATGACTTTTAGAATAATGATTGCAATTTCTCTTCTGTGTTGATAATGCTTACATCCCTAAAGGTGAGAAAAGCATAATTCCATTTTGTGTATAAATTGTTTCCAGGTAATCAAGTTGACTCCACCCCGAAACGTTTTTAAAGCGATTTGCTACAGTAAATTGAATCCCCTTTCCCTATGAAATATTAATTAATTTTAAACTTAATTTTAATATATTTCTATGCATAATAAAAGTGTTAATTAGACCAAAGACTTTTTTTATCGAAAACAACCTAAATTTTATTCGCGGAATTCTAACTTCGGATTATGTGAAATACAAATAGAGAATCTCTCAGCTCTAAACATTACTTTTAACTGTTAGCAATTGCTGAATTCAATTTTTAGCAATGTTGGTAGTGAAGGTGTTCACCAGATTTGTAAAATTGGATTTGATCATAGACATTTGTGCATGATGTGGGAAGAAATTTCATGTATCATAACTCTTTAAAAAAAAGAAAAAAAAAACTCAGTTATAAATTTCCTAAAATTATGTCATTATAGCATTATGTAAAGGAAATACAAAACGATGAGTTTAGAAAACTGATTTGAAATAACTTTTTGATCACTCTTGTATATATTAAATGGATATATAGTAAACAAACAAACAAACAAAACAAACAAACAAACACACACACACACATATATATATATATATATATATATATATATATATATATATATATATACACAGTGGCTCCCAAAAGTGCTCGTACACTTACGATTTTCAATGAAATAGGGGGGTCTATCCATTAATTAAAATGAATATTTCAGAATAAGTATTTAATAATGAGATCTAAAATATATTCTTAACAAAATTACATGAAATATTTTTTAAAACATAGTAACACTTTATTTTTAAGAAAACCAGTAATCAAAAGTAACAAAAATTTATCTCACAAAAGTCATCGTACACTAAACTATTTTCGGATAAATTAATAATTAAAATTATCATCTGACGCTTTATTATTTTTTTTGAATTGGGGTGGCATTTAAAATATCGTTTGGCTTTAATTTTTGCTTGCCTACTCCGTAATATTTTATTTATTATTTTAAAATGGCTCGTAGTCGTAAACAAACAACAAACAGCATTCGAAAATTGATTATTTTTCATCATAGTAATGGTAAATCAGTTCGGAATATTGCTAAATTACTTAATTTATCCCATTCTGCTGTGCAGTATGTGATAAAACGCTTTAAAGAAGAAAATCGGATCGAAAACAAGGCAAGAAAAGGTCGTCCGGCAAAGTTAACAAAACGTGATCAGAGATTTATAATTAGAAAATTTGCGAAAAATCCACGTTTGAGTGCTGTAAAAGTTTCTGCAGAATTTAATGAAACATTTTCTACTTCAATTTCACCTGAAACTGTTTGACGAGTTCTCAGAGAAGCTGGATTGCATGGGCGGTCTGCCTGTAGAAAAGTTTTTGTGAGTGAAAAAAACAGAAAGCTTAGGCTTTCCTTCGCACTATCAATGATAAATAATCTCCAAACGAATTGGAATAATGTCTTATTTGCCGATGAAAGCAAGTTTAACATTTTTGGCTAAGATGGGCGTATAATTGTATGGAGAAGAAAAAATTAGGAACTTAATCCCAAGAACTTAGTAGGAACAGTTAAGCATGGTGGTGGAGGTGTCCTTGTGTGGCGGTACATGTCAGTATCAGGACTAGGCAATTTGGTATTAATTTATGGCATAATGAATCATGCTGATTATATAAATATTTTAAGAGACAGTTTAAAATTATCAGCCGAAAATTTGGGTATTGGAACCAACTTTGTTTTTTATCTAGATAACGATCCTAAGCACACGGCTCTCAACGTTCGCCTCTGGTGTGTCTATAATTGTCCACAAGTTTTGAAAACACCACCTCAATCGCCAGATTTAAACCCAATAGATCATATTTGGAGAGAACTGGAGGTTCGAGGTACGAAAACATGACATTCACACGAAAAGCGAACTAAAAACAATTATGATGGATGAATGGATGAACATTGATGCAGAAATTACAAAAGAACTAGTGAAATCTATTCCCAGACGTTTAAAAGCCGTTGTGGATGCTAAAGGATATCCTACTAAATATTAATTTAACGAAAGTTAGAATATGTACTAATATGTAGAGATTTTTTACAAGTGTACGATGACGTTTGTCAGATAAAGTTTTTGTTACTTTTTGGTAATTGGTTTCTTAAAAATAATGTTCTACTATGTTTTTAAAATATTTCATGTAGTTTTTGTTAAGAATAGATTATAGATCTTATTATTAAATAACCATTCTGAAATATTCATTTTAATTAATGGATAGGCCCTATTTAACTGAAATCGTAAGTGTACGAACACTTTTGGGAGCGACTGCATATATATGTGTAAGAAACATTACTGAGAGGCATTCAAAATGCTACTTTATAGGAAAAAAATCACGTAATCGTTTAAGAGAATCATGATAAAGTTACATAGAAAAACCTATGAGTGAGACAGGATTATTTTCATTATTCTTTTTTGTGCGTATGCTTATTCCGCATTTTCTATTCATCGGCTTAGTCTAGGATTATTTACTTCCAAGAGAAGAACATTTATGAACAATATTTTTGTCGTCTCTTCTTAATCCCTGGATCTAAATGTTTCCTCATAAGTTACATAAAGCAATACAAAATTTAAAAATGTAATACTTCAACTATTTTGTTTTATGAGTTCACATAATATGTCCCTGTATTCGTATTTGAGACGTTTTTGTGCATATCAGGAACTACATTTACTTTTCTATAAAACATCAGTAAAACTAACTTAGCTATTATAATAACTTAGATACTTCAGTCAATATTATTACTTTAATGAATGTACCATCGTGAAATAAAATTATAGTCTGAATGAAATACTTGGTTTACAAAGCGGTAGTGAAAATCAAGGATATACAGTGGAATCTCGATCTATCGTTTTTCAAGGGACCGATTGAAATGAACGATAAATGGGGGAAAACGATAGATACGGAAACATAACAAAGCAATATGATCGTTGGGACTGGATAAAATGAACGACACATACGAAAAAACGATGGATCCGAAAACGATTGATAGAGATTCCACTGTGCTTATTTGAATGTACTAGGATCAGGGTTAAAATGACTGGTATTGTCTGCAATGCAACTTTTAAAAGATGTAACGTATTTTATTTATTTATTTATTTATTTTATGAAGGATTTTTTCAGTAAGTTCTTCTTTGCTAGGAAGAAGAGCTAAATGATAACTCACAGGAGCATTAAGTATCAACCTAGATAAGTTTAATAATATATTTCTGTATAAAGAGGCATTTATTGAAGATTTAAGATTCACAGGCTTCATTTAGCATGATGTTAGTTTCTAAATAAGTTACACAAATTGAGTCTAGTATAATGATATCCATCTCATTTTTGACAGTTACACGATGTCATGGTCGAAATAATTAACAAGGTCACTGTCCATGAGTCAGATATTACTCAAAATGAGTATTCATTTTCTCGTGAATAAAGCATATGTGACTTAACGACATTTCAAGAGTACATGGCTCTTCATTTTCACTATCGTCTAATTCAACTCTATCAACACTTAACGAATCAGTTTAAGGCATAAAATTAGGGTCTACGTACTGTGAATGCTGTCAGAAATAATTATTGTTAGACCGCCTGCCTCCGCGAAAGAATACTTTTTTGCATTCCCTTCAGTCAGTTTTTTATAAACAAAAAAATCGTAATTTATACCGCTTAATAATATGAGATTATTCACAACACAATTCAGAAATGTAGCACATACTCTAGAAGTACGAGTTATAAACAGACGAGCCATTGATATGTTCACATACGGCTCATGGATCCTACATATAGTAGAGGTATACGGATACGCTCATCACTTATTAGCGATCATGCAATGTCTGACTGGAAATAGATTTATTTGTTGCTAAAATTAATATATACCATGCTATAAAAAGAGAAAACATTGTGAAAAAATGTAAAAGAGGGGTGTGGTTTGACTTTAAAAAACGTTTAGAGTGTGAAAGCGCAAAAATGCTTGTTACCGTCTCGCTTCATACCCTACAGGGAAGACACAGAAAACGTGCTCAATAAATAAGATCACTAGGGAAGAGACGAAGGATAAATAACGATATTCTTTCTTTTGTCAACTTCTCCCAACGAGTTTTAGCCGCCTGTACTTTTTGGCGCGTTTTCGCTGTCGCCAAGCTCTTAAGCTTTTTTATGAATGGTGTGCAGATTGAGAGGATCAAGAGAAAAAAACCGCATTACTATCGTTCGTAACTGTTGTTTGATGATGCGAAGAGCCGAAGAGAAATAAAGCAGTCCGCGCTGCATCTGTTATTCAGATCAGCTGATGAAAAATCATGGTCTGCCAGGACGTAAGACAATGTGTGTAGCACGGGGAATGGTTTAAACAAGCGCTTGGATAATTTAATATTTAATTTCATCAGCAATTTATTCTGTATGCTTATATTTTTGCCATCGCTTTTTTTCATATGAAATTAATGCATTTGAAATGAAGGCTAAATTATCAAAAGTGAAGAAGTACGAATATAATATAGAATCATGCGTCCATATCATAGTTAGCACAAAATTCTATATGCATTTAAACTTAATACAACAATTTTAAGACGAATATATATCTGTTTTTTACGCAGGATAGAAGCAGGATAGAATTTCTCTTTTAAATATCATGAGTAGAGGAACATAAAGACTGAGGTATAAAATTTTTTGCCATGCATTTCGTCTAATGATTTCTCTGTAAATTAATTCGAAACTGAATAAAGAGTGAAAATTCGCATGTGAACAGGAATTTCCCAAATTTTCATATATATTTTCAGAGGCATTTAACAAGCAAAATGTTAGAGGGATAAGACTAGAATTTTACAATCACCTCAGTTAAAAATTTTTAATATTTTTTCCCTATTTGTATGTTTAATGAAATCTAAATGAGTACGGTAATTCTGTAGAGTGAAATTTTCATATATATAGACTAAGTGAATCTATGAAGGATAGTTTTGTTAATATTGCTAGTGTAGATAGATTATTGCTTTATTTGCGAACATTTAATTTTTATTATTCATTTCATAAACATGTATGAGTGCTTACATTATATGATTAATTTTAAGCTACTGACTTTGAATCTCACATAGTATTATCCAGAAAATCCTTTCAGAGGTATTAAAACAGTTCCTTTAGCAATTATTTGGCAGGTAGGTTAGATTAGAATGCAAGAGTTGTCTTTTGCTACTCCATCTCTTAGCGTTTCAAACTAAAGACCAAAATAACGGTCATAAATTAATTCACACTATTCAAAAACCTAATTATAATGGCTCGAGAAATTGCCTCCTAGAGTACATTTCCACCGCTTAGAAGCTAAATAAGCACTTTCAATAATTTTTCACCCATTGCTACCTTAAATCGACCATCTTTTATTCGGATGAATATTATATAATTTTTTTTCTAAAAGCAGAACAGAGCTAGATATATGACTATCTGTCATGAATTGCCTACAAGTGCTTCCCTTGTATTACTTCAATTTCAGACAGAAGAAAAAAAATTCATTTTTACATTAATAATCAATGGACTTAAAACAGTTACCTAAATTTCCGCCTCACCCAACTTTGTAATAGTCATAAACCCTGAATCATTAACTATCTCGATCATAATTATAATTCAAATCCTTATGTTTACTACCCAGCAAGGATTTTATCCATTGACAAACCTCACTCATTAAATATAATGGTTGATTTTTATATGATTTGGGGTACTCTTGCGTGAGGTTTTGTAGTTAGTTTTCCCAACAAAAGTCTAAATTTACGACCTTCAAGGGATTTACGGACATAGATGATATACGCACATAAATGCACATTCTGAAGGTATGGTAGATTTATAATATACATTTCTCGAAACAGGAGCAAATCATTTTTGTGTTTCCATCTACCATTCCGTGACTTTCTGCAATACAGTATCTCCAGAAAAGTATAGCAATAAACGTAAAGCTATCAATAATATCTCATGTCGTACAAAAGTTAGTTACATAACTGAAATGCACAGGTTTTATTTTTTCTTTAAGTTTGACATTTATGGTGGAGTTAAACCCAAAGTCCCAGGGAATGTTGCGCCAGATACCAGCATCGCTATTTCGTGAGCATTAGTCAGTCTAGAGCTGGAGTTATGGACTGCTTTCTTCATGCACCGACATCATTACCCCCTCATCCTCTTAGTGATAGTAATTACCTTTTGTTCAGGTCATGGTTCAAGGTAAATGCGTCTGCCGACGCACACCTTTCGTCTCATCTATCCGTTTCTCTGCACGCAAAGAAGATTAGAAAGTCAGGGATTAAAACTCAAGTGACACCGATGTACTGTTTAGGAGGGAACGTTGTCATTACAGTGAAAAATTATAATGGCACTAACCAAAGTTTCTCAGGGGGGTTAGGCCTTTTCAAAGATCTGAAAGACCTACTAGAGGAGGCTTAGGTAAACGTTTAACGAATTTTACAAAAAAAAATCTGGATACATCTTTTCTAATGTCGGATTTCTATTGTAAACCCTTGAGGTTTACAATTTTAGATTCGTTATATATAGTTAAAGCCATAAGCTAATGAACAAACAGACAGAGAGGTAGCAATAACAGAAGAACTGATTATGACTCTTAAGAGATTAATTGAACACATTGCAAAAACCCTAATTTTTAAAAATTTTGGTGGCGAAAGAGAGATTTATAAGCATAACAACCTCTCACTTTCTTCGAGAAATATTTCTGGAGCTGGGAAGCCCCAGACCAAAGCATAATAATCTGAAATATTCTAGGGGATTTTACATAAGCATCTGGGACTTTCCTTTTCTGTAATAATTGTGGCACCTAATTGACAGTTAATACATTGGGGCTTAGAACAGTTTATTTGAGCTGTTTGCTGGTATAGTGCTGGTAAATTTTCTTCGTCTTTTCGTTTATTCCCGTCATACTTTCGAAATGGGGCACCGGAGACCGGTCTACATTTTCGTCTCTAAGTAAGGGTGGTGCAAGGCATTGGTACAAATAAAATTGTGTTTGGAATGTTAACTTAAATAAAACTAGGTAGGAACTAAAAATATGTATTACATTACAATGGGAAAATGGCAAAATTTTATAGGAATTTTCGAATATTTATTATCTGATTCCTATTAATTTATTCCCCAATTTTGAAAAAAAGTTGATAAAATATTTTTCATTAATAAAAGTTTCAACAGTTTCTATAACGGGGTCCATTATGCTTTGCTATGCATAACACTAGGTAGAAACTAGAGAGAAACAAAAAATATGTAATACCTTACAATGGATAAAATGGAATTGTAAATGGCCATTATGCTTTGCTATGCATAAATATAAACCATGCCAGACACAAGATCTACAGGTCTCAGGGACCTATCCCATAGGTTGAGAATATGGACACTGACTAGAGACCAAATTTAAAAATTTTCGGCCCACACTGCATTATAAAAGAGGTTGTATAAGAAATAAATCTTTGAAATAAAATCTTAAAGATAAAAGCCCCACGACAAAATTAGATTAGTACACTTATGGTTAGCAAAATTTTGAATTTTGTTCAAACACTTGGGCAGCCATTCCAACTTCTTGTACATTTTCTTACAAGCTTTCTTATATACTAGAAGCATACTTCTCTTCAATCAAAAATGTAGCAAACATGTATGACAGTCTGATTTTTAATGTGCGAATAGCAATTTTAAAGGTAACAAAGCTTTGAGTAGTTTCATTAGAGCTATCCTTTAAAAATACTTCGCTACTACTAAGATAAAAAAATATTTTCTATTTATTTAAATAAAGAAAATAAGACAGAAAGGTTAAAATTTTGCTGCATAAATGTATGATAAACTTGGAAAAAGCATGATGTCAATAATTTGAATTTCCTGTTAAATTTAATTACACAGGACATCGTTTTCAGCGCATTCCTATTTTTTTTAACAAGTTTTAACAAGTGTCTGAAAAAAAAAAAAAACATTCACGATATTCAACAGCAAGGAAGACGAAAGAAATGCATTTGAGAAATTTGACCTCTAAGGCCCCGAGTCTCTATTATAAATACATTGCATTAAAGATTCACGATGAGATAATCCTGTATCCTAAATTCGTAAGTGCTTATGGCAAAATCCGTATTATTTGAAATTTCATCTATGGAAAAGTTTTTTTTAAATTCTCCCATCAAAGCTCTAATGATTAATCACACCGCATTTTATATATAACCCCACATACCGATGATTAAAGATCCAGACCACATGAGATTGAATCCCCAGGCTATGAAGAAAATGCGAGTTTCGTTAAAATCAGGTTTTTCAATTGCTCCCTCTCTCCGTAGTTTCCTATTACAGTGAACTTTCCCCCCTTCCCCTCCGGAACTAAACCTTAGATCAGACTATGTTGGTCTTTTATTATTCGCTGGACGAAAAACAATGTTTTAAATTACAATACTTCATCAGTATTTAAAATTTTTAGTCTCAATGTTAATGTGACACTATATCCAAGAACTGCTCATAGCAGAAGAAAGAAAAAAAACCATGCAGGCAAGAATGTTAGACCAGCGTTTCTGAACCTTTTTTGGTCCTCGGACCGGTAAAATTTGAAAAAAAATTTTGCGGACCGGTGGGTTTTTTTAACAAAAAAAAACTTTACTAGGTGCTAAAGATCTACTACATAAGTTAAATGCAACATTTTTATTATCATTTACTTCCAATAATACATTCAAATGTGAAGATAAGTAATTATTGTAATTATTATATATAAGTAAATAAACCTATGAGAAAAATCACAGAAAATTATAAAAAATAATCACAAAATCATTGCATATAGAAACCAAACAAAAAAAATCAGTCCTCTGATTACTACAAAATTAAATATCTATAATTTTTGTTTATTTGACATAAAATGTTGATAAGATTGCTGCCGCTCTTCTTCAATTAACTTTTAAATTGTGGGTTCTAAATTAATGAAGCTAAGTCGGAGTGTTGAAACAACCAAAACACGATTTCGAAATTTATTTTTTATTACCGTCATATTATTATTGCAACCCTTTCACTGCTGTGAGCAATCCGTCCAGTTAAAAAAAAATGCGAGACGTAACAAGTGACAAATGTGAGCACACTCCAGTGTTGCCAACTTTCAAAGACAAAATTTTGAATTCTATATCTTAAAATTATGGCATTATCGTAAAAAATATAGTACACATTTTTTTTTATTATGATATGAACAAGTTTTTTTTTTTTTAACGCGGACAGGTAAAAATCTCCGAGGTCAAATTTTTCCACGGACTGGTGCCGGTCCGCCGGACCAGCGGTTGAGAATCATTGTGTTAGACGATTTCGTCATTAACACCTGGATCTTCATAGAATGAGATAACAGCATTCAAGTTGCTATGCCAGTCTTCATATTTGAAAAAGACAATTATGATTCCTTACAAGGTTAAATAAAATTATTTATTCTGCATTATGCATAAATATCCCCTGAAAATTTTAAAATTTGTTCTTTCTCATCCGAGATTAAATTTTCTTTTCAAACTACTGATCCAAAGTTTTGTTTCATTAAACTTATTCTAATAGAGGAAAAGTCTCATTAGGGTTGATGAAGGATGATTCTTTCAAAATCCTCATAATAAACTTTTAAAAATCAAAGGATGGAAAAAAGTAAACTCTCGAGTCTACTATGGCAAAAACAGCCGTAACAAGAATTTCAAGTCTGAAATTAAATGAGACATTCTTAATATTTCATTAAAAATATCTCTCGTTAGAATAAAGGCATAAATAATGCATTGGGGAGATTTTTAGCATTAATGCACATATTTCCTTATTTTAGAAATATTCAAGCTATATTCAAACTATAACACATAGCACTCGACCATGATATACTAAATGGATAAATAAGCATTAAGATGCTGATGACGTGTTAAACAGTACATTATTCCGTATGTTTGTAATAAAACAATGTTAGGAAAATAACCATGAATTACGGTCTCATACTAATTGACTAATTCATTTCTGAAAAAACTACTATAAATGCATAACGAAATCCACAACAAGCTGTCCTTCAAAGTTTTATGGTAAGATTTTCTCAAGCAGTCCTTCGCACTACCCCCCAAAAAGATATTTTAAAGGTTAAAACATTTTGCACTTTCGGATAATTTTTAAAAATCTATCTGCGATGAATTTTTTAGGGAGGTTTTTTACAGTTTATTAACCGTTTACTTTATTAAATTACGAGTAATGGTAGCAGGGCTAAATCTTAAATTCCTATATTCACCAACTTTGTCATTGCCAATTCACTGATTTATGGGTTATGACCATAAAGAGGCTCGAAGTTTCAGGGGAATCCAATGGGGTCGCAAAGTGTTATCTGGAGGGTTGGGATCTCAGGTGTTATTTTTAGTTTGAATTAAATTTAAAGGTATGAATTTTTAAATATTATTTTATTTTATTATTGATACACGGTATTTTTTCTACAAATAGTTAAGTAGCACAAAAAGTAACCGCTATTTTTGATAAATAAAAGGAAGTAGTTCATGGTGCAACACGGGGTTTGTCCAGAAAAATAGAAGCCCACCGTGTTCGTGTTTACGAAGTATTTAAATAAACTTAGCTGATTTCTTCGGTGGGCGTATAAATATTTTTTTACGATTTCTGCTCCCTTCGTCCTTTTCACCTCCTCCTAACATTTGAACAAGAATAATCTGAATGTTAATGATGATATGAGATTGTCTTTAACAAACACACAGCTGTTAATGCTGAGATTGGTTGACCGCATGCAACTGAAACCATTGCAATAAATATCAAGTTAATGAAATATAAATCATGTTGATAAAATGAATTATATCCTAAAAAAGTGTCTTTTCAATGGATTTTCTTTACTCTGTTAAAAAGGCTTATTTATACACAAGATGTAGTGGATGAAAGCGTAGGATATTTGGCCACTAGGAAAGGGGTACAAGAAGAGATAAAGGTACTGTTAGAAGAGCGCAGAAATTTTTTCCTAGGCTGCCATAACAACGGCTGGTTTTTGTACGGTATATAGTAGACTGAATGATATATATAAAACTGAGTCAAAAAGCTATCACCGTTGATTTTAAACATGCCATTGATTGGCTTACTGGTGTGATTTCTTCTAAACCGCAAATTTACGAAATTTTTAGCAGTCGTTTGTAGATGCAACTGCGTTGTAGAAACGCCAAATTTTAGGCTTCATCAAGCAAAGAAAACAACCTACAAAACTACTAAAATCAGCGAAATAGGGATAAAAATGTTCAACAAATTGTCAAAAACTAGAAGGACAGTGGTAAAAAGTCAACTTCGTGTAATAATTGTAGTCTGTAAAATTCTTAAATGATCGACGATCCTTACAACACTTGGGTATATCAGATCATATGAGATCGGCAGTACAGTTTATGATTAAGAATGAAAGTAACAACATTTACACTCACAGAGAATGCTACGGAAACTCACAGGATGACGACTACAAAACAGCTGTGTTATCACGAGCAAACTACTCGTATGGAAAATATTAGAAAAATAGATTCTAGTTTACTGTAGGAACCAAAAAGGTTAGACTATGGACAGATGAAGAAAATGATGTAGTCCAATGAGACCAGATTTATTGCAATTCAGAGCTATGAAAACATCAGGTTAATACAGAAGCCAACAGAACGATAGATTCATCATGCATAGTGTCTATTGCACAAGCCCTTGAAAGCAGTGGTGTTACTTCATTTCGTCTGATCTTGTCTCGTCAACTTTACGCAGTAGCAAAATAAAGTCAGCTCAGTAACTTATTGTACTGATAGACGAGGTTATACCATCAACTGATTCTTTCTTCTCTGACAGACCCGGGATACTCCAGGATGGTAATATAAAGATTCTTAAGGGTTTCAAATAACGTAAGAATGGCTCAGGAACTTTGAGGAATTAACTAAGCTTTAAACCAACTGAAAATTGCTGGGATGCATTGAAAAGATTTTCCAGGTTTCAATTAAGTCTCAGCAATAAATAACTGCCAATTTGGGCGCAAATAAACATGGAAAAGGGGCATGTGCTAATCAAACAATGTTACAATGAATGAAAGACACCAGTAAAGCTAAAAAGATCCAATGGAAAATAAATATATACCTATTTTATTTAACTAAACAGTGGGGCTTCTTTATGAATGATATTTTGTTAATGGTAAATAGGCTGTAAAAGATAACTACTCACCTAATTATCTTAATCCTATTTTTTAGCCCTGCTAAATCACAAGTTTCTAAGTTTCTGATCACTTTACTTGGAAAAGAGTACAACTTTGAATATCAACACTACTCTAGGATAAACTAGTCCTTTGACACTACATTTCGTGAAATCTTCCGTTGTATAGTTATTCAATGAAACCAAGGCTGGGGATTGTCAGAGGTTTTGGATGCAACATAAAAGTTCGAAAGTTATTCTAAATGTCAAAGCTCTTGTAAAAATATTGGTTATTAACTAAGATTGAAGTACTTTCTGTTTCAGTTCGAATAGTGTTATGTAAATTTAATTCAAATCATATAAGAAAGATCTTGTTTAAACCTTTTTTCAGTACTTACATTTAAACAGGTCGATGGTTTACTAAAATGTTTTACTCCGGAAAATTTTCGAAGGTTATAAGCATACCATCACAGATACCATCAATTAAGGTTAGGTGGTCATAGTGTATAATGATATATAAGAATATCCATTTCTTTCATTCCTTAATGTAAAAAACTTTGGTGCCATTTATTATGGACAAATGTCTCTTACTCGTAATGTATCATTCTCCTTCCTCATTTAAAAAATTACATCAAGGCAATTAGTGGTGATATTAGATGTTAACAAATATCTAAGAGCTGCTGAGGCGTTCACGAAAAGAATTGCAACTTAGATGCTAAAAGACTTGTGATGCAAGTCAATTTTATTGCTGTTCTTAATTAAAGAGCAGGCAGTGTGGGAGATCCGAAGGTCGCTCTTAAGGATCCTCTACACACTAACCTAGTGACCCAGAAAGAACACACAGGCGGAAAAATGGATTGTAGGAGGAGGCTTTTTTTCAGAAACAAGACCGCTTTCATCAGTGAAAACAAAAGACCGCTAGAAGCAGACGACAGATTTCTCAAGTATCAACTGGACAGATATCACAACACGTTTAGGTGCATCCAAAGTATCAGACAGAAATCAAAAACAGCAATATCCTCTCCAAGGATGTTCTTGTGAACATTCTCAAATCCTCAGCCCATTAACTATCCTCGAAGGTAACCTAAGGAACTAACAATGCCTTTCCCAGATGCAATGTTGATTTCTTGAAGGTCAAATGAAATCAACCACACGTAGGGACTCTTAACAATATTATATGTAGTTAGTTCATATTTCTACCTTTAAGTATTAACGTACTTTATAACTCATTAACTTTTAAGATATGTATCATTACAATATATATCATAATATATTAATTTTGGAACATTAAATCCAAATTCCTGGTATTGAACCAAAATATGATTAAGGCTAACTCAGATATTAACTAGAGAGTCCCAGAATGAATAATTTACTCACGAATATGAAAATGTGAGTTCAATCAACATCCTCTCAAGGGATTCGATCACGAATCCCATCGGGTGAAATTATCTTGTCCGTTGTTAGGTAATTTTTACTTGTTAGGTCGAACAACGAACGCAATTGTAAAGAAAACTTTATAAATTTGACTTTCCATCGATCGTAGTCTTTTCATTTGATCTGTTTGCAAAAGACACGCAGCTCTTCTACAGGAACTACATTAAAAAATAATCAAATAAGGTCAGTTATATGGTGATTAGGCATAAAGGCTGTTTTAAGACACTCACTTTAAGGAGGAAATTAATTTAATTTTTTGATATGAAGTACCACTTCTAGAATATGTTTAAGGAAATAAAAAAAAATTACAACATTTCCCCAAAGTTGGTCTAAAGAACAAAACCATACGGAATGGTAGTTTACATTATGACAGATATGTGACGTTTACGATGAAAATAAAACCTCGTATAATTTTGGAGAATCGGTCCAAACAGGTCTCGTTACTACTTCAATGGAAGTTATTTGAGTCATGTGAAAGGCAAAAGGCTTATAAAAGTCCATAGAGTACGTAAAATCTTGCGAAAATAGAAGATATAGACCAAGAGAGGGGAGAGCCTTTTCTTGTGTATGGGCCACAAAATAAAAATAAAAACATAAATCAATATATACTTATTGATGGAATTTTTGTCCATAAATATCGGATGTCAAAATTTATATTACTCATCATACTTTAGTCTCTTGTCGATGTGAAAAACACTCAGCTGAATTTGTATTACACAAGTCCCAATTCCTAACTCTGCTTTATGAAGCTCATTTCCAAAGATGAAACTTGCATTCTTATAGAAAGTACTTTCGATACAGTATTTTTTAGGCATCAGGTTAAATCTAAAGTACCACACTATTCATTTTCGGAACTTTTGCTATTTATGACCAATAATTGCCGGAATAGTTTCCAGACCATTTCTAAATTGACAAGCATTTTGTATGTATACAACACTGAACTGGAAACCTTTTACTTTAAACCTATCAATGCCGTAAAATTCAACTTACGTAAAATTTGTCTTCCCAAGTGCCATAAAAATTCTAATTGTGTGTTTCCTCTGGCACGCGTGTCATAGGTTCGCCCTCTGTTATATAGACTATATTATTCCAATGAAATTTCCACAGTCAGTAGTTTGGGAGTACACATCCCTTAGGGTGCTAGGTCTGAATTGTGGTGGGCACCCATCATGGGGCGCAATGTTGGTCACCTAAATGGTGCTCCCTTAATGAAAGAAGCCAACAAATTCGCGGTGTATGCATGCGCGAATGTCTCTGGACAAGTAAAGTACACCTTTAGAAAAGTACCCCTTTAGAAAGTACCCCTTTACAAGTACCCCTTTAGAAAAAAATATGTTTCGGAATACATGCACTTTTTTCTTTCTGAACGTTTAATAACTTTGTCGCGCTAAAAAGAGACAATAATCTGCAGACACTTTAGGGAAAGCAAATAGACTACAGTAAAGTTTCGTTTGAATGACATTGCTCTCTTTTATGAGCAGCCAAAACGTCTTTTTAGGTGAATAAATTCTAAACAGATTTCTTTAAAAGCTTTTCTTTTTTAATTTCGTTCTGATCAATAAAACTTTTGAAAATTTCATTAACAAAAAGTTATTTATTGACCTTTTAAAACCCATTTTGACCGGTGCTGTTGAACTTTTCTGGGGATATTATATATACATGTAAGCAGATTAAAAAATATTTTGTGTGTTGGTAAGTACATTAAGAATCTGAGTAGTACTCATATTCTTTTAAGAAGAAATGTTTGTCAAGAAGATGTCTGTGAGAAGACAAGAACCGTTTATTGCTGGTGCGAGGTCAAACCAGGCAATTAAACCATCTTCCAAAGAACAACGCCAGTCATTAAAGCAATAAATCTACTTCTCAGCTGCCCACACAAAAACGTCAACTTAATAATACAGCACACACATGGACTAAGTGAGAAAAACGTCTGGCACACAATATCGGCTCAAATATAATACTCTTGATACTGTGGTACATAAAGTATGTATAACACATAACTGAATATTGGTTTGGGTATCACCATTTATCAAACTCTAATGATTCCTCGTTGTAATACTTAAAAAAATAAATATCAAAAGACTTTGAACCTTTGATAAAAAAGCAAGTACAATCTATAATTATAGTAAATAGAGAACTAAAACGTTAAATCGGCATAAAGGAAGATTGTTTTTTTTTGCTGAAAAACTTGACTATTAAACTACTTAAATGTAATAAAGCTGAAAAAAAACTTAAATTTAAGAAATTTTATATCCTCGGTTAGTATCTTGCAAAAAAAAAACTTAGAGATTCTAATAAAAATTCACCCTTTGTCCCATTCGAAATACAATTTTCTTTCTTAAACTCAGCGAAAAGTTTTCTACAAAAATATCACACTGCTGTATGTCTATAAGTCTACAGAAAACAATTAGGGAGTGCTGCTGAAACTTGCTGAAAACCAAATACTCAAATAAATATCGGTGCTGTCGACAGTTAAGATTTAAGCGCAGAGACACTGTCTCTATGACCTTGTGATTATTATAATTCCTGGAGTCAAAGATTCTAAGAGCAAAACATTTTCTTTTTAAAACCCATGATGAGAAACACGTTTTAGATAGGACTTCCAAAAGACTGGAGTCTTTCTACACTAGGATCATCGCAGGCATCTTCTCCAAACGTAAATATAATTTACGTGTCTTCCACCAGAAGTAAATATTTTTTTCAAGTCAGAGACAGACCGATGCCAAGTTATTAAATGGTTTTGTTCCCGAGTATTCTTCGCAAAAATGATAAGCAAGATATTATAATTGTATAGATTAAATCAAAACGAGTATATTTTAGTGTAGTCGATTGAAACTTTTACACTTTATAAAAATTCCTAGTTTCGTGTGTCTCTGGACTACATTGCTTTAGAGTAGGGTTTCATAGTAGATATTACATCGTCATAAAGCCCATACAAAATGTACGATTTTAACTACAATAATCTATTGAAATTAAAGTCGTATAAGTTATTCTTCTAAGGATTTTGAGTACTGACTTTTTTTGTTGATATTTTTTCGAAGATAATGTTACCTGGGATTGTAAAGAAGGGGTCGGCCTAGAACATCTTTAACGGGTTTTGCTGAGTTTTGCTGATTATGCAAATTGGCTGAAGCTCAAAGCTCACTCAGACTTCTTCAAAGGTTCAGTTCATAGAATATTTCATCTTCCATCAACATCTACGTATTTAATTTAACAAAAATAAATACGCCGATACATTTGGTAGGAATAATGTAGGTTAGGAAAGGACAAGGCAGAAATTTCCAGATCTGTGTTCCCAAGTAAGGTATCGTAAGGTCCATAAACGAAGTTATTTAAGAAGTAAACTCAACGACGTGTGTGGTATATTGGAAAAAAATGACAGTAAAATAGCAATGATAATGTTTTAGGAGATTAAATATTCCTTAAAATAATAGTGCTTTAAACATCAATACGACCAGTATAGTTCTAATAACCCAAGCTGCCAGACACCCCTTTCCACTACCTGGCCATGACAATGGGGCGAGCGCTCACGGTCCCTAAACGAGAGAGATATCGTAGTTCAAACAACAGCAAACTTGCTGGGGATCGGGCCAGTTCTGAGATCATCAAGCTACTCGTCTGGGACACACCATCTGAACGTAAACTGCTGACGACAAGCCACGATTGACGAGTGAAAGAAAGCCCATTTGTGTTACACGTCGCAGAAGTGTACCGCCTCCGAGAGAAGAAGCTAAAGTAGTTTTTGTTTCAGAAACACTTGGTGTGTGGAGAATAGAAGTTTGTTTTAATTCGTTTATAATGATCCCGTGTCATTTCTATAGCTTCTCCGGCGTACGAAACCAATTTGATGACGCAAAATCAAATGTACTAACATAAATTAAAACGGCCAGTCGATATTATACCCAGGAGGCGAATGGTTCCCCATTTTGCCCGTAAATGAATTTAAAGAAATAAAATAAAAATAACAATTTGGTCATCGGTCTGAATAAACAGATGTAAACGTTTTAAAAATGAACGAAGTTCAAGTAGTAAAAATTTTGAAAGTATGCATTGGAGCTTAAGAAGTCAACGTATATCGGAAAGAGATAATATTATCAAAAGGATAGGTTTCACCACACTTTTATTAAGGCCATCATGAAAATAAAAGAAAATTCCTTCATTATCTGAATATTTGAACTCTTTCCTTCTGTAAATAACTGGGAAACATTTGAAAACCTACTTAAAATTCTCAGGTGAGTCAAACTTTAAAAATTATTAACGAATATACATTGTACGATTAAAAGTTACATTTTATACAATGAGAGGATTCTTGCATATACGTCACACCACATGCTCAGGACTAGTATAAAAGCACATAGGTGAGTTCGAGAACCTCGTGCAGAGTAGCATTAGAAAGCATGCACGCGAAAAAAAGAGATTTGTGACTTCAATGAGGACTAATAAAGATGGCTTACCTTTACAATAAATCTTAAGACTCCAAAGACACATTTTTTTTATTCTTCAAGTAACAGATGTAATAGATCCAGTGCGTGGTAAGTAATAGATCCAGTGCGTGTGCTAATAAAGTGAAAGTGTGTAGATTATGCAACCCCGAAATCGTAAAATGATTGACCGCACCCACTGGTAGATGCTGCTCAGTGCTTAAGAGAGTGGCAAGGAAAAATCTAAAAATCTTCCTGCTGAAACAACTCGAACTAACTTTTAAGACATTTCAGGATGCAATGAGATTATTCGCAAAGAACTCATAGCAATGGGCTTCTAGACTGAGTAGCCGTATCTACGCTTAAGAACAGCATGATCAATGCCCAGAGTTAATTAGAGAGTGTTGCAAAGTTCGTAGCCGATAAACTCTCATAAAAAAGGTGGTTTTAAGGAGTAAAGAAATACTCCACATCAGTCGCCAATATTGTTGGATAAATTTGGGCTAAGAGAATATAAAGTAAACGCTAAGTAAACGCTGTTCTCCGTCTGTATTGTGCCAACCGTCAAGTTCTGTATAAGGCGGCATAATAGCATCGCGATGTATTCCATGATTTTTGCTGAGCTCCTTCAGTTACTATCCCGAAAAAACTCAATTACGAGGTTTGAATTAACATTTTGGACATTTTTGCATCTCCAACGAAGACAACAGTTCGGCAAATACTGTTTAATCTTACATCATAATAACGTACTCGTTCCATAAAATGGGATGCGTACAACGCTGTTTTAGCTTTCAAACTACTAAGCCCGTCAAAATGATTAATTTTTTATTATTGTTAAAAACAGGTATAGCTTAATTGTTTACCGTTAATGAGTTAATTACACGAATAGCCAGGAATTTGACTATCCATTTCAGAGTCTCGATCTCAATGCGATCAAACTACGGTGGGACAAACTGGAACAACGACTTTGAGCTAGTCCACACTTCCCAATACCAGGTAGTGCAGCAGTGAATTTTCTAACTATTAAAGGTACTATTCATTTCAAGTATCTTCAAGAAATGAACAATATATCCAGGAGTTTGTATACTTTTGATCCCATTGTGCGTGTAAATTATGATAAAGTTCTATTTATACGACTGCAATTCATAATGTGGCTGCTGTGAAGGATTTTTAAAAGCCTCCAGGGATATATGAGAATATTTTCATAAGCCATTCTCTATAATCGTATTATCATCAGAATGTCATGTTCATTTTTCCAAATAATAAAGATAAAGGTTTTGTTCGTTTTAATTTCATATTTCAGAAGAATTATTATTAATATTCCTGAATTATGAACATGAATTTCTACATTCAAGTGAAGATTAAAAGGGCACCATTGAGGACTCTTGTGACTTCCTGGTTATGATTGCATCATTTCCAACTAATATTTACCTGCTTCCATTATAATTACAATTAATGAAGTGCTATATCACTTCTTCCTTCTTTTGATGTTGCTATGCAGTTAAAATATTTGTTCTATAAATAATATTTAAAGGTGCACCCTAAACAACGTCGCCGGAGTTCGCGGTGTGTATGGTTGAATGCCCTCAGGATAAGTCCCTACCACTTTGGGAAACAAATTTAGTAATCACGAGTTAATGATAATTACTTTTGGGATGCACTGAATCATCTACGCATGTGTAGTGCGATTGTTGAATAGTGAGAATTTTAGTCCGAAAATAATATTTTATGGTGATTAATACTGTGATTTTCAATCTGGGTGTCTCAGTACATTAGGGTGTCACAATGATCATTCAGCTACGTCATGAAATATTGTAATCATCCTCACCATATCGCTTCGCTCATGTGTTATAAAAGTACTAAAAGAGTAATAAACACTAATATGAGGCTATTTTTCCATAGACTGCCGACATAATGTAAAACTGAGGGTTTTTAAAAGCCCCATTGTTCGGTTACTAATATACTAAACATTTGGTAATTTTTATTCACACATTTCCTTAATCTTTAATTTAAATATAACTAATTGCAATTACCATTTATTAGTTTTTATTGAATATAATGGGCATATACTGAATGCATTTAATATACTATTCATTATACTTTATTCAGCAAGCTGGTGCAATTAAACATAGGAAATATTACAAATGAAAATTGTTAACATGCATAATTATTAACATGTTATTTATATTTTTTTAATTTCTAAAACAGTAACATCAATGGCAAACGCTCTGCGGCAGAGAGATACAGATGCAAAACCCAATTGACGAATAAACTGACTTAATGTAATATAAATCATGGAATTATACATATGTGTACAGAGTATATAAAAATGATGGGATGGTGAAAGAAGGAATTACCAAAATGGGGTGTTTCACATAGGATACAAAATTAAGAAACACAGAATTACTAATATTTTGCGAAAGTTAAATTTTTCATAGCTTAAAATAACCAACGCAAACGTCACATCTTGCGCATCAGAAAACTAACTTTAAAGTGTGTCAATAAAATTTATTCAAATGCATTTTACCGAAAATTTTGGTTTTCTAAAAAGCTGTTTCTTGATTTGCTTGAATTTAGAAGCATAATACATATGAACTTTCAAGTAACACATCTGATAGCATGATATTGAGAACATTTTGTGATTATTGATAAAAATAACTATTTTAACATAATTAAATTTTGTTACTGTTGAGTTCAGAAAATAATCATCACAGAGGGGAAAATCTTAACATCAACTTCAATTATTACTAGATATACAGTAATTTGTTTTCCATATTCTAAATATTTAGTTTTATTGTCTTTAAATTCTGCACAG
This sequence comes from Dolomedes plantarius, assembly GCA_907164885.2. NCBI lineage: Eukaryota > Metazoa > Arthropoda > Arachnida > Araneae > Dolomedidae > Dolomedes > Dolomedes plantarius. Next base: position 57,009,509 of record OU015494.1, on the reverse strand, counting down.
CATATCCTACGGAAACATAGATGCTAGTAAAATTCAATCTATTGACCCTATCACACTTGTTCTATATCACCCTTACAGATAGTCACACACAAAAAAATTTGAACCGAAACCATCTGAAGAAAAGATTGATGGCAAAATCGCTTATTTTATAGAAATTAGTTGATCTTCAATAGCTACAACAAATAACATATTAGCTTAAAGGGTCTCTGAAAATATTTTATCAAAGTACTCATAAAAATTGCTTAATATATTACGTATGAAAAATGAATCTCATAAATGAGTAATTAATGTTATTGCAAAAAAATTAAGACTAAACAGGTTGTATCAGATTAATTATAGATTCCAAGTTCAGACATGTTTTGATTCACAGAATAATCCCCAGTCATTACTCTATTTATGAAATAATTTTAGACAGCTTTATGATTATTTGTCTCAAGAATTACAGGCAGCTCATGAAGTAATACTTGCTTCTATTGATAAAAATATGAAGACAGAATACAATAAACAAGAGCAATGAGTCATTAGAGTTTAGACCTATAAATCACGGAATTGAATGGGATCCAGAGACTACTAGACTTAGATAAGTTATAGCATAAGTTGAAGTCAGATAAGAATTTATTCTGTTGAAAAAAATATATTTGCTACAAAATATATACATACACATTAAACAATTACATACATAAAAAAGCTTTAAGACGAAAACAAAACAATGACGATATCTCATTAAACATACCCTATATGTTATGTCTTAGTATATTATTTGAGGGATTTGAATAAACATTGAAAACTCATTGGAAGGATTCGCAGATAAATTCAAAACACCTCATTAGTGGATATTTATACACTCATAATGCTTAATGATGAATAGTAGCTAAGTAGGTAGCCAAGAGCTACAGCTAATTTCTTTTTAGAGTAATTTTTGTTTTAAAAGAGTAATTTCCTTAGAATTCATTAAAACGATAGTAACGAAGGAATATATCTGATTAAGACGTAAAGTAAGATTCAGACTAAATCCAACCTTTTTATGTTTTTCAAGCATAAAAAGGTAAATAAATAAAGATTAGAAATCCTAGCCTTGGTATGACGGCCTGTGGATCTCGAAACATAAACCCCAACCTATTCCTGTAATATGAGGAAATCTTATATAGTAAATTTCATTCCTCACATTACCCTCTGCCTTCTTTCGCGACCATTGCACAAGATGTTGGTTTTTTACGCCAACCACGCAAGATGTTATATATATATATATATATATATATATATATATATATATATATATATATATATACAGTCGAACCCCGTTATAGCGAACCTGGTATATAACGAACTCCCGGATATAACGAACAAAAATTTTGGTCCCACCGTTTTCCTATTGTATTTAATGCTAATTTATCATTTTATAGCGAACCTCCCAAATCTTAAGAATCGGCTATAACGAACATTTTTTTTCAGTTGTCAACTGAATTTTTTTTAATTTTTAAACTTTTAAAAATGTTGAAGATACAATGAATGTTGAAGAAACAAAGAATGTAGAAGAAGATGATGAAGATTTACCTATCGTGATGTGGATGGAAAAGCACAAAATTTCATCATTTCCAGATTGTGGCGTGCAATTGTTCGAAACATGTGATGATGAAGTCATTACATGCGAAAATCTGACTGAAAAAGATATTGTGGAAAAAATTAAAATGAATCATTCTGAAATCGAAGATTCGGCTTCTGATGCTGGTGAAGAGGAGCACATAAATGGCGAAATCTCCACCATCTCAGATGCTACAGCAGCGAAGAGTGTAATAAACACAAACAGTGTAAGAAAGAGTGTTAGAATCATTTGATGTATTGGACAAAGAAATTCAAAAAATGTTTTTGAAATCGGCATCACGTCAGCAGAAGATTACCGATTATTTCTGTAACAAAACAGTGAGTAACTATTAAAGATAAAATCAATTTACTTCTATTTGTCTTTAATTTTAGCTAATTTAATTAGTATTGTGTCAGTTTAATGTAATCGATTTTAGTGAATTTAATTCATTAATGATCATTTTTAATAGATTTTAGCTTTCTTTCAATACATCATTATTGAATATATATAGCAACTAATCAGTTATACATTTTGAGAAATCTAACATACTTCTTAATGGTTCGGATATAGCGAACAAAACTTTTGGTGCCTTGAAGTTCGTTATAACGGGGTTCTACTGTATATATATATATATATATATATATATATATATAAATTTGTGTGTGTGTGCGCGCGCGTGCGTGCGCGCGTGCGTGCGTGTGTATATATTACACACACATATTTTCCTACATGAATCCTTTTTCTTTCTAATGGTTCACTTTTTTCCCCCACAAACGTCAAGTGTCTTGTTACGACCGTCTACCGGGAGCGGGGAAATTATTACTAGACCATTCAGGTGGCGTGAGTAAATTCCATAATGCAAATTGCATTCCTCACAACCATTTTACTTAACACAAATATAACATTTCGTTGAATGTGTACCTCTTATTTTTCAGCTCAATCAAACCCAGTCTTTCTTAGCTTTCGTCTGTAATGACAATAGAATCCCGAGAAACTATTTCTTGTTTCTTTAAAGATAAACGGTTGTTTCACAGGCATTTCTGCAATTCTCTCGCATGTGTGAGACAACTTCAGTCTGCCTCAGTCGTCTTTTTGCAGTGATTTTCAAATCAATTACGCAAGATTTGGCACGGTTTGAGGGCGTCTTGGTATCCATGACTAAGTAACCCTGGATTTAGCATGCTCAGAAGAATTACAACCAGTCGTAATGAAGTTGTCTATAGATCATTAGGGATGGTAATTGCAACTGCTTTACTGTATCACTTCCAGATGGCAGCACTAAAGTCAAATTTTAACAATTGTGACTGAATGATAATCTTGGCTGAAGAGCATATCTCCACATTTTCTGATTAACATGTATATAAAATGATGTGTATTCTATTATATCACAGTTTATTTAAAATATTTTTCTAGCAAAAGAGAGTTATTTTAGTTGCATGATGCTAAAATACTTTTCTCGTTCCTTTACTGTTCCTCTCAGTATTATGATCAACTGAAAATATATGACTAGCTGATGACTGAATTCAGAGATCAACGATTAGCAAATAAATTTTAAGGTAATGGATCGTAATATTTTACAGACGGTGAAACCCTGTAATTATCATCAAAACCTACAAAGTATACCAGACGATGTTTTAAATAATTAGATTTTTGAGCATTATTCATTTTATAATTCCATAAATTTCCTTAAAGAATACGAACGATCGGAATATAACTTCAGTACGAGGATTGATAACATACATGTGCTGACATGAAAATTTTTAAACTCTGCACTAACCGTTTTTTCCTACCTAGTTCACCTTACCTACATTGTACATTTATTTTTTAAATTGTTGGATTTTTAATAAAAATTATTAGCAGATGATATAATTATGATTAAATCTATTTTTATAATAAAAGCGATTTGCGTTTGTGTGTCACTGGATATTTTTAACGTAGGATTACGTTCCTCAATAATGGCCCTTCAGAGAGGAAAAAAAATTGTCCTGCGTCGTGAGTTATAATTTTGACAGCGCGCCAAACCCACTAACAGTAAACAGTTAAACAGAAAAGTACCAAAGGTAAGCAAAAGGTAAAAAAAAGAAAGGTAAGCAAAGGATAAGTAATCCTACGTTAATAACCCGCGGTAGTTTCGTTAGAGGAGACTAACTGAAATATTTTTTTTTTGGTTCCTTGGCTGAAGCGGGCGATGCTAATGAAGAAATTAAAGATGTCCTCTATCCTCTTCCCAATCAAGTCAGTATCTATATAAATTAATAATAGCAAAGGAGTCCTCGGAAACATAAACACAGACCAAGTGTTTATAACTACACCCCTTATAAATACGATTATTCCATAATCAAGTTTTTATATACAGGTAACCCTCCTATAACATGGTAGATAGGTTTCTAGAAATACCGTGTTGTGTGAAACCGTGTTATATGAGACCCAGAGACAGTTAAAAAAAGGGGTTACGTTATGAAAACTTATTAAAGACAAACATTTTTTTAAAAAAAATTCCATATAAGCAACTTAATTTTTATTAAAAGTATAAATGTATGTATAACACAAAAACGAAAAGAAACAAAAAATATTATTTTCATTCAATGCGACCTTAATTTAATAAATTTCTTCCTCATCACTGCTCAGTACAATCAAACGAAAACCTTTTACGGTTAAAGGATACCAGCTATAATTCAGAACCTTTTCTTCATTTAGATTTTTTGCACCTTCTATCCTCTTTAAAAATCTGTAATTTTGGTTTATTTGCTGGTTCTTACAAGGTCATTGTAGATTCACGGTGTGGAGATGGCCAATTAATTTTGTAGGCTTCCCTTTTGAATTTTCGGCTTCTTTCAGCGGTAGGGTCTGCATTCAGGAAAAATGATTCAAGATTTTCGGCTAAGCTTAGGCCTTCTTGTAATTTTATAGAGTTATAAATGAATAAATTATAATTTGTTATAGATTTTCATGTAAAGCCACTATAGTTCATTATTCCTTCCCGTCATCATTTTAAGGTAATTTAGTTTTTAAATGTGTTAAACAAAAATCATGTTATCTACTGCTATAGAAGTACAGTGTTGTACAAAGGTTTTCCGGCAAATTTTTTATAGTGTTAGAGCGAAACCGTGTTACAGGTTGCAGTATTATACGAGGGTTCCCGCAATTTATCTTATCGTGTTAGAGCGAAACCGTGTTGTAAGATGTCGTGTTGTAGGAGGGCTACCTGTACTAAACACATACTATATAGAAATCTACATACGCATTCTAATGTTCTCGATATAAGAGCTAGTTCGTGTATCTTCAAACTGAAATATCCCTGAAAATTTTTCTCATTCTCTCTTCTGAACATTCTATATTACAGAAGTTATGATACTAAAGTTATGATCATTTACTTACACTACTTCGGCTGTATATAAAATTAACTTCGATTGTATTTTTAGAATGCATATTATAAATTGCTTAAGAACTATGTAGAATAGAAAAAATCTAATATGTCACATCTGCAGTTTCTTTGGACTGCATTTTCAAGCGTAGAAAAACTTTTTATATCAATATATATCTCAACTTTGTAATGCATGACTTTTTTCTTTTCATAGAAAACTTTTTCGCAAAAAAAACACAAGAAAAATATTTTTAAAAAAATTACAAATTAACTATAATCCATTCAAACACATAAAAAGTAATTTTTTTTCCCTAGAAGAGCATTTGGTTACATTTGAGGCGGGGAAAGGCAAAGTGGTGTAAGTCAAATTAGAGTCATTTGAGAAACAAAGCGTTTTACTGCAACACTACAAAAAAATTCCACTATCTTTTATCTTACCAATATGTTTTAGTCTTAGCTATAGATAATTGCTGTATGTTCTCAGAAGTTTTGAATTGTTAGAAAAATGGCAGGAGGGATTCTTTGGGGGGGGGGGGTGGTGATTGACTTACATCACTTTACCTCTAAGCTAATTTCTCTATCTGGTGATGTGCAAAAAGACATGATTGTTTTAAAAGAGAAACATTAATTACAGAAATTTTATTTATAGATATAAATACAGGTTTAAACCACCAATAGTAATTGAATTTTTATTTAAATTTCTTCGACATCGTGATTCGGTCTTAACGGTCCAACTTCAAAATGTTCGTTGACATTAGTGATCACAAGTATGTTAAAAAAACCAGTGGTGAATAGGTGGAATGTATGGAAGTAAGTCGCACATATCCTGTTTCTTCATCACTGTAACTAGTCTTGGCCCTTTGTAAAGCAAGTCCTGAACCATATTCTTCAGCTCAGATGGTCTTCCGATTCTTACTTTTTTCACACTGACGGTTGAGAATGGCATGTCTTCATTTAGTCTCCTTGTATTGGTAGAGAAGGGATCACTTTTCACACCTCGAATCCACTGCATTTTAAGCCAAGAGACTTGACGATTTTGGGTATTCATTTTCCTTTTAGTTACGGATTGGCAAGATTGGATGAACTTTGAAGTCCTAGAGAGTCATTTTTGTGACGTGGAAAGATTTTCTTTTCATTGAGTGTGCTATGACAGAATACCAATCTTCTGGCACAAAAATGGTCTACCTCGGGAATGAATCTCAATGGAGCCAAATTCTGAATCATTTGCAGGAAAGAGTGACCACTTACCATAAATTATGGTAAATTATCTGGATGTTATTGGTATCACTTTGGACCAGCTTCATTAGTGATAGAGTGACATTCCAGTTTCTGCTTTGGCCTTTACATGCGTCACTGTACATGACAACATGATTTGCTTCAGAAGCTCTACATTCAATGTGTTTAATTATACAGGAACTGAGTCTTGAGAGCCGCGAGAAGCTATGGTCTCGTCCCAGACGTATATGAATCCCAAATCATTAGAAAGTTCATGACATCTAAGGTAATATACGTACATATTCCTTTTGTAGTATGCAACAGACGATGTGATTTTAGGAAAAAGGAAGGGTCTTTTTCAAGTCAAAAGTAAATGCATAATATTTTCTATCCGTCTTGCTTTTTTTCTGCATCGACATTCATTGACGTTCTGCTTTTTCTGCTTTTCGAACGTGAAGTTCATGTTCAAATTCTAATAGTTTTAATTTACCTGATAAGTATACATTGAAATGTAGTATTTGTTCATACTCGTAGTTTTTTATCAATAATTTCATATTTTTTTATTAACTGTCATGCTGAGATACACAAATAGATTTTAGGTTACTTAAATAAAAAAAATGGTACAGCTTCAATATAGGACGGACTTCATTGGCGATATTTTGTATTGGCGACTTTTTACATTGTTTATCTTCCATTTGTGTCGAGATCAAAAGCTGTTTTTGGATTTTTTTTTAAAGGAAACAGGGTAATTAAGCGGGTTTGTGTGTGAGACGTGCAATTCTGAATGAAATTTAAAGCAAAAATTGAAAAAAAGTATACTATAAGGGAAATAAGAAATTATAAGGGATGTAAATGGGACAGATTTCAAAATTTCCCTGTAAATTTATCTATAATTTCTGGATCTACAAAGTTCACGCTATGTTAATTATTGCATTATTTTTTTATTTATATTTTGCAAAATGAAATTTCTATGTAATTTATACAATACTAGCTGAATACCCGTGATTCGCTACGGAGTGCGTTCAAATTAAATACAACGGCCAATGTATGCAATTATGCCAAATATATATATATATATATATATATATATATATATATATATATATATATATATAATATATAATATATATATATATATATATATATATATATATACTGCTGGCCACCCAAATTGCAACACCAAGAAAGACAGAGATATCACAAACAAAATTTATTTTGTAGATAACATGTTGACCAGTATCAAATGATTAAATTTATAGACTTCTGTGAAGTGTGGTTCCTGCCAAAATCAGTAGCCAGAGTAGCCGCCATTGTTGGAGATCACCGCTGCCACACGCCTTGGCATTGATTCAAAGAGACTTTGGATGAGTTCTTGGGGTACAGCAGACCAAGCAGCTTCCACACGTTGCCAAAGTTGATCTGCTGTGGCAGCTGGGGATGGAATCTGGGTCAATCGTAGAGCAACCATGGACCACATGTTTTCTATCGGCGAAAGATCCGGAGAGCGAGGCGGCCAGGGAAGCAATTCAATCTGGCGATTGACGAAGAACCGTTGGACAATGCTGCCACGTGTGGTCTCGCATTATCCTGTTGAAATTTGGCTGTGGGCAAGCCCTGAAGGTAAGGAAGGACAACTGGCTCCACACCTCGGAGATGTAGCGCAGGCTGTTTAAAGTACCGGCAATGCGTACTAGAGGTGTGTCGAGAGTGATATCCAATACCGCCCCATACCATAATACCGGTGCAGGATCAGTGTGGCGGTGCATAACGCAGCTATTCAGCATCCTCCTCTTCACGGTGTCTCCAAGACCTCGAATGCGACCATCGTGGTGCTGCAGACAGAAGCGTGACTCGCCAGTAAAGACAATTCATTCCATTCTGCCGTCCACATCCTTCTGTCATCGCACCATTGGCGGCGGAGACGTCTGTGGTTCTGCGTCAAGGGTAGACAAAGCAATGGAGTCTTGCGGACAGACCACTCTGCTGTAAGCGGCGTCGAATGGTACGCGAAGACACTGGATGATGCGTTACAGACCTGCATGTGCTGTGCTATGGTTCGTGATGTGACTGAGCGATCCGTCACTGCCATGCGCACAATTTGCCTGTCATCACGTGAAGTGGTGCGCTGAGGTGGATGCGATCGAACACGCTGGTCCGTCGTACCCTCCTGCATCCAACGATCACATATCCGCATTTCAGTTGTTTGGTTTCGTCCAACGCGACTACCGATTTCCCTGAAAGATTATCCACAAATCTCGGTAGGCCACTATCCTTCCTCTGTCGAACTCGGATACTTGATCAAAAGATGATCGTTGTTTTCGACGAGGCATAATTGATCGTTTTTTTTTAAAAACCGCAAGAAAAACACAATTGCCGAACTTGAAATCGTCGAAATCTCCAAGCCTTCAATTGATCTTTGAAGTGGCGCCACAGGCGCGCGTGACGTGCGTCTGCGCTGAAATTCTAATCATTTGCATATCTCACCTCCGCTAATGCATGTTGTAAATTTCATTTTATTTGCATGATTCCTTCAGGGTGTTGCATTTACAGTGGCCAGCAGTGTATATATATTTTTTTCAATGGCAAGGCAAAATACCAATACATATAAAAAGATAAAATGACAGTACAAAGATAAAAACATGTACATGAGATGGCGACACCGAAATCAGGGTATAAGACCGAAGTCATTGCTTAAAAAGTTCTCTTGCTTCCCAATACCTTGAGAACACAGTGTGTGCGGCCCCCAAATCGAAGCAAGTGGTCCCCGCCCATCTCTTATTCAGTATCACAAAGTGGACAAAAAGGCGTAGTGGAAAGGCCTATACGTTGTAGGTGAGCAGAGAGACAATCATGGCCCGTAGGTAAATGGAAGGCCGCAACTGCATGACATCTAGGTTTGTCGGGAATTGAAGATGGGCTTAACCTCCCAACTTTTAGGGCTGTGCTAGTCTGAAGATCCCGCAATGAGTTAGTTTTACATAGATTTTTCAGGAACAGTTTTATTTCCAAAAAGGAAGTTGGTGGTATTTGGATGTTGTAGTATATTCTCACCCTTTATATATTTATATATATATATATATATATATATATATATATATATATATTAAAAAAAATCGTAACGGATATTTTATAGACAAAATAATGTAGAAGAAAATATTCAAATTAAATCTAAAAAGACATAAATATAGTACAGTTAATATAGTACAGTTAAGGAACATATCTTTACTTTATTTTAATATTTTTTTGGATAATGTCCAATCGTCTGCCGCATTAGCAAGAAAAAAAATATTTTTTGTCTATTTAGTTGTTATGCACGTGACGATAAATTCATACAAAATACCAGAAAAAGAAACCACGGAATCAGCATTAGTAAATTAAATTCTAAAAATTAATATTTAAAAATTCACCAAAAATCAGAAAATGGAGGTAAAGATTCGAAAAAGATTTCATTTTAAAGGAAATTTTAGGATCTTTCTCGTGATATAAATTTTATAACCCTCAGATTATTATTTTAAATGTAAACTTTAAAGAATATTACAAAAACAGCTTAAAAATTTAATTTAAAAAAAATCTACGAATTTTTCAAAACTCTTTCTTAGTGCACCCCTACACTATAAGAAGTATCGCCATGCAACATTTCAGCTCTTTAGGTCCAGCGGTTTGGTCTGTGCGTTGTCTGTCAGTCAATCAGTCAGTCAGTCAATTTCGGAACTGTTTTATATATATAGATTAACGATGCGATGTTTGGCTAGGCGACAAAAAAGTCGCCAATGCAAAATTTCGCAAATAGAGTCTTATACCAAAGCTGTTCCGTAAAATTACCTGAATCACAGAAATATCTGAATCAAAAGGTTCCGAATCCTCAGATTCTGAAGAAGCCAGAATTTCGCTTATAGATTGCTCACTTAATTCACTCATATTACCGAATTTATCTTACTCTTTGTACTACTAAACACAAGAAAACTGTTCCAACGTCAAAGGAACAGAACAGTAGGAAGAGAAATGGCACATGTCCGACTTACACCACTATGGTTATCAACAACTATCTGTTATTGTTTGTTTGGTAAACGAACGCTGTCGTTTGTGACGATAAATTTGAATCTATGACTTCCAATACCTTCCCACTTAACAAATTGACCATGGAGATTACATTTTTACCTTCAGCTAGAAAAAGTTGAAAATGTGACTTACACCACTTTGCCTTTCAACGCGTCATTTATAAAAATGAAGAAAATTTTCTTTGTTGTCAGCAAAATGCTGTGCACTGTAGGGTTAAAGGTTATAATGATAGACATCTGCTAACATTCCACTGTTAAATTCACTATTAGTCAAAATTAAACTGTCGAGGGAAAGTTAGTTTTAATACTGAAACCAGAGAATTAGTCTTGGTCAATATCAGATGAAATGATAACCTCTAGGCAAAGAAAAAAAAATAAACAAACAAGAGAACGTAAGACTGAAATAGCTTTCTGATCATGTAATAATATCAAAGTCAAGCGGTTCAGTCCCGTCTTAATAAATGGCCGAAACACTTACCCCGTATAGACACACCAGTCAATTTTCTATGCTTAGATTATTTAATCAGACAAAGTGTGCCATTATGTTGGATCTGAGCCAACGTTTCCTTCCACACTCTGTCTTTTTTTTCTTCTTACGTCTATAACTTCACTCGCATTTGTAAACGCTGTTGATTGGAGTTTCGCCCAACGAAACATCTAATAACAATCGATTGACGAACTTTCCAAAGGATCAATATTTTTTATTTCAATAATGGAATCTCAGCCAATAACTGCTATGACTGATTTTTGAACAAATAAAATTAGTCATAAAATTTACAGAAAGGGAAGATCATTAAAAATGTATAACAGACTAATTGAAATTTTAACGAAAATCTATACATAGGCCTGGTAATAGCAAATAGATTTATTTTTTTAACAACCAATAGTTAAATAAACCTATGCCGCGAATTCCTTACGACATAAGCCAGGTGATGGCCGAATGACTAGGGCAGTGACATTCGGTTCAGATCCTGTGGGTTCAAGTCCATGTTGGCATGGAAGTTTGTAGTCGTTCAGAATCGGAATTAACTGCAGGTCCCGGTCTAATTAGCCCTCGTGTAGCAAAAAGTTGACCGTAGCGCTCAAAACCAACTAACCTTACGGTATAAATCAGCATAAAATTATTAGAGAACTTTTGGAGAATTTCCGTCAATGTTTGATTAAGTCCAAAAATTGTCAAAAGTTGATCCATATACGATAGCCCATTTCCACATTATTTACGCACCCCAGATTTATAGAATATATGACTGTACATGCCAGCAATTAATATTTTTTGTATTTGACTTTCCACATCGACGGAAAGAGACCGTTAACCATTTACTGGAAAATGTAACGACACTTAAAAGTATCAAAACGTGTTTCTTTCAAAACCGCGTACATACATACGATCAAAAATTTAGCAAGAAGAAATTTTGAAACCATAAACAGAAAAGGTCTCGAAACCTCCAATGCTACATAGAGAAATCTTAAGTTCTGTGGAAGTTCTTCGAAACTAAAGGTTAAACGAACTGAAGAACTTTGACTATGACTGTGAGATAATAGGTTACTCAAATATTCGTCGAAAGTTGGGAGTTAAAAAGTGAGTGAGAAAGAAATGAGACACTTGTTTTTGAAATCAGAAAAAATGAGTGTTCTAATGAAGAGAGTAGGATATCAAAAACTATTCCATAACCAATTGCAAAAATTAACTTTTTTAAGGGGAGGGCATGACATTTGTTTGAACTTTAAAAGGGCATACACATTTTTGTTTTCTCAATAAATAAGTACACACAGATGCCTATGAGACCACTGAACTAAACGAAAACACCAGGAGCCACCTAGGTTACCACAACAATTTTTTTTTTTTTTTTTACTATTCCCATTACCGATTCCTATGCATGATGTTATTAGTATTGCATGTATAATTTGAGTTGATGGCCTTTTCAAGAATTTTTCAGAGCACGTGCCTTACTTTGATACATTTAAAAGGAGGATAAACAAATTAAGTTCACAAAAAAGCCATTTAAACACACATTACAAGTGTTAGCGTACATAAGCAATTTTTTCTAACTTTACTCCTTTCCTCTACATTTGACCGCTATATATGCAGTTTTAAATTTTATCTTCTGTATACTAGTATACGTGTACATGGTTTGTGATTACAAACCATATCGAATATATACATATACGGATTACGGATATACAGTGGAATCTCGATCTATCGTTTTCCGAATCATCGTTTTTCTGTATGTGCCGTTTATTTCACCCAGTCCCGACTATCATATTGCTTTGTTATGTTACCCGATCTATCGTTTTTCCGCATTTATCGTTCAGTTCAGTCGGTTCCTTGAAAAACGATCGATCGAGATTCCACTTTATACTACTCCGTGCAGCATTATTAAACAAAGGAAAAGATGCATTATATCGCAGTGCAATTGTGTTTTTTTCCCAGTGACATCGCATGAAGCTACTACGATATAGTAGCCACATTTCAGCCCTGTAATAAAGTCCATTTTACGTTCTTTAGGGATGTTACATTGCGATGACACTGTGTGTGCTGAACAATGTGATGAGCGTTAATGGTTATTCATTTAGATGTAAATGCTGTGTAATGTAACGTATTTTAAGTCGTGAGAGGCGAAGTTATAAAGAAGCCTCACATTTTGGTGGCTCAAGGAGACTCAAAAGTGGGTTGGAATTAGCGTCCCTATTGTGACGTAACTTTCGAGATGAACTTTATAACATCACAGCGAAACATTTCTATCCATTTAGAGTGAATTAACCAGAGCCTTTTCAAGTGTGTGTATGCTCCTTTTTTGATTTTGATTTTGGTTTTGAGAGTGAGTGAGTGTGAGAATGAGGGAAAGAGAGAGAGATGCATGTGTGAGCAGGCCCTGATTTTCCATTCGGCCCGCTAGGCCCGGGCCTAGGGATCCCCGAATGTTGGGGGCCCAAAAAAATTTTTATTTTAAAAGGAAAAAAAGAAAAAAATCCCAATTCAATTTTTTTTATTTTACCTTTTTTAATAGCAATTTTTTTATATATCCTTTCAAATTTGATTGATTGATTGGTTGGTTCATCATTTGTATGTTATAGTGTGTATAAGGGATTAATAAGTTTTTCTGGTTGCATTGTATTGGTGTTTTAATGATGAAGTTAATATGTTGCATTGCTTTTTGTTATTTGATAATGTTCTAGGCTTCTATGCTTCAAATAGCCAATTCTTGGTAAAATGGTACTTTCACAATGATTCATGATTTTTTTTTTTGTAGTGTGGTCAATTTTGAAAATTTTACGCTTACATCAGTGTTAGGGGGCCCCCATCCTGAGTTTTGCCTATAGTACAAGGAATTTTCTAAATCAGGCCCTGTCTGTGAGTGTGAATGCATAATTTCTCGTTTGTCACACGTGACAATAACTTTTTCAAAAACTAAATGAATTTTTTTTTGATGAGATAGATATTTTAATGCTTCATCTCTCGTCTTAATTTACTATCACATTTGATAACTTATTTTGACACCGTTTCATTATTATTTGGTGTGTGATTCTGTTTTTTTTGTGCGTGTAGTATATTTCCCCCAAAGTAAAAATACATCTTTGTCTCTTGTTTCATCGGGACAATGTGTATCATTTAACAGCCCCAGTTCTCACAGCTGTTACTTACCCTCTATTTATCATCTATATGATAATAGTAACAGAAGATACGGCCCATGCTCTGTTTTAGCAGATATCTTATCCCTCTGGGCTTTTATAAATTCGGTCGATCCTGCTTGAGGTCCGTTTATTTATATATTCTTTTAAGGGGAAAGGAAAGTTTAGAGAGCGTCTCAGCCTCCGCTTAAATGCATACGGAAAAAAACTGGTAAGAAAACTGAGGGAATACAAAATCTACATTCAGTAATATAGGTGCATTCAAGTCCAAACTTATCTCCTCTTAAAGTAAACAGTAGTGTTAGCATTAATTTCTTAAGTATCAAAAGCACAAACGAAGTACTAAGGGTAGACACTTCTACAACCCAATTATTTAATGCTACAGAGATTCACAACATATTTCTAGAATTGCACAATAGAAAATGTAACAGAAATATCAAAATCTTCACATGTTAAATGACCATAAAAAATATCTCGAAAAAAAACCCCTCCATAATTATCTCTGATAAAAATACAGAGGATACTATTAAATAATAATAAAGAAAGCAGTTATTGTTCAATACTAGTACTGCTAGTTACGAAGGCAATTTTTCATGTCATCTTCCAAATGAAGAAAAATTTCGATTTACTCTTGTGATTTTTTTAAAAATAAGTTATGACCACGTGTTGGACGTATTATAATGTAATTCCTATTTAATTTATCTCCATTATTCTAAGAAAAGAAATGAGGTTTTGATACATACCTTCTTTCCTTACATATTAAATAAGAAGAAGTAAAAAAGCTGTAAGGAAATTAGAACATTACAGCACCTAGAACTTTCACTCTACATTCGGAAAAGTTGTACTAATTATGATTTAATACACTTTACTTTATTAGTAGTAATCGGGAGATTTTGAACAAAAAAAACCTAAAATTTTAGGTTTTGTATTGATTCTTAATCATGTTATCTAATTTATTGAAAACAGGGTTCCTTTAAGCAATTATATGTGTAAAAAAACTTTTACGTTTTACGTTATGGCAGTCTTCGTTTTCCTTGATGATGAGACATATTGATCTTTAAACACGATTATTATTTTTTATTATTCATTAAGCATTAAGAGCAAGCCATTTTAATAAACATTTTTCATTGTCTTTATAAGTTCATTAATTTTTAAATTTTTTTATAAGGAAATTTGCAGATGTAATAAAAGATATAGAGGTGAATAATATGATATACTTTTAAAAAGCAGCGAGCTTTGTCGCCTCATTTAAAAAGTGTATATGAAAATCCTATAAACCCCTCTAAATTAAAATCTGTTTTTAAATTTAAAACCTATTTAGATATATTTTCCTTGAGCCCATGACATTATCCTTTTGCACTGTATGCGCCTGTCGTATTTTACAGAAATACACCAGAGAAAGAGTGAGCTAAACATAGGTCCAGCTCATATCAACATTTTTCGTAAAGCCCAGAAATATTTTAAAGCCCATAACTGCCAATACGAGCCAGTTTAGAGTAAACTTTTGCTGAAGCACTTGCAGAAGTTGCTTACACAGCAGTCACCAGTATACTGAAACAACAAAGCAGTTCTTGCTTTATCTCAGCTCTCCCCTCGAATTGCATATTAAAAAAATGTAAACAGGCTCTTTAAAAGTTTCAAAATGATGGATACTTTACGTTTCACCAAAACGCCGCCTACACAGGAACATACGCATGAGAAATATCAAACTTGATAAAACGAGGAGAGGCACATTGTATGAATTCATTGTATAGAACGTTAATGGCAGATCTAGGTATGTACAATAACACGAACTTTGTTCACCTTGATAAATTCTGTCAGAGGTGGGGCCTCATTCCTGCCAGTTCATTATCTTTATTTACAGATTATATTATAGTTATCTTAAAAATCTATTGTCTTTATAAAGGTCCGATTTTTCAAGACTTGCACATACTGTTATTTTGATGCTATTAAACACTCACCAGTATAATTATAATAAAAAAAGGACAGCAGAAAAATAGGAAGGAAGGAATAATTTCAAAATAAATGAGTGGGCTATTTATATTTGTAGGAATTAGTAATTTTAGAATAATTGCATACCAAAGGTATTTAATGATTGTATAGGTAGATAACCCCATACACGCACACACTCATCTTTATGACCACACTTGGTTTACAATTATAGCAGATCTATAATGATGTATCTTTTCGGCTTAATCTTAAATTCACAACTGAATTCTTTGAAATAGGCCCATTTTCAGTGAAAAGGAGAAGAAAAGAGCTGACAGAAATAACGCCATTCCAATAATTTTGTTCAAATATTTAGTAAATTAGTTTACTTTCGAACTGGAGAAAAACTAGTATCTTTCCTAATGACATTAATAAAATAAAAGGTCAGTCTTTAATTATATTGTTCATAATAATCTGCTTATAACAGAAATACTGTCTACATGCCCACCAAGAAAAAGCTTTCTATATTGCAGATCAAAGCTATTGCGAGAACAAAATAAAGGTCAATTTTCCATCAAAAGGGTTTTAATCTCTACGAGGAAAATTCAAGACAGAAATTCTATTTAAATTTACACCCAGAATTGAAATTTCTACTGCAATCGTAGGTATTTCCATCAAACGTTCACTTGTGTGAAGAGGATAGCTGATTTCTCTGAGATTAATTGCGTAACGGTTCCATTGCACCATTGTGTTATAAAGAAGCTCGTTGTTGTGTAAAAAACTGCAACAAGTTTCCCGGGAATACTAAACGCAACGATAAAAGATTTCATTTTGTTAAAGGAAAAAATTAGGCTGCTTTAAAGGGAACAATATACAATATCCAAAATATTGCATTGGAAAAGTCTTCAGGTTTTAGCAGAGATAAACAGAAGTGATTGAATGAGAGATCTACGGTTTTTTTCTTTTTTGGCTACACAAGGGCTAATTAGACCGGGACCTACTGATTAAAGCCGATTCCGAACGGCTACAAAGAATCATGCCAACAGTGGGACTCGAGCCTACAGACTCTGGTACTGAATGTCAGCGCCCTAGCTATTCGGCTATCGTCCGGTTGAAACAAACGTGGACACTTTTTGGAAGTTTTTAACAAATAGACAGAAATTATTACAGAAATAAAAAGGATGCAAACTGAAATTTCCTGAGATTATATTCACATGACATTTAAAAGAAATTTCTCTGTAGTTCTGAATGAAATTTCATAGCCTTACTGGGTCACTGATTTTATAAACAAAAAAAAGTTGCGTCTGTAATTTCTCAGTGTGAGTAGAATCAAAATTATCTTACACAGAATCCCGTAAAATCTCTTTTGCTAGATATACTATTTAAAGACATTATAATTTCATTTGGTTTGGATATTCTGTAGGACGAGGGACATGTCAACATCATAATTAGGGCATATTTAGTTTTACTATAATATGATAAAAGTATGCGTAGTTCAAGTAATAAATTTGCCCATGAACGACCAGCAGATAAGCTTGTAAAATTAGTTGATATAAAACTAAGAATGTCTAATAATCAGGGAATTTAGAGTATCCCTTTTTTGTTTTTTTAAGAGAGCTGACACTAAAACAAACAGTATGGCAAAGGCAAAATTCATGAAATGAGGAGGAGATTGAACCTTATTTGGTGAAAATTGGTAGAGCTTTTACAAATTAATATCTATTTTATAGAGAGTTTGGCCAATAATGAACAATGCTCTCCGGTCAAAGAAGAATGGATGTTATAAAAGGAAGACCCTAGATACCTTTGAGAGTTGTCAAATAATCAATATAAAATCAGGATTTTACATACTTTTAATATACACTGCTCAAAACAATTAGGTGAGCACATGGTTTTAACGAAATTACGCAAATACTAACACCGATAAGTAACATAAAATAAATCATCTATAATTTAAAGCCTAGCAGGAAACAGAATATGAAAACTTCATATGCAAATCAAAGTTCATGACGTCAAAAACTAGAAAAAGAACATAAGGACTGAAATCGGGATGTTGCAGAAACATCTGTTTCACTGCCTTAACTGTGAAATTCGATTGCTCAGTTATTTTTTTTGAGAAAAGGCGACTTGAAAATGTCTCAACAACGTGATTTACCGGAATCCATGGCATGGCGTATTATAGGCAGACTTAAATCCGGGGAAAACACAACGTAGTGTCGCGGACGCTGTTGGAGTCGCCAGAAGTGTCGTTGCAAGGCTGTGGAATCGATTACAAGAAACAGGGAATGTTAGACGTCGACCAGGGCAAGGTCGGCCACGCGCCACTACAGCAACTCATGACTGGTATATACTGTTAACAGCTCGTCGAAACAGAACAGACTATGCTACTCAGCTGCAAAGACAGTTGCTCTTGGCAACAGGACGAAGGGTGTCCAGCCAAACAGTACGTAATAGGCTTCATCAGGGAGGTCTCTATGCGCGTAGGCCAATGGTCTGCATTCCGTTGACCTCACGCCACCGTGCGGCCCGAAGAAGATGGGCTGCTGAACATCGAGATTGGGAGCAACATGATTGGAGCCAAGTGCTGTTTACAGACGAGTCCCGATTCATTCTGGAGTGTGACACCCGACGTGTTTTGGTATGGAGGGAAGGGAACACTCCGAAATAACCCCCCATTTTCGTTCGTGAAAGGTCACCAATACAGACGAAGCTGGTTTTATGGTATGGGGGTGGTGAAATCAGCATAGGTGGACGTGTGGACGCGTACGGACCTGCATATCATTCGGAAAAGGACTTACGACGGCCCGAAGTGTAGCGAGACGAGAGAACACTGAGACCCTGCATGTCATACGATTACGCTGCAGCCATTGGAGACTACCTTTGTTTTACCAGGCCATAAATAATCGACAGACACGGCATACAGCTTCGTCTTGTGGAGCAGAACATGCTTGACAGCTGAACCCATACAGCTATGGAATGACCAGCGATGACGCTCCTTGACCTGAATCACAATCGAGCATGTTTGGGGACATGCTCGGACCGAATGGCATTGCTGCGAGACCAAGGCCTCCTTTTACTCTCCGAGACTTGGAGATTACATTTCTTGAGGAGTGGAACAGTATTCCCCAACGTCTTATCGATACACATCATCGCATCCATGGAAAACAGGTGTGCCAAGCAGTCTTATGCTGTTCGAGGAGACCACACGCCATATTAAAAATCTTGCATCATTTCTAAACAATACTTTTTTTTATCGTTTACATGTAACCAAATTGTCTGCCCTAAATCATCTTTTATGTTTTTTCCATATTTTCAAAGAATTAAAGCTTAATTACAAATTTTTTACATCTTTTTTCTGTATTGCGAATTGATACGCGTCTGTACTATCCATTTTATGCCAATACGTGGCTGTCTCGCACGGTTTTTTTCTTAACTTCTTTGCTTGCTCCACTAATTTTTTGAGCAGTGTACTATAGATTGTGAAAAGCATGGAATAGACTTCCATGCTTAAAAGTTTTCAGGCCAATATGGAAAAACCTACATATTCAATCACCAATGATTCGGTTGTGAATGTTTTCTTTGGTTTCAGCACCTCATATTTCAAGGTGTTTAAAAATTCGTAGAATATTTTTATTCCCTGTATAAACTATTGTCATTCATCTGGGGTTTTTCAATATGGAGAGGAACAGTCACACAATTCCTATCCCTTTTTCTTTCATTCTAACTTACTACTGCCATTTATTTCATTATATCAAGAATGATTTTTGTAATGCCTGACTTCGTTTATTCCGAGATCTTTTTGACAGTACATTTCAATAGTCTCTCCAGCGACGTCATAAGAAAGAATACTTCCAAAAACGGATACGAACAACAATGTCTGAGCATGGGTTGGTCTCAAAATTTCAAAATCGAACAGATTCCAAGTAAATACTTTTCAACCATTTTTACCTCTAAAAGCGTATTGGCGTAATCGAGATTCTCGATAGTCTGTCGGATTAAGATAAACATAAGCTGTTTTGCTTGTCAAGATGTTTCCTGCCCTCGTGGGACATAAAAAGGCATGTTTGTTTGGAGCTTTTATTAGCATTACTGCCATATTTTGCATACATGAGAGCTTCCAAAAAACATGGACTAGTAGAGCTAGCCTTTCTACTGCGACAAAAAACCGCACAAGGTATCGCTCAGGCCTCGTTTTTATGATGCTTTATGAACAAGAAAATTTTATCTGTGCATGACAGACTGCGTAAAATGATTCGAGGTTATTTAACAGCTAATTTTCTACCGTTGGCATTAAAACCAGACTTCGATTCTCAGATGGGATGTAATCCTCATTATGGAAATATCTAATAGAAAATGTTACTTAATGCTAAACAGGTAAATAGCTAAAAAATAAATGCTGATTGCGGAAATGAATCTCGCTATTATTCTCCCCAATTAACTGGACAATTGCAGTGTAGATTCATGGATGAAATCTGTGCATTTCGTAAAGACGAAATGATATCTTCTTCAACCCCTACAGAGCTTTAATAATACCCTATGAAATCGAGACGAAAGAATCAAATGTCAACATTAATTCAACAAACGAATGTGTATTTTACTAAAAAAAAAAAGATGTGTGATAAGAGAAAAAACTTTTTTAAAAAGTTCATTTATAAGTGCAGCCTCTTCGGCATTAAAAATGTTTATTCCATCTCTGAGCTTGAATTTACGACACACATCCAGCGGTGACAAACACAGAAGTCAAGTCCCTGGTCAGAAGGGTGGGTAGCCAAGTACGCCCACTGGCGAACAACGTGGCTTCTGTTTAGTCTTCAGAGAGGAATCCGGGATTCTCCCATACCAATGGCTCTGTAGCAGTTATTTAAGTTTTCATTTCCCGACATATAATCTTTGATAACCTGTTCTTTTTTTCCCCCCAACCAGTAACATATGTGACTGAACGCGGGCCGAAGCAATCCCATGGTGAAGAGATTCATCGTTGAGTTTCATCAAAGAGTAACGCTTAATTGATCTAATTGCTTTAAAGCAAAGTAAACAATGAGAAATTTAACTATTTATTATTTAATCTGATTAAACAGAATAATCTGGTTACAAATCATTAATGCACTGGCATTTTAATAGTTCATATCACATGGGCAAATATCTCGTTCACATAAAATCAGTCTCATAATTCTTAAAGAGGGATGATTACATAGCTCTAACGAGGCATTTAATTAATTTGTTACTTGTGATACCATTGAATGTAAAATACGATATATTATATTAAGACGTAACCATACATGGGAACAACAATGAGGATTAGAGTTGTCTAATAATAGTAGAGACATGATTTGTAATAATAATGAAAAAAACAGCTTCGTCACTTTAACACTCACTACGTTAATTTGTTTTCTGTCTGGTTTATTCAAAAGTATTGTATAAAAATAACATCAACATTACTTATAGTTCAGCGATTCGGAGGCTAGGCCTAAACGACGGACAGTGGAAGAATGACTGATGCCACTGCCAACTTCCACATACTCCTTTAAGTTAATTCAGCAGCGACAGGTGAAAGTGTTCCTGCAGTCTCTAAATTTATCCCCTGTGGTTTTTTGACTCTGAAGATATTTGAAATTCAAAGTGGCGCTTAAGTTTGGCAGAGGTGTGTTGCACGGTCATTCATCGAAAACGAATGCATATTCGTCAGACAACAAAAGAACTGATCATTGGAAAGGACCTAAGTAAATGGAAGCAATTTTCTAAATATTTTCCCTCTATTAGTAAGGAAGGTAGCACTTAACTGGTCTAGATGTTTAACATGCTACGTAAAATAGGATTTTAAAGAAAAAATTTAGGAAGAGAAAGTTTGTTTACATCTGATACTTTTAGATAAACAGAATTTATTTCAGTCCTGTGGTTTTGCCCAACTTCTTGTAAATTTAGGAATTTAATGGTAAAACGAAAGGCTAAAAACGACAATTAGAAACTAAAATGATACAAAACACGATAATTATCGTAATTTATTACTCTTTATACGTGTTCCTACGCTTTGGCAATTTTATAATTGTAGGAAAACTGATCAACACTAAATAAGTAGCCAGAGCAAAAGGTCCGCCAATCAAAGCAGATCTTTCTCTTGTTGCCACCCTATCTAGTAGAAATATACATAAATTTTAAAAATGCCTGTTGATATTGTTTTTTAATATTAAAGCAACTCTACAAAAGGCATAAATTTCAGATCATTTAAAGGATCTGAATATATCTTATCGTATACAAATTTTAATTTATTAGTTTTTTTGGATGGAATAGCAACAGTATTCAGTTTAGGGTTGAAATAATAAGATCTTAATGAATGTCTAGCAGAATATCTTGAATAGCTGAATTAGCTACTAGAAGAAGTACCAACTACATAGATCAAAATATCCATGGAGAGTTGTAACATCAACTCAACAGACATTTAGATATCCTTTGACCGCTTTACTGGTTATAAATTCAGTTACGTTAACACATGCATATTCTAACTGCCATCCGTATCCAAAATTTGTAATCCGGCAAGCGTGGAAGGAGTTTCGTTTCTTGTCAGTGTATCAATTTTGATGCATTCTCAGGATCCACAGGATTCAAAGCATCAAATAATGATCCATGATACACTGAACATTGTGGGTGCTTCCCACACTGTCCCCGTAGCATGGCTCATTCTAAAGGTTAAACTAATGTTTCAAGTGTGCTGTAGTGGAAAAACAAACTGATCATGTTGCTTGTAGCGCTATGGTAGCTTTCTACATGAGGGTAACACTGACAAGGCTCACTTGTTGTTTCAAGCCACTGGAAACTCGAATCCGCCAGACAGTGGTACCGAAGGCCAAGGCGAAAAATCGTCCTATCACACTTATCGAAGATAAAATACAGGGATATCGTGAGAGGATTCAAAGAATATACGAATATGTGAGGTTTAAGGCCATAACAATCACGTCTCTTCTACAACGCCAAGTGGGAACTCTTCATGTCGTGGCATGGTATAATGTATATCATGATACAGAGCGATGATACAATGCCTTGTTTTCAACCTTATGATCCCTTTTATTACGATCATTTAGTTTCCAACAGAGGTATACCTGTAACATTAGTCCCCGTAGTCTTCACAATCAATCTGGGGAGAATGTCCATACTATTGTGTCATTTCTTTCAACGAATGACCATCTCCAATATATCATGATAAGTTCGATCAAGCATATCAAACTTTGATATAGTGATACAATGCAGGATGTCGTCTATTTTTTACCAGATCATGATACAAATTTCCATAACGGATTCATTAAATGGGAAAGAGTTGGTGCCTCTTTAGAACCAATATTTAAGAAAGACGCTCGAAAGGTTATTTATAAAATCATGTCCTGGCAATTCGAAAGTCTGATAACTCGAGGGTCAAAATGTACTTTAATTCTAACAAGAAAAAGCTATTCTGCGTCTGAACAGGAATACTTCAAAAAATGAAACATTTGTCTCAGGATCAAAGACTGCTCTCAATCACACCTCGAGCTGTCCTCCAAATTCTTCAGTAAATTAACGCGTCAGTATTTGTCGACAAGAACGGAACTATATGCATTCCATGTGAGCAATTATGAAATATTTCCATTTTCTTTCTAAAATCTTCCATTCATCTCACAAGATACATCAGAAGGATCTAGAATTTTGGCACTTGTGCACAAAATGTTGATGCATATTTGAATATTTAGAATAATTAATTTAAATCTTAGATTAACAAAAAAAAATTCGTTAATGAATGAAAAGAGTTGCAATATGCCCAATAACTCCAGATGTGTCCATAAACGAGACACATCACTAAATATTTCATTAAATGTCGATCATATATTCTGCTTCTTGAAAAATGCAAATTTTAATCAACTGATGAAGGACTGTTATTCGCATCGGAAAAATATTAAGTTTTTACTGCAAGTTGAAAGGAGTATAAATGAAATAGTGAACAACAGCATTTATTGAAATTTTAACAAATTCTCTCTGAACAACGAGCTAAAATTGATAATAATAGGAAATGATATCTCCGAAAACTTAAGGTTACTACTAAAACTGCGATAGAGAAACAAGAAATGTAAATATGAGTGAAATTTCTGCGGCTCTCATCCGCTACATGAAGAACGATGACGTACGAAACGCGATCCATCTCTCTGCGGTATAAACATTTCCCGTTATCCTTGTAATCTAGCCTGCGTTGGCAGTAATGAGTTCATTGTCTCCGCAATCTGACGCATAAAACCTTGTAGCATGTCCATCAGGTTCACTTCCTCGGTGTGAAGAAGTCACCCGGTAATCGGAACAGGTTTGCCGTGAACTAGTTCTGCTATTGAAGCTAGTAAATCTCAAAACAGTATTTGTGGACAAAACAAAGGGCGCTGCTCTCAAGTAATCAATCAGGCAGGTTTTAAGATACATTATACGTTATTTTTTTTGTCTCAGTGTAATTCGTGTTGTATGAATAAATTTAAAATCATGTTTTCTTAACATCGCACAATAACGAAGAGTTGATAATATTTTAAAATTTGCAATGCTTTAATTATAATATCATGTATAGCAATCGAGCATCTTATATACATAAATTGACGACTGTTGTTAGCTTAGGTCACATGCAAGAAACAAATAGTGTATGAAAACTAAACAAATCGCAGAATAAATTGTGAACTAAAATGTGAATCTAGAGATCATGCTATTTAAGTCAGGCACTGTGGACTGATTTTAAATAATTACATTCAGATAGAGAAAAATAAACTTCCTACAAATTTTTCTATTTCCAACGTTAATAAAACAGTTATCAATTGAATCAGGTGAACAAAAAAAAAACGAATGGTCAAGTGCAAGTTCTATATTATACAATCATGTAGTTGCTAAACGTGGAGGTCATCTCTTTGTCTTCTAAGGTATTTTAATTTTAAGTCAGTAAATATATTAACTTAATTTAGAGGTATTGTCTCCTCCAATTTTCTTATTATGTAAATTCTTTGGATTTCGGAAAATACATTGGCTGATATCTTTCTACAGCTTTTAAGTCTATTTCTTTTATCTTCTGTGAATCAATGATTTTGCATGACCTGAAAGTTAGGTAAAAAATCGTTCTTCTGTGGGTGAAAGATAAATTTCATAATGTTAAGTATATTTGTCATGAAAACTTTTTACAAAGTTTACTAACCCCTGGTGCTGCTCCTAGATGTTCTATGTAAAGCAATGTCGGGTGTTAAATCAGTGGATTTTAGCTCCTATCTTTCAATATGCATTTAGAATAATACATAAAATATACATAAAAATCATAACCGTCAGACTCATTTACACGTAAATAGAAAGATTCAATTTTATTTTTGACTTCGGTGACACAATTAGAGGATATATAACCTAAATACTATAATTTGCCACTATAATACTGCTCGGAAATACGAAAGAAAATACGAGTAAATATTGAGCTGAAATCCTCAGTAATTTTTTAAGCAGCAGTTGTAACGGTTATGTAAATGACTTTAAACATGTACAAAATTTCGAGTCACGATCCCCTGAATAAGGGAAAAACTCTTTATTGAATTATATTTCTTCTGCACTCATAAGATATGTCCTAAAGTGATAGGAGCTGTCAGCTTGATAACTCCATACAAAGAAAGAAAATATTTTGTATAGAAAACATTGGCCTCGCAGCTTTACTTTGTGACTATCCTGTCTCTATTTTTTGTCAAACAATCTTACTTTGAGGCTAAAAGTATAAACATCTTTTTATCATTGAAAAAATTCATTTCATATTTATTTAAACAAGATGGCGCTCTTCCTATCCACTACGTTTGTTGTTCTCTGAAAGGGGGCAAATAATCAGCAAATTTTAACCCATTTTATCGTTGAGAAATCAAGATTGTCTAATTTTCTCTATTGCTTCAAATGAGCCACATTTGTATGGGATTGTCAAAAAAGTGTACCTATTACATTACTAACACTGCATGCACAATATGAGTTTAAATTAGATTATTCCTGCCAAGTCCTTTTGTCGACCTGTTTTTTTTTCCACTTTTGAAAAACAAAACAGGTTTACAGAAGTGCTCCCTGCATCTTACTGGAGTCGAATACTGAACCCTAGTTATAGAATTACGGCCGTGGTGGTCTTGTGGTAAGCGCAATGGCTTTCGGTGCTGCGGATGCTCGGATCGAATCCCGGTGAGCGCCACAAAAATACCTCCGTTCGTGTCGTCCCTTTATAGGGAGCAATGCTGGTCCGCCTATATGGTGCTCTCATAATAAAATGGTCAGAAAAATCTGCAGTGAATAACAACAGGTGAATGTCTAACTGACAAAATGCTTCCGCATTGGAAAAAAAGGAAGTTAATGCATTACAATTATTAAATTTAGTTTAAAAGCCCAAAAAGTAAAACTTTAAAAATGCAAATCAAGCATGCTATTTATTCTTTTTACTGTTAAATAATTATGTTTAAGATTTTAATCCTTCCCCTATTTTCTCCCATTGCTTAACTAAGGTATTTTAGGAAGATTTCCAGAATTTTTTTAGAACTTTGAGAATCGGGATAAGCTTGATTTTAATCATTATAAAATTACTTAGCTTTGTAGGACCATAAGAACTGAAGAGGAGCAGAGTTTTGATCTAATACATATCATTATAAGTCGTATTCTAATAATCGAATAATTTGGTTTTATATAGATTGGTTTTATTATGCTTAAAAACTTTAGCGATTTAAAATACAAAAAAGTTTCAAACGATGCGAGGGAATGAAATAGTTGATCTTACAAAACTTCGTCGCTTTAATTTCTTTCAATCTCTAATTTGAAAAATGTCATTAAAAGAAGAAATAAATTATGGAGGCTAAATACAAAAACTTCTCTAATCATCTCCACCTCATCGATGATTAGAGAGCAGACAAACATTCAAGCATATAATCCAAAATATGTTGTACACGATAGTTACCACAATGCTTTGTGAAATGAGACTAATCTACCCGGCAAGCCCTTGAAGGAATTACATACTTCCTAAACATTTTTTTAGGGGACTGAAAACAGGAAGAGAATCTTTTTAAAAAGAGCACTATGCTTAAGTGGTTTGATGAGTGAATGAGTATCCCTGCAGATGCATAGAGACATCGCACAATGTGACTACACGCATTTTCCTATTTGTATTATTCAGCAATAAAATCAAAGAAGGAATAATACAAAATCTATTTTTGCAGCAAACTGACTCTGTTTTTGAACACTTACGACAAAGCTACCCCCAACTTATTCTGATGTACGATTTGAAGTCTTCATAATTGAGTTATTCTTTGATTCATTGAGTAACCTCGAAGATCTTTTAAAAGACGATAAAGATAAATCACACATCATATTTTGATAGACCTGATGTCATCCACTTTACTACAGATTGTAGGGTCGAAGTAACAAAAGGTTTTGGTAAGCAGATCAGAAGCACAGTATTCGCCAAAAAACGCTAAATTGTCTAGATGACGAAGACCTTCTGACCTTGGGGACTTGTCTGTTATCAGCAACGCCCCCACGTCCCGTGACATAACCGATTCTTAGATTGTCATCAGTCCACGAGGACATTGGCCTCGCTTGTTCAGATACAACCAGATTTCAGTTACACGGTTCAGAAATGACAAGTGTGACAAGCAAAAGTCAGAGCTAAGTCAAATGATTCCTGCGAAAGCAAAAACACATCTTGAGCAAAAATTAGCTCCTTTCATTATATATAAATTTAGAAATCTATATCTAATATAAGATAGAGACAGATTTAGTCAACGCGATTTTCTTATTTTGATAATTTTCTATAAAGCTGGAAATGAGAGACGCTTCAATAACTGAAAGTGTACTGTAAAGGAAACTTAAAACATTTTGTGGGCAACACGGCAAGTGAGAAGAAATACAAATGGCTTTCCCCGTGGAAATATTTGCAATGCTCTATAACGCTTGAGGATACATATTTTAAATATTCCAATTACAAAACCAGATGACCAGAGGAGATATAGTCAGTCTGGTCAGAGATGTCTCACAACCTGATGCTCCTTCCTAGGAGACAAATCGCAGCGCGAAGCATCACCCTTGCCCTGGGTTTTTCCATGGGATAGATAAAACAGAGACCTGATAAATATTATAAATACCTTCAGTTTCACCTCTAAACAAATATGCCCAGTTTTTGTAACATTTATTCGTAAATAATAAAAAAACTGAAAACTCATTGCGACAAAAGATACTGCTTTCTTGTAAGTCATCCTCAAGAGTTAAAAGTGGTTATTTTGCAGAGAAACCTAAGCCTATATCCGAAGTTTTCATGAGGGAAGAAACAGCATATAATTTATACGCTATAATTTTATACGCTAATCAAATAACTGAACCAAAGAATACGTTCATGGCAAGTAAGATGTTGATTCTCTAAAGCATAAAAATACGCCCAATAGCATCCACATACAATATATCATTTAAGATAGATTAAGTGAAGTAGGCTGCACAATAGTTGGTTGGTTTGGTTGGAGCGCTACGGTCAACTTTTTGCTGCACGAGGAATAATTAGACCAGGCTGCAAATAGGAAATTTTAACTTTAATATTCAAGAGCATTCTGTCACATAAAAATAATCACTGAAAATAGTCACTGAAAAATAGTCATGAGTTAAACGTTTTTTCAAATTACAAAACATCAGTAGCTATCTGTCCATACTTTCTCTTCAACTAAAAGTACAAAGGTTTTAATTGCCAATCTTTCTTTCAAGGACAGATGCTAGGTGACTATTCCACTATTGATTGTTATACTTAGTAACTGATATATGCGTTTACTGTTCCAAATTGTTGTTTAAAATTGATTTGACTTTGAATCTGCAGCTGCGAAGGACAAATTATTGGCAATCTACCTTTGTTTTGCTTTTTTTATTGAAATATAAAAAATATCAAGTAATTTACAGCAAAATTAAGAGGACAAACTGCAAATGTAATTAAAACTTCCTTTCTGGAAGAGACTTCCAACTATTTGGCATTCCTTAAATAAGTATAGTTCAGCGCACTGTTTTGTCCCTTGTATCAGTTAAACCTTTAAATATACTAATTTTATACGCTACCTCAGGTCAAAATGCCAAAAAAAATCATAATGACCATTGTTTTGGTTATCACTCGATTTAAAGCCTAATGTAGCGTATAAAAGTGAGTAATGATGGAAATAACCATAATTTCCCTCTGTCTACATTCAAATAAAAACATCAAAATTTACACCAGAGCTCCGAATACATTATATGAAACATTCAAACTTCAACAGATTTGGGAAATTCCAATATTTACTCTAGGATTAACCGTTTCTTCTCAAAATATCCACTCCGTTGATGCCAAGTAAAAGTTAATTTTTTTTTCACTTACCATTCCTTCGCAAAGACTAACTCTCACTAATGATATTTCTCCGAGAATCCGCCCTTTGTAATAACAACCTGCTCCCATTATAGTCCTCGCCGTTGAATCCGAGGAACTGGAGTTTAGCAGGCGATGAAATTGATAGTAAGGTTGAAGTTCTATAGTCCAAGTACTGTTTAAGATCTCCAGTCGATAATAAGTTTTCCCGTACCAAATGGCTTGACCCTTTTCTCGAAATTGCAGATGACGTGCATATGCTTCGCCACTCTTGTCTATCCGAATAGCATACACCGTTGTAACGGATTTACTTTCAGGTAATCCTAGGGAGAAGATAAATCATGTGGTTAAAATAGCCGTTGCATATAAGAGAATATATAAAATGCTTAGTAAAAGCTATCATTAAATCACCATAAAATAAGCCACATTAGTAAACATAAAATTTCATATACAAGTTGAAGGGAGTACAAACATCGAAACCTTCTTAAATCAATAGAACGTTCCTTTTCAGCTGTTTTTCGGTGAATCATAAGTTATTAACCTCCTACGTCCTTCTTGTGAAATTACATACATACTCGAGTTATAGAGAGGTGAAGTCTCATTTATATTTTCCATGTCAAGGACAGTATATGTCGAGGTATCGAGAGGCTTATTGGCGAGAAACAACCTTCTAAAGAATTCCTATACATATAATTTCTCACTCGAACTAATTACCTTGATTTAGTAACAGATACGGAGATATAATTCATAGGTATTCTATATGAACTTGAAACCTTTCACAGGATACATTACTAAGAGTTATGTAACCAACACATCTGTATTATACCTTTAGTGAGTATAACTACTTCACACGAGCCACAATTTTTATAGACAGATATAAAAATTTTGTTGTTTTCGAATAATTATAACTAAATGTTTAGTACCATTGACTGACTTGTTTTTTGACACTGTCAAGTAACAAAAGACGCCCAGAACTAAACCTCAAAGATCTCAGGCGGTGGGCACGTAATCAGTGACATAAAATGAAATCATACAACATTCATGTTGATTCATTATCTCAAAAGTTTAAAACTGTGATAGCTTCTACATTAAAAAATTTAAATAAAATATTTAAAGTTTTTAGACAAACAGTCGTTTATATTAATCATACGAACAGTTGTATAGACAGCCTAATCTGCAGAAAATGTATCATCTCACTGAGCTTGTAGTCGCATATTACCTTGTGGTTTGACCGTTATTCAGGTCGATCATTCAAAGTACAAAATACAGGAATGTATTGGACAAAATAATACTAAATATACATATATATTAACAAAAGATAAAATAATTTATTTGAAGGTTAAACTATCTTAACTAATAATTTGTAATAATTACACTACCTTCTACAATTTATCTTGTGTCACTATTGCAATATGTAATCCTCTGAGTCATGGCTAAAAAAATTAAGGCACACACACACACACACGCACACATACGCGCGCGCACCACCACACACACACACACACACACACCCATATATATATATATATATATATATATATATATAATACACTAATAAAGTAGCATATTTGTTTAATGCGCAAGGCACGATTTTTAGCAGCAGGTTTTTAACGTTTTAAATAAGAACATAAAATAGAATGACCCAATTTTAGAAATTTCTATTGTTGATTGTTTCCTTTGTGGTTGTACTACGGAACAGTCCAATACCCTTATTCTTTGCATGAATTTTGCCATAGAATTTTTAACAGTAATTCGCTTGGCTTTGATCAATATTAATGAAGTTTCTTTCCAATGAGAACTCAGTAAAAGGAAAAGACCCTTTCTTTGTCGGGACAGAATTGCAAGCATAGAGCAACTTACAACTCAGTAGGACATCATGTTCTCATAATTTCCCTAACACGCTGTTATAGAAAAGGCCCCGCCCTCAGATTTTTGTAAATTGCTCAAAATGGTTAGTTGGCTGTGAGTGCTACGGTCATCTTATTCTAAAATTGGGTTAAAAGGGAAAAACACTGATATCTACATTTTTAAGTCTATTTCGAATGGCTGCAAGCCTCCATGCCAACCGCGGGACTCGAAACTGCAGACCCTTTGGATGGACTACTAGGTATCGATAGTCAGTGTCCTAACTAGTTGGCCATCATCCGCTGCTCGTAGTCGCGGCCATCGAAATGATCATACGCATTTGTTGTAACTTTTTTTTATCATTACGAAGCAAAATGTTTGAGGAAACATTGTTCATATGTTAGCAAATCCGCTCGTTTAATTTGTTTTGCGATAAATCTGCAGTCTTCCCTTAGATACTCATTTTCAAGTCGTTTTTCTATATTTTTACTAAAATATTCTTCCTTCCACTGCTGTTGTTACTATGTAAACCAGGTTTCATCTGATTATAAAGGTTCTTTTTTCTCTAGGAAGAACTTCTGAATTGATTGTATTAAATAAACAGGACCCTGTTTAAATTTCTTTTGCGATTAATGTGTATACTGTGGGAGACATAGATTTCCGTTTCGTCGTGACTTCGTGTCTTTGATCTAATCTTAAACAGGCAGCTGCGAGTAAATAGTGGCTATTTAGTTACATCATGAGCTGTTCAATTTCTCTCTACGTTTCATTGGAATGCGTCTGAGTCAATATGCCCATTGTAGTCTTGTTTGAATGCCATGTTAAAACTTCTCATACATCTGAACGAAGTATAGGAGGTTAATGCGAATGTATCATGACATGGTCTGGTGATATAGACGTTATCACATCTGTCTATAGGGCAGTAGGCCCTGTACTCGATTCTTGGGCTATCCAAGTTTTTAGATAAAAATGCTGGAAAGAGTGAGGCTAATTTTTTTTTCTTTCCAATACGGCAGGTACTTTGGTCCTGAGAACAATGATCCATCCACACCATGAATTTTCGGGCTACTTTATTTTTGGATATAGGTGAGCCAACATTGCTCCCTAAAAAGCGGTTAAGTTTTCACCTCTAGTATGTAAATATAAATGATTAATGAGTAGACAAGATTAATAATTACCATTCGAAGGATCTCTATGGTCACCGTATAGGTATTAATTTACTTCACGAAGAGAAACTGTATTATCGTTACTATTAAAAGTGTAGAATTAACTTTAAACAAGCACAATGTATGTAATAAAAATTTACAGAAAATTTCCATTAACAAAGATTTTACGAATCGTGCATGGGATCCAAAATTAAGAAATTATTAGAATTAGACTGTAAAAAAAATTTAAAACTAGATGACCGAAAATAGAATTGCTTTTGTAGGAAGTAAAACACTGAGGGAAAGAAAATTCCAGATAAAAAATAGTTAAGGAAGAGAATAATTAAATTTCGACATTTTGTTTGTCAAATGGAAAGCGTGCAAAATATTTAATGGTTGAAATAACCAGAAACTTTTCCAAATGATGTGAACAAAATTGACGTTGAACAAGAAAGAGGAGAAACTGACTCTTTTTCAGATAAATTCTGCGCGATATAAAGAAACAAAATGAGGAACAACCGGAAGAATTACCAAAGAAAGTACTACTACATGAAAACCATTTTGCATATTTTGGTTGCGGAATCTCTTCGCCTGATTATTTTTAATATAATATACCCTAATGAATATACAGTTTGTTAATGAAAAGGGAGTGTCGTTAGCTGTTTCGAGTCTTGTTCATCAAGTCTTCTGAGGAAATTATAAACATCTAATTACAGCGACACTCATTTATACCTGCAATTTTAGTAAAATCGCTGCGATATACAGTGGTTTTTAGGACTACGCAAAGTGGATAAAAAGGGGTATTAAGATGAAAAAAAAGCTTATTCAATGAAGTTCAACTATATTTTAATTAATTTTATTTAAACATATGCATCATAACTCATTCAAATACACTGAGTAATTTATTCTCCGCATTTAAGGCTAAGGATGAACTAGGAGTCAAGAGAATAAAAGATGCTTAAATTATACACTTGAAGGAGGAGCCGCAAGGAGCAAAATAAAGAAAATACGAAAGGTAAAACCTTCGTTCATAATTCTTGTTGGATATGCTTGAATTGCATACATTTTTTGTTCCCCGGTAAAAGGTATTCCAATGAACCAGTCAAGAGGGATCTCTCAAAAACGTCATTCCGAAAATACCACAGGTTAGTATGGTAAGGGAAAAGTGGATTTATTATACAGGGAAATGTTTAAGTTGGATGGTTGACGCTACGGTCATTTTTTGCTACACGAGGGCTAATTAGACCGGGACCAACTGCTTAAGGCTGCTATGTACTAAGAAAAAAAATCGTATTTCCCTTTTTCTCTTCTTGCAGATTCTTGGGGTGGGAGGAGTGCAGTTGACAGTTCGAGAATTCCACCCCCCTTAGGATTGACATTTTGAGGGATTGTAATGGCTCTCTCTCTATAGGGGGGTTAAGCGCTGCCCCCAAATTTATTTAAAATATATTTTTGTCAACTATTTACAGGTACATAAATGCTGATAATCAAATAAAACTGGTATTGTCAGATAGCTTGAACTTTTCTGCAAAGCGCTACAGGATTCATTTTATAAATTTCGTCCACCGAAGGAATTTATGAGCGTTTAAAACACACTATATTTCTTTCTCTATGACGATGTACATTTTTTTAAAAGAAATCTTTGAATCCAAGTCGGCAATCCGTGGACAAATTTTCTCCATAGGTTAACATTGAGGTGAGCGAATCCAATGGGGTTAGTTCATAGCAGCCTTTAAAGTCAATTCCGAATGGCGAAAACTCCATGCCAAGAAGCGGGATTTGAGCTCACAGACTCTGGTACTGAATGCCAGCGTCCTAGCCATTCGGCCATAGCCCGGAAGGGGAAATTTTGGGAAAATTCTTCACTTGCTGAAACTGATAGCTAATGCATGTCAGACTCGATATTCAATAGATGCATTAAGTATGCACTCGTCTTATTGAATTGTCTCGTCATTGTAGAAAAGAACAATACGCATACAGGCTTTCATTTATATGCTATTTTTCGTCATATAGCAAGATCCTACGTGCAGTAATTTGCTACGGATAGCACAAGGTACTATTTTTTCAAAAGTCTAAATAATTTACAATATTTGGATTATTTTGTTTCTAAACTTTACTTTTACTATGATATAATTAATTTCCTTCTAAGCAGAAAAATTGCAAGTTTAATTTTTATATTCCTAAATTTTAGCACCCAACTAATAATCATAATATAACTGTCCACTCAGAAAGTCAATACCGCCTAAAAGCACATTCTTTCAGTGGCGACTAGAAGTCGATGGCTTATGCCAGAAAAAAATGTACCATGACAAATGACAGATCTTAATTAACCACGAAAAAATAGGTACGTGCCAAAGGAATTTGACACCTTTTAACAGTCACAACTTTCGCAGTTGAGGTTAAAATAACGAGGACTCTTAGAGTTTTTAACAGTAAGTAGCTAAAGAAAAGAATGAAATTCAAAAGAGTAAACAACTAAGAATTTAAAAAAAAAAGTGTTTTGGAGGTTACAAACAGCATATGAAACCAGCTGAAGAAAAATAATGAAAAACAACCACCCACGTTTCTACCAAAAAAGATTAAAACTACTGATAAAGGATCAATTTATTTTACTATACGGGTGAATCTTCATATTGATATTTGCAAGTCCCTAGTTCTAAGTTCCGCTTATTTGCAAACATGTACGAAATTACTTTAATTGTTTTAGGGTCCAGGTTTGATTCTGTAACTGGGTATTGAAATTTTTATGCTTGATACAAG
Organism: Dolomedes plantarius; assembly: GCA_907164885.2. Taxonomy (NCBI): domain Eukaryota; kingdom Metazoa; phylum Arthropoda; class Arachnida; order Araneae; family Dolomedidae; genus Dolomedes; species Dolomedes plantarius. The sequence goes on along the minus strand of OU015494.1, from coordinate 56,974,624 downwards.
TATTAAATAATACTGGTCAACGATGATTTTGTTTAAAGGAAAACTCATATCAGCCCACTAAGATCAGAATTTGTCAAAAGTCTTTAATTTTTCGTAACTGACATGCTTTAAAAGAATTAAACATTTTGATCAAAACAGTTCGATTTATGGGCCATTTTCTAATTTGCATCTAAGCAAAAAAGAAAATAGGCGAATCTGTTGGGTATGATTAATAGAAAAGTGGCACCACACCGAAATTGTGGCTGACTAAATGAGTCACCATGATTCATTGAAAATTAGAAAACTCTGCATAATGTGTCCTTCTAAAGCTTCCCTTAGGTGATAAATCTTAATTGAAGAACATCACCTGCCATTTGCGAGTTAAAATGCCTCGACTGAGTATAAATCATCCATACATATATTTTCTTTTTGCAGCACGTTTGGTGAACTAACTTTAAAGCCTGTTCAAAGCGTTACTACTTTGGTGTAAAAATCGTATTAATTAGGAACAACGACTATTTCTAGATGTTTTTAGGAGCAAGTTTAAAAATAGTCTTCCTTCATACAGAAAAATCAAAATTGACAACGCACTTATGTTTTTCTTTCAAGTTTGTCGCATAAAATTTATAAAGTCAATGATATAGTGTGATAAGAATCATTGGCACATTTGAAGAAATAAAGGAAATAGTTGTACTAGATTGAATACTCGAAGTTCTGTTGTTTTATATGTGAGAGGCCCAGGAAGGGAAGGGAGACAAGAAAACCCCTTTAGCAAACAGTAGACGCCAAAATGCAAAATGGCAAAACAAAAGAAGCTAACACCTAGACAGTCAGATGTTTCTTGTAAATCTCTTGTGAACTTTCATAGAGTACACCCTCTAACAATGAATAACAAATATAATCAGATGAAGAACTTCGTCAACGCAATAAGTATTAAAAACAAAGGTTCTCTTATCCTGAAGAACAAGCTTCCTGGCATTAGTCAAAGGAAAGCCGAAGAGGGGACATTTGTTGATGTACTGCAACCAGGCCCTGATTTTCCATTAGGCCCAGTAGGCCCGAGCCTAGGCCCCCCCCCAAATTTTTAATTTTAAAAGGAAAAAAAGAAAAAATTCCCAATTCAATTATTTTTTATTTTACCTTTTTTAATAGCAATTTTTTATATATCCTTTCAAATTTGATTGATTGATTTGTTTATCATATGTATAGTTATATGTATAGTTCATCATATGTATGTTATAGTGTATATAAGGGATTAATAAGTTTTTCTGGTTGCATTGTTATAATGATGAAGTTAATATGTTGCATTGCCTTTTGTTATTTGATAATGTTCTAGGCTTCTACGCTTCAAATAGCTAATTCTTGGTAAAATGGTACTTTCACAATAATTAATGATTATTTTTTTTTGTGTGTCAATTTTCGAAATTTTACGCCCACATCAGTGTTAAGGGGCCCCCATCCCGAGTTGTGCCTATAGTCAAGAATTTTCTAAATCGGGCCCTGACTGAAACTAAGAAATCTTATAAAGGATCCTGATTTAAGCGACGCTGGAATGAGTCAAAGGCAGCTGCATGAAGATCACTTCAAAAGGTCGTGCGAAAGTTTCAAGGAAAAAAGCAGACACAGATCTAAAAAGAACGAGCTAGGGGGCTTCTTGAAAACTCCCGAGACGTTAAATGCAATATGTCTCGAAAGTTCATGATTTTGATTCACATTTAAGTGACGAGCATAGTGATTGCTTTAACCAGTGACGAAGAGTCACTAACAAGGATAATTTTATCCCAAAAATTCATGTACACTCTTTGTGGACACTAAGAGGACCATTCCTTAGTAGAAAATCAACGAATAATACATTTTACATGGATTAACTAAAACTGTATTATATTGTTATATGACATAGATATTTAAAAGGGGTTTGATTGCATATTATTGGACACCTCTATCCTCTCTTTTCACTCGTTTGACAATGAAATATGAAATACACGCAAAAATGAAACACTACTATGCTTCCTATAACTTTAATCTTACATTAAAACATTTGAATTTTCTCGATCGGTAATAATTGACTCTAAACGATAAGCAAACTTTTCCTAGACTACACAAAGTTCAGCTAGTTTTTGAAAAAATTAGCCTTTATACACAAACTGGGGAACAATATAAAGCATATGCCGAGGAGCCCATAATGAGCTTGAAACGAGCCCTGGCTGCTGGGCCCTCTGGTGAAGCTTGCTTTTGCTCTTTCTCTTCCTCCACGGGTGGGTTTAAGACAATTTCCTACTCGTAATCCATATCACCATTCAGAAATATACTATTACCACGGATAAAGAGACAACCAGAAGAATTATTTACTGTTTGGTAGAATAAATTATATAATTTATGATGGGAGAAACCTGTATTCTCAATTTAATGATCAATCAACAGTATCTTAATCTCTTGTGATAACCTGGTCTTCAGAAAAAAAATCACCATTCAGTTAATAAAATATATAATTTAACTACTCCAGCAATTATTTTTACAGAACAGTGTAAAAGAGGCTCTAACATTCAAAAGTCAGTCAGTATGAATATAAATTCTGAAAAATTATTCAAATGTTTGTAATTTCCCTTTTTAAATATTAAACATTAAAATGCTTGGTAGCAGTTAACTTAAACAAAGGCCCACTTGACGTCTATCATATTTTATCTCAAGAGAGCACCAGTTAAAATATAAGATTGATAACTGACCATGAGTAGTATAAAATATCCATATGCTAAAAATAATATACATTTATCATAAATACATCCTGATCAACTAAAACTTAGTGGCATTGATAGATCTAAAATTCGGTGGTCTACTTTTCGTATAGCAAAAATAGTTGATAAGGTTTTCTTTTTGATTCTTTTCTAGGGATAATCAAGGTAGTGGTCGGAACCTAGAGGTTTTAGAGCCCTCAGAAGTAATGCATGTTTTTTATTCAGAAAGAAAACTTTACTGACAGCGTTTTTTTTTAAATATTGATTTTCAATATATATATATATATATGTGGCATTATAAGTTGAATCTCGTCTATTTCTATAATTCGGGTCCCCACATCTGTTAAGAGAGGACCCTTTTCTCAGAATAACCCACCCAACAGCAAGTGAACATCTGCAAATTCCAGTGGGACAAACAACACAATAAATTCTTTTCAGTTGATAGGAACATATAGCCGTGTCGCCCAGAAGGAGTAACAAAACCCCGTCTCTAGTCATCTAAAATCCGCAGTTCACAATATCTCAGAGATAATGGCTGCAAATGCCAGAGATAAAGGATCAAAAGTGTCAAACAATACCATAAAGATAAAACTCACCCAATGTGCTTCTTAGTATAGCAACCGCACCACCCACGAAAAACGTCTGTGTTGATGTAAACAGTCGCTGACATTTGGTACAGACCCTGACTAAGAGAGCAGGCATTCTGTTGTTGGCTGTGTATGTGAAAAGACATGTATGTTTCGCGTCATGCTATAAGGACGCTCTGATATCCGCTATCAACTCTTGTGAAATAAAGAACTGTAATTTTAAAAGAACTGTCCCTCTTCATTTGTGCATATTGTGTGTTATTATGTAAAGTCATGTGGTTAAATGCCACATATATTTGAAAATGCATAGATTATTCCACAGCTTTAAATGAATTAAAAAATTCTAATATTAAAATTAATTTTTTTTATATATACCAATTAAATTACCACAATGTTTATCAAAACCCTAAAATATTTTTAACATATCTCTGTTGTTTATGTGTGTGCGCATGCCCTTTGTGCTTGATTGGGTATTTATTTCGGGGCATAATCAAATAAGTCATGTGCAGCTGTTCTCAACCGCCAGCCTATGACACTACTATCTTCGTGTTTTAGCTTTTATTCATTCACAAGTTTCCCCTAAAATTATATAATTACGAAATGCTAAAATTCATGCGTACTCTTTTTTATGTAAGCCTGACCTAGAACTTACTTTGTTCTCGTCCTCGAGGATCTCTCTGTGGGTGCTTATACATCAACCTAACATTAGAAAGGAATCCAAACAGAGAAATTTTCCGACCTCTGAGTTTCGGATAACTGCAGACAAAGAACCTGCGTCGGCGCCAGTTGTCTCTACCGTAAACAAAGTATAATCGGACTCAAAGTAGTACGTATACACGACCTTCTCAGAATAGCAAAGCTTTTGACCCTGTATTTAGATCTCATGCAACTTTTAACGATATTAAGCATAACCGCGAATTAAACTCCATCCGTAATTCAGAATATTAGAGATAGATACTTCTTGAGATATTAGAGAAATTTATAGCTTTTTAGAGGAAGAAAATGTTTTTCTCCCAAGTATGAAAGTGAGGTACATGGTAATTTAACTGCTAATATTAATTTTAATTTGTAAAAGTTAGTGAAATGTTCTCTAGAAGAGATATTTTCTATTACTAGCACAATCATTCTATCCGTGACGCAATAAAATTCTTATTTCTCTTTTTAATATTTACTATTCAAGCATTAAGTCCAATTTCCATTCTAAACTATTTGTTTTAAAACTCAAATATTTTGCCTTATTTTATTGTTATAGAAATATTTGTCCCCAGCGTATACTCCGAAAAGTTCATTTGCTTGTTTGTTCCTCACCTTAATATTTGTACACATCTATATATTTAAGTTTCTAAGCCGATTCTTTGGGCGGTCCTTGAGAGAAAACTACTGCATTAATTTACTTCATTTTGGTTTTAAATGAAAGATTTTTATCTGCAGATGTGTCAAATTTGGTTTTTGTAACCGCAATTTTAATTAATTAGCTATAATTTACAATCAAAAATTGTTTCCTGAGCATGCTCAGTGACATGTATAAATCTGGCTTTAGATACTAAGTATGAGGTCGCATATACATATTAATTTTTTTCTGCGCTTGCTCAGTGCCATGTTTAAATCTGGCTTTAAACACTTACTAGACACAAGGCCGCTTAAACACGTTAATTTGTTTATACCGAGGAATCTCTCTAGGTCTCTGTCTCTGCCATTTTTATTTTTGATTATATTTGCGTGATATAGAATTAAACCTGACGAAAATTGTTTATTTCGCGCTGTTGAGTAACTATATTTCTTTTTATTGGGTTTAATAGTAATTTTTTGAAGTGTATTTCTCTATTCTTAATATTATGATTTTCCATATTTGGCAATGATGTGTTTAATATACCTTGTGCATTAGTATATTTATTTACTATCCAGCCGTCCCATTTTGACGGGTACCAACAAGTAAAAATAAATATCGATCCTTTCTATAAAGGCATGATCTATGTTTATGTTTTATACATCACTATACATCGCAAATTGCAAATGAACGAATAAATAAATTATATATATGTAACCAGAAAACGCGTCTTCCTAAATTACTTTACTTTAAAGCATATTCTATTGTTAATAAAGTACGACCCCTTTTTCAAAATTGCGTCCTAAAAGTAAAATAAGATAATTTATATTAGCCCTGCAGATCATTAAGCAGGCATGTGAAGTATCGGAACGCAATAACATCCCCAGATATGAGTGTTCAAAGTTTATGAGATTTCGAATGTCAGTATAGTGTCAAAATTCTTGAAGAGCCCTCGAATCACTCTAGAGTTATGTCTTGTATAACGTCAAAAACCCCACTTTGCAAGAACTTTATGGCCATTTATCCTACGCCCAAGTCAACAGTTCGCGATTTTAACAAGCGCGGGATCTAGCAGTAAAGTCCCCGATAAACTTAAGTGGACACGTGAACGCCACGAATCTAAAGTCGCCCAATTAAAAAATAAGTAGTTTAGGCCCTCTGGCGAAAATATCGCAAAACACCCATTTAATATTGCATGAACAGAATACTTTTCTCTCTCTTCGTTTCTAACTCTTGTTGCTGTCGGACCTACTGTCCACAGTCCGGTGGTTACAACGCTTTTCTCTTAACTCTCCAACGTAAGCACTGCTGTTTTTACGTCCCGTCCTGGCATGGACGCCGGACAAGTCATGTGGCCGCTGCAGCCTTCGCGATGCTTCATAATTTAATAAAAGTGTTTTCCTGAACCACACTCAGCCCGACTGCATCAGTAATATAAAGCAATTTTTTAAACACTTATAGTTTCTTAAAATAGATTGCAAATTGTTTACATAAATTGATAAATATTTTTGTGGATAAATTTAAAATTTAACTATTCATTATTTTAATAAATCTTTATTCATCTCTATCGACATCCATATCCAACGCGAAATTTTGAAACCGAAACCTATCTGCTTACACCATGGGCAAGGAGAGAGAAAAAATGTCCAATGATCAAAACATCAAAATAAAAGCTTCAACTTCTACGCGCTTCGAGTACATCCAAAGCGATGAGGACTAAATTTATTACTCTCCTCTGGGTGAAAAGTTACCTTTGACCCTCCATATGTTGATAGCACAGCGCGGCACGGTAAATTCGGAATGACCTACTTTTTCCATTCCCCCTTCTCGCGTAGATAACGTACTGAAGGATTCTCTTTTGCGGGTTAAACTAATATTGAATTTATATTTAGCAACATATGATTAAATTGTATCAAATTGTCTTTAGAGTATCAATATTATTAAGAACACCATATTTAAACATTAAATGCAATTTTACATAAAATTTTATACACTTCCAAAATAAATTTAATTTATACTTTAACAACATTCATTTTCATCACTTAATCATGAAACACACGTATGGAAAAAGTAATTTGATACACAATTTGTCTTACCTTTAATTTCTGTTTATTTACTTATTTATTTTTTTTCTCGTCGGCTTAAATTAATTTTAATTTAGTCTCTTAACAGATGATTACAAATTTTTAACAAGGCAAAAGTTCTCGGAATGAACTGTTGCTGGCGGAAGTTGGTAGCGTATTTCTTCTTATTGCAGCACAAAACAGGCCAATGTAGAACACAAACCGTACATATGAACACCACATTGCACAACATATTTTAGTAGTAGAATTTTCACGATCACGAGAAGGATTCAAAAACACACTGTGGCGTTGTGGGAAGCTGAAGAAAGCGGAATAATTTTATGCTGTAAAATTCACCCCATTGAAGATAGGAGAAACATGTAAATACTGAATTGAGCACACAGATTGATAAAAGGGTGAAACCGTTGATATGAAGAAGTAGACATCGCATAAATTTCTTGTACGAAATATTATAATTTAAAGATTCTAAAAAAGCTTTGGAAATTCTTTTCAGGATTGGAGCACATGACGTAAAGATACTTGAAAATTTTCTTTTTATGGAAGATTTCCACTGAAGTGAATTCGTTGCATACGTAAAATTTTCATCGTAAAACACAATTATAATTAATCACGGGAATCTCGTAGGGCACCCCGGACAAAAATAAAATCCTGTCGGCTTTATAAATGAGATAATAATCACATCTGGAAAATTTAGCACAAGGGGATTGACGCGCACAACTTGGAGAGATGCAGTCGGGCGTAGTGTTGATCCAGGGAAGCACTTACGAAATTTAGGAGATAAACACATGGAGCCATAGAAGAGGAACACATATTTTAGTCGATATCCAGGAAAATCGCCTTTATTCAATTATGAAGCATCGCGAAGGCTGCAGCGGCCACATGACTTGTCCGGCGTCCATGCCAGGACGGGACGTAAAAACAGCAGTGCTTACATTGGAGAGTTAAGAGAAAAGCGTTGTAACCACCGGACTGTGGACAGTAGGTCCGACAGCAACAAGAGTTAGAAACGAAGAGAGAGAAAAGTCTTCTGTTCATGCAATATTAAATGGGTGTTTTGCGACATTTTCGCCAGAGGGCCTAAACTACTTATTTTTCAATTGGGCGACTTTAGATTCGTGGAGTTCACGTGTCCACTTAAGTTTATCGGGGACTTTACTGCTAGATCCGCGCTTGTTAAAACCGCGAACTGTTGACCTGGGCGTAGGATAAATGGCCATAAAGTTCTTGCAAAGTGGGGTTTTTGACGTTATACAAGACATAACTCTAGAGTGATTGGAGGGCTCTTCAAGAATTTTGACACTATACTGACATTCGAAATCTCATAAACTTTGAACACTCATATCTGGGGATGTTATTGCGTTCCGATACTCACATGCTGGCTTAATGATCTGCAGGGCTAATATAAATTATCTTATTTACTTTAGGACGCAATTTGAAAGGGGTCGTACTTATTACATAGAATATGCTTTAAAGAAAAGTAATTTAGGAAGACGCGTTTTCTTGTTACATACATATTATATATCTATACATACATACATACATATATATATATATATATATATATATATATACATACAGTGATTTCCGCTTATAGAATCACGTTTGTATTACTGTTTTTGATTCTTATAAGCGGTGATTCTTATAGCCGAAATCTAGGTTTTTGGACAGGCTCACGCCCACCTATATATACATATATCAGAAAATTTACCATAAAATACTCTTTAATTTACGTAATTATCTTTTATAATTAACGTAAATGTTTTTTAACTATAATTGTTTTTTATAAATTTTAAAAATACAACTTAATTTCTAGAATTTTAAATAGATACACATAATTATAGTAAGAGAAGGAAAATTCCAATATTTGTTACAAACATACCGGCTTAAAAATTTTAACATTTCAACTACAGGAAGGGAGCAACAAAAAGTTTCTATCGTAGGTTCACGTAATGAAGTTTTCAGGAGGCTGTTTATACCTCTTTCAATACCAATAGTCTCAGACGAAGATTCAACCTTCTAGCTTACGTTTCACGGTTTGATAACGTGCTGAATCTACTAATGTCAAGTTTGCCTAAGTCATAGTGGACACTTCAAAGATTTATGTGTTTCAGGGTCCAGGAAGCCGCAACCAGGATGTGGGAGGTGGGGAAAAAAGAGTCCCCTGTCTTTGTTTGCCAGTGGAGAAAATTAATCGGACCCGGACGGGTAAGATGCCCCCGGGTTAAGCTAATAGGACAGTGATGTGCTAAAGGATTAAGGGGAAACTATTATGTTATGTCTAACAAAGAAAGGAACGCATTTTACGACTGTATTCCATCCCATCTTATCACTCTTTCTTTAAAAAATATAAAGAAAGAACGTCGTGCCTTTTGAGGGTTTAAGTTGCTTTTTTGGAAAAATGAAAGGAAAGCGAAGAGTGTAAGCTAATTCTTAAAACCAGTGGATTGATTCTTTAAAGCGAAAATTTTAACATGGAAATAATACATTTGTTTTTGTTTTTGCGATATTGATTCTTTAAACGGTTGCTTCTTATAAACACTGATCACTATAAGCGGTGGTTACTGTATATATATACAAGGTGATTTTTTTAAACTGACAGTACTCAGAGCCATCTGTGGCGAGATCTATCGGCCGGAATTCCATCAAAATTGAAGAGGGACTAAGGACGACATAGGAAAGAGTTTACAAAAATTATTTCCAAATGTCACCGACAGGGGATGATATGGCGCTCTTGTTATCGGTGCACCCAAGAATTTACATAAAAGGCAAGTAAAACATCAAAATACAAATTCACGACTGTGCAGTCGACAGCAGCGCCAGTAGTTCGGGCTATAAAGATTAGGGGATGAATACCGAAAAAGTTGTAGGCAGACAAATGAATAACAAAGAAATTTCACTGCAACACCACTTTATGCAGCAAATGCACTTCTCCCTCCTTCTATGTGTCCACAGTCCTGGTGGACGACACATTGCATCCTGAACACTACGTTCTCAACGGCCGAGCTTAACATGTCACCAGGAATGTTCATCAAAGTTCGGGATATGTTGTCCTTTAGGACCGCCAAGTTCGAGACTCCACCAAAATACACCTTGGATTTTAAATAACCCCACAGATGGAAGTCACATGGGTTAGGTCCGGGGAGCGAGGTGGAAATAAAAGTGGAAAAAAAGTGACTGATGACACTTTCTTCTGTAAAGCGAAGGCGCAACAGATTCCGCAGTTTATAGCCCAAAATATTGGCGTGCAGTCGACTACATGGTCGTGAATTTGTATTTTGATGTTTTACTTGCCTTTTATGAAAATTCTCGGGTACGCCCACAACAAGAGCGCCATATCTTCCTCTATCGGCGACTGTTGGAACTATTTTTTTTTTTCACCGAAACTCTTTCCCATGTCGTCCTTCATCCCTCTATCAATTTTGGTGGAATTCCGACTGATAGATCTCGCTACAGATGGCTCTGAGTGCTGTCAGTTTAAAAAAAAATCACCTTGTATATATATATATATATATATATATATATATATATATATATACACACACACTGGTGGACAAAATCTAAAGACGGTGAACAAATGGCCAAGTTTAAAAAATTCGCAGGTGTGATTTTATGTCAAGTGGGATAAATAGGTAAAGACAAAATGTGAGACATGATATAACGCAAGATTTTTTGCGAAAAGAACTACGGAAAATGTTGAAACGGATTGTTTCAGCGAAAGGTACATATTGAACCGTAAACAGAACAATACAAAGAATGCAGATTACTAACGACAGGCTATCCGGAGATATATATCAGTAAGGGATATGTCCAAGATGCAGTGCAATGCAACTTCTCACACGTCGTGGTATGCTTTTGAATGACGTGATCCATGAGGTTTTGAGGCAACTTGTCTCACTCCTCTTTCACTGCATGGGTGAGGGACGGCTTGTTTGTCGGAGGATATAGGTGAGCAGAAAGATGTCGTCTCAAAACATCCCATACATTTTCTGTTGGATCAAAAGCAGGTAAACGTGCTGGCCTCATGATACGATGAATATCCTCGCTCTCCAGACAGTTCAGAACAGCGTTGGCTCGGTGACAGGGCGCGTTACCCCCCATAAACAGAATTATCGCTGACAGCAGCATGGAGGAGGTGAACATGAGGCAGCAGAACTTCTGCAATGTATCGTGCAGTGGTCATGGTCCCTATTTCAAGCATATGTAGTGGTGTGCGGTCATTGACCATGATGTCTACCCATATCATGATGCTACAAGTACCATATCGGTCCCTTTCCAGGATATTTTCTGGACAATAAGCACTACCAACTTCACGCTATATCAGTTGCCGTCTACTATCAGAAGAAAGACTGAACCGGCTCTCATATGTGAAGAGGACATTAGCCTAATCGTCCTTGGTACAATGGTGATGCAGACGGAAGCATTGCAAACGGGCGCTACAGTGAATTCTCGCAAGTGGGACTCACACAACAGATCTTCGGGCGTATAGTCCTGTCTGTCATAAATGCCTTGCAACAGTTTTCCGGTATATCTGAGTTCCTGTGGCTGCATAGAATTGACTTGCCATTTGACCATCTGTACTACGCGGGTTTATTTTTGTCGTTAGAAAGATATACCGATTGTCTTCGGTTGTCTTACTGCGACGAATACAATAGTAATAGCTGGCGCCTGCTACACTGTCCACTTTTTTGACACGCTGCTGTGGCGTCACTGTAAGTAGGTAAAGTGATTCTCTCTGAGGCGTTGCTAAAAATTACTACTATGGGATCCATATCAAAACAAAGACAGAGTCCTAATTAAAAAGCAAAGGCCAATTTTTTAAAACAAAAACTTAACGAGGAAATTTATTTACAAACAGAAAAACTTATCATTTAAGGTTACAACATATTCAATTTAACTCCGTGTAGATTTATAACGTACGGAGCCTATAAAACACACGTCCGTACAGGCCGCGTTCTAACTAGCGTCTTTCTTGAATGTCTGGATTTTCAGCCGGGGCGGGGGCGGCGGCAGATTATCGGCTGACAGCTCTTCTTAGTGCCGAAACTTTACGCCCGCCGAATGTCACTCGCATGAAGTTATCGCTAAGAAAAAGACAGCTTTATCACGGGGTTGAAATTCATTCACAGTTACCCGCACCACTTGTTAGGGAAACCGCCCGATAAACACACAGCTGTGTTTCGTGAAAGCTGTGAGGTCATGGGAAAAAATAATCCCATACTGGTAGTACGCTACACTGCCAAAGCCAGGAAACAACGCAGTGTGCGTTGTCGAATTCCCTAGCAACTTTTGCAATTTGTCGCCCTTCCTCCAGCTTTCCAATTATCCGTCCACATATAAAATCATGTAAATGATGTCTGCTAGACATGACCTCACTTTCCAAAATGCAACCTTCTTCCGACTTGTTCAAATGGAACGTCGAACATCCACTGGCTGCACGCGCGAATGCCTGTAAACTGATATGTACGCCATCGCATGACCCACACGTGCAGTAATAATCAACTTGTGCATCGCCATCTTGATTCGCATTGCATCACGCTTTTATGCAAAGTCCCACAAGCTGCTGCGTTTGATTCTGTGCCTGCCCCCCTCCCCCCATATATATATATATATATATATATATATTTCTGTTCGAGAACATATAATGATTTTATAAGAATGTTTCAGAATGCGTTATTTATCATGTAGCATATCTGATTGTTTAGAGGATAACCATTCATCACCGAAGTTACGGGTAGTAAAGTTACCTTTTCATTATAATCTATACCAGCGGTTCTCTAACTTTGAACCATTCCCCTATTTTACCATAGTTCAAAATATCAACAACAACCCCCCCCCCCCCCCCACACACACACACACACTGCCCAAGACTGTCTAATTCAAAAGGTGCATTTCAAATAATATACATGTAATATTGAAAATTTTTGATTTTCTATATTAGTGCATGTGTATTTATTTGAATAATTGTTAGGGAAGAATTTTACATAGTTTTCCCTAACGCCTAATTTACTAGGTCTGCGATATCTGTTTTATCGCCAAGTGATGTATCTCTATTTGCCTTTCATAGTGTGCTGACCTTTTCTTCATTGACGGTGGTGTTTCTTAGATTATATTTCATTCATATTTCTTAGATTATATATCATATCCGAATTTCTTGGAGGACTTTCTGGTCTTTGAATAATAATTTAATTTTATAAAAAAAATATGCTCCATGTGCAAAAAACGATTTTAATCTGGGACATTCAATAGACTTTGCTGAATGTCACAGATTAAATTAAAAACAAACTACAATTTTACAGATTGTACATAATTATCAGGGCATCACATTTTACTGAATAGTAGTCCCTAAATGCCCCCCGTGGAGCATTCCCCCCTGTCTATACATTCCCCCATGATCTATACAGTCAAACTAAGAAGTTAATGTTCTTTGGGAATCAGTTAAAGAATGGATCGTGGTGGATTTCAGAACCCTCAACTCGTAATTGGACGAAAGCAGATACACCATTGTAGCTAATGCACGCCCACAGGATTCAAAAGAGTTATGCTTTTTCTTTCTCACATAGGCCGGAGCTTTATCAATAGCTTAATATTCACTACTTTTGCAAGTTAAGATAAAGAACGGATTAATTTGTTCGCTGATCATTACAAACTCAGTTTTACTAATATTTAAACATTAGATTTGATCAGTGTTTAAGATGTGTTAAAAAGATTAGATGCAATCTTGAAAGTATTTTTTTTCTGCAATAATGCCTTTTTTTAAAATTTATGCACACGTATACAACAGTTTCATTTAATAACATAATGTAAGTCTCCCGTTCGCATTTTTATATCACTTATTCACAATTATAAAGGTGCAATTACCGCAGGAAGTTCCGCATTTACATCAGTCCACAACCAAAATGAATAACTTAAGGGTCATTGTTCCTCTGACTCATGAAGATTGCTCAACAATTTTAAAAACGTAAGATCATAAGTTGAACTCAAAATAAACATGAACTTTTCTAATTAAGCTCTGGGTAAAAAAGTGCTACATATGTTACGAGAAGATAAAAAAAAAATTAATGCGTTCTAGCTAATACTCGAGAGTGAACGCATGTTTCTTTTTAAACCCTATGAAACGAATTCAAGCTCTTTCTCCTCTTCACATCATATGCAAGAGTAATGTCTGGGTGAGTTATAAATGGAATTCGGAATATCCACACCTAAAGGTTGATTTTTTTTTTACCATTGATGTAGTACATGTTAACGCAAGACACGTTTCTAGAAAATTAAATCTCAAGTTAAAGAAAGAAAGAACTTGAAGAAAGTAATAAAAAAATTATTTGAAATGATTTCCAAATGCTTACAGTGTAGGAAAAATTAATATGAATATCTTGAAACATCTAAATAAATAGAGATCACTTATAAGAAAAATATTTAAAATCAAAACTATTTTGACTCAATCTTCACGTAAAAGAAACTGCCAAAATTATTCACACTTAGATCCCCCAACTTGCCTCCTTTTTGAAGAGCTTTGACTATTGGACTGTTTTTGCATGTTATTAAAGAATTTTTAAAAAACTAAAAATATTTAACTTATAAAATGTTATTAAAAATACTCAGCCAGTAAAGACAATTAATTAAAAATAAAAATACTTGTACATATTTCAATAATATTAGCCGCATGGAAACACAAAAATATGTAATTCGGAGTACGACGTATGTTACAAAAGAAATTATGTTGAAGTAACTGAAGCTGTCCTAGAACTTTTGAAAGGACCCAAAATAAACAAAAGGAAAAGAATGTCAAAAACAATTCTGCAGAAAAATGGGTAGATAATAAATTTCGTGGTTCAATATGTATGCCTATTAAATGACACATATGCAGCAAATACGTTAAAAACAAAAATGTCTTTCCAAATAGATAGAGATATCATTTACTTCATGCTTACACCAAGTACTGAATAAAAATCCCTGATAACAAGCACAATATTGTACAGCTTTATAAGAATCCTAAACTTTTTAAATAGTAGTCTTATTTTGTAACATATATAGGTATTATTTTTTGCCTATTTTTAATTCGATTTGCAAGCATTTTTAAAAACTTTTCTCATGTTCCCTAGGATAGATATTAAAACAACTACTAAAGTTTACCGAAATACAAGCTACCCACTACTACAAGAATTAGAGTTCTTTTTTTTCTCCTAGAAAAACTATTTCCGCACTAGTTTATAAAGGCCTCATACAAAATCACTCGGTCTATTTGAGTTTGTACTAACTAATATTTTTTTTTCTGTTGAAGAAGAAATAGTTTGAGTTTTTTAAAATCTTTGCATTAAAAGCCATAAACGATTAAAGTTGAAATAGATACTTTTCTCATAGAGTAACTCTTTTGAAACAAACCAGGACAATTAGTTCGAGAGTGATTAGCTATTCCTCTTTTAGTGGTTGTCTACAAGAAGATAAAGTAAGATACTAGAGCACATGGTATTTATAAAAATTTCTCAACAACATCAACTGAGTACTTTTGCATTGAGATACCGTTGCGAAGATGTCCTCACTTATGGTAAAGTAGTAGCAGTAATAATTAAGTCTAAGGGTCTTAAGTATTTGAAGAACAACTTTTCCCCAAAAAACATCTTTCACGCAGTACATGCTAAGAAAACTACAGAAAACTAAGCAGAAATATTTCCATTGCAGCTGCGGGAGTTGAACTCATGACCCGAGAAGCCGTTCAGTGCCCTAACCTCTTGGTCGTGGGATGTCAAGATATCACAAGAGATTATCGCGCTTGAACAACTGTTAATATTCTCAGTTACATTTCTGGACACATCAATATTCTTCATTTCAGAGATCTTCGAAATATTTACCGTTCTCATAGACTTTTAGGTGTTACTAACACTGTTAAATAATTAAGATGTTCATAGAACAAAATTTCTGAGCCCGCAAAGTTCAACAGTCAAAAGACTGAAGATACTTTTCAGGAAGCTGTGGTCTGAACTTATTTAAAAGCGAGAAGAGTAAAATCTCTTAATTAGTCTTATTTCATACACTCCAGATGAAGCTCTTCGTTAAAACAGGGTACAGTTGTAAAAATAAAATCAACATGATCATCAAAACGCACGAAAGATAAAGATGATGGTGAATTGACGTATGAAAATATGATCTTACGCATGCATTATGCACGTAATTTTAATAGACTTATTCTTGGTGAGCTATCAAGAGAGATAATCAAATAGACGTAATAATTTTCTCAATTAGGGGAGGGAGAGGAAGAGAATCTTTCTTTCTCTTCCTCACTCAGTGCTATTAATATTATCGAGACTCCGATAAGCCAGCAGTATCTGACAGATCTCTTAAACTTCAGTAATAAAAGTCATATGCCAGTTCTTAAAGATGACAGGGCGAGAACACGATTAAAAGAGAAACTAACCAGTGATGCGTATTAAGATGGTGAAACTCCTTTAGCAAATTAACCTCAAATGAAGTCATATTCATTGCGTTTTGGTATTATCAATGAGAAGAAAAAAACATACCCGTGAAAAAAAAATTCTTCAGGACGCGAATGAACCATTTCACAAATAGATTAAATTACAAATGATGAAACTTGATTCGTTAACGTCCTCTTTATCAGCGAGCGTCGATTCTAAAAGGACGTATTCAAGTTGAGAATCGGCTTGCTAAAACATGCAAGTAAAAAACGAAAGCATTGATCCACTGTTTTTTTGGCTATCAAAAATCAAAAAATAACACACACAAGCTATATCAGTATCCTAATTTTGTACGTATTTAATGACATGGTAAGTTAAAAAACTTTATCTGAAAAGAATTTTCATTATTTAATGACTTGTTTTTTTATGAAAGTTGTTTACATTTGTTCCTTATGTAAATATTAGATACCTGCACATTTTTTCCAGTCCTGGTAAAAAATTCCAGGACCAGGTTTTTAAGTTTTGCACATGAAAAAAAAAAATGACAAACGTGTTAAATTACACTGCTGGCCACTGTAAATGCAACACCCTGAAGGAAACATGCAAATAAACATGAAATTTACAACATGCATTAGCGGAGGTGAGCTATGCAAATGATTAGAATTTCAGCGCAGACGCACATCACGCGCGCCTGTGGCGCCACTTCAAAGCGCTATTTAAGGCTTGGAGATTTCGACGATTTCAAGTTCGGCAATTGTGTTTTTCTTCTGGTTTTTTCAAAAATAAAAGATCAATTATGCCTCGTCGAAAACAGCGATCATCTTTTGATCAAGTATCCGAGTTCGACAGAGGAAGGATAGTGGCCTACCGAGATTGTGGATTATCTTTCAGGGAAATCGGTAGTCGTGTTGGACGAAACCAAACAACTGTAATGCGGATATGTGATCGTTGGATGCAGGAGGGTACGACGGACCGGCGTGTTCGATCGCATCCACCTCAGCACACCACTTCACGTGATGACAGGCAAATTGTGTGCATGGCAGTGACGGATCGTTCAGTCACATCACGAACCATATCACAGCACATGTAGTCTGTAACGCATCATCCAGTGTCTGCGCGTACCATTCGACGCCGTTTACAGCAGAGTGGTCTGTCCGCAAGACGTCCATTGCTTTGTCTACCCTTGACGCAGAACCACAGACGTCTCCGCCGCCAATGGTGGGATGACAGAAGGATGTGGACGGCAGAATGGTATGAAATTGTCTTTACTGACGAGTCACGCTTCTGTCTGCAACACCACGATGGTCGCATTCGAGTCTGGAGACACCGTGAAGAGAGGATGCTGAACAGCTGCGTTATGCACCGCCACATTGGTCCTGCACCGGGTATTATGGTATGGGGCGGTATTGGATATCACTCTCGCACACCTCTAGTACGCATTGCCGGTACTTTAAACAGCCAGCGCTACATCTCCGAGGTGTTGGAGCCAGTTGTCCTTCCTTACCTTCAGGGCTTTCCCACAGCCATATTTCAACAGGATAATGCGCGACCACACGTGGCACGCATTGTCCAACGGTTCTTCGTCAATCGCCAGACTGAATTGCTTCCCTGGCCGCATCGCTCTCAGGATCTTTCGACGATAGAAAACATGTGGTCCATGGTTGCTCTACGATTGACCCAGATTCCATCCCCAGCTGCCACAGCAGATCAACTTTGGCAACGTGTGGAAGCTGCTTGGTCTGCTGTACCCCAAGAACTCATCCAAAGTCTCTTTGAATCAATGCCGAGGCGTGTGTCAGCGGTGATCTCCAACAATGGCGGCTACTCTGGCTACTGATTTTGGCAGGAACCACACTTCATAGAAGTCTATAAATTTAATCATTTGATACTTGGTCAACATGTTATCTACAAAATAAATTTTGTTGTGATATCTCTTGTCTTTCTTATTGTTGCAATTTGGGTGGCCAGCAGTGTAGTTCTTTCAATTTTTTAAATTAATCTGAGCCCGAAACTGTAGAAAATTATTTAATATAAACTGTAATCAGTACATCATATTTTTTAATTAATTACAGGATACAAATTATTGCATGTTTCTACAGTCATCTTCTTCTATCATATATTTCTACAAATTGTTCCAATGAGTTATCGATGTTTAAACATTTCACACTTATGAAATAACCTGTAGTATTAGATATACGAGAAAAAACTCTCTTCGGATAGAAACTTCATAAATTTTTAGGTATTGCATTTTTAAATGTATATTTTATTTAGCATTTTAATAATTATTATTTTTAAACATATTCTCCCTTCATTAGTTTAGATTATCAGGTATTAAGAAAACTTTTCAATTCCTTCAATACAGATAAGACAATTATTACTGGCGAAGTACTGAAATCTAAGTAGAGAGCGATAGTTAGTTTCTCTATATATATACAGGTATAGGTTCCCCCGAATTACCCAGGCAAAATCATATAAATTAATAAGGTTAAGTTCAATAATGTTTCGGGATACGCAGTAACTTACAAATAAATTATTTAAAATTGGGAAATTCCAGGTAAGTAAACCTGCACAACTATTTGTTACAATCTGAAATTATTTTTAATATTTCTACCTCACTGCCTCTCACTTGCATATGTAACTTAGATTCAAAGTATAAACTATATAAACTCGCGCACCTTTTAGAACTCTCTGCGTAGCACATTGAATGCTGCACCAATGTGCACTCCAATATTGTGACTTTCCATTCAAGACCGTGATGGCACCTCAGATGGTTCACTTTATTGCATTCATTACATAAGTCTCTGAAATATGACGTAAAATATTTTTGAGTCCTTAACAATAAGTATTTGGAAAAAAATATACAATATGTGTTGTAAAAACATATAATTTAACTTTAGTTATGTACCGGTTAAACGATACCTTGTAACATATCATGATAATGGTTCCTATAATACGAAACAGTCCAAACGAAATGAGTGGAAAATCCATCGTTGTGCACCAATGGCCCAAGCTGCACTCAAATCCTTAAATAAAGAAGTTTCCTTAGCAAAATTATGGGTGAAACTTACAGTTTAAAATCGACATTTGTACTGAGACAAATCGGAATCAGTAAATCAAAAATGTGATAACAGAGTGCATTTAATACCCGTCTATTGGCTCCGCATGTTTTGAGCAATTTTACTCTTCAAAACACAGGTGGGGTAATATAGGACATTATATTGACATTAGCAAATATCTCCTCTTTAATACCATGTTAAGGACTAGCAAAAATTTCAATCGCCTTACTTAATTTACTATCAAAAAACACAAATAATATCCTCAATTTTCGATTAAACACTTGATTCGACACTTGATTAGCGGACAAATTTGTTTACACGAAACGAGTAATTTTATACCTTTTTAATTTTCATAAAAGCTATCTAAAAAATTTGGGTTAGGACTCCATTACAGAGGTGGGGCCAATATAGGAGTAAACATGTATGTGATTGTATTCGCTTCATAGATTTTCTTAGGGGCTAGTATATGATCATATGACGAGTTTATGACTCCCTTAAGGCAATGTACACGGATATTTTTATCAATTAAAGGCTGCGTGATAAATTCAGCAGAATAGCTCTAGACATTTGTAGTGGTTTGAATTTGTTTCTTAAATATCTTTGGCGCATATACATGATCTAAGGAAGTTAACTCTAAGTAACTGAATGATTATTTCGCTACAAGTATATTTTCCGCAAAAATTTTCTTGTACAAACTTTTCTACAAGAATGTCCAATATACAAAAAGGTTTATTTTTTTTAACCAATGCGGAGGCACTTATCGTGATGACATTCGCCTGTAATACACCGCATTTTTTGCTGGCCATTTATTATGGGGGCACTATATAGGCGGAGCAGCATTACCCCCTATGAAGGGATGACACAAACGGAGGCATTTTAGTGTCGCGACGCCGGGATTCGATCCGAGCACCCTCAGCGCCGAAAACCAGCACGTTGTACCATAAGGCCGCTACAGGCCTAGAAAAAGTTATATTGGATATTTTCGACTGTGAAGGTATCGTATCAATGCAGTATTATGCTATACGTTTGATCCATGTTTCAAACCTCAAATAATCCCATAATAAATTGTTTACATTTGGCCCACAAGTTCCTCCAAGAGTGATGTTTTCATGCAAACATGCAGAAAAAGATTTTTTGTTTAAACGTAATTATCTGAAGGAGTTGGCACGACAATGACAATATGATTTTCGGAGCGAAAATTCATTATGCATTTAACAGAGCAAACACTATTCCATTAGACTATCTACAGAATAAATTACGTACTTTCTTTCTCTACTTATTATTACGACCGACTGCCAAGGGTACGTCTTGAACTACGCATCGTAACGACCTGCAAATCAGTGCAGTACCCAGTCATGTTATTCTAGTTAAGTAAGAAAATCTCATTTTAAACGGCATTCTTCGGATTCCCCCCCCCCCCGCTTTTTTGAGGCAAACTACACAGATGTTTGTCCTTAATATATTTTCTTTACATTTTCTTCGACGAGTCATTTTGTTTCTACAACGGGTACTTGATATACATACAGATAGATAGATATGAGCCCAGGGTTTCCTAGAGGTTAGCGCGTCGGTATCCACCGCAAAGAGTGTTGGGTTCGAATCCCAAAAAACGCCAATGAATGCTTTTGTGTCTATGCCGGGTATGGTCACGTTAAATCCAAAATCCAGACAGTTCTGCCATGTGGAATGGGAAAGGGATAAAGATACGAGTCCATCAATTGTCCTTGGGGGCGCTCGGGTCAAAACTGAGGTGCGCCCATTACAAGCAACCAACAAATCTCGCATTATCATCGGACGAATGTCGTAACGATAGCGTGCCTGTCACGTTGGAATATTATATACATCAAACCAGTCTTCCGACCTGACTGTCGTTTTTTATGAAATCATACTAATCAGGTGATAGGACAAATTTTTGTCGCCTAGCTTCAATTCCGGTGTCTTACAAAATGAACAGCCCCGCCGATGTGGGGAAATGTTATTTTCAACGACTTTCCTCACACGCTTATTTCCATAAAAAAATTTAAGGAAATTGCATGATTTGGATGTTGAAATACTCCAATTTCACTAGACGTAATGACAAATCTCTAGCGTGTTGTGTTGCTGAGAACGAGAACTGTATCCGCAGACTGACTAAATTGCTTTTTTAGAAATAGACATAGAGAATGCTCTTTCACATGTGTCAGACATATTTTTCATCAAGAGAGAGTTACGCGGAGGTTGCTTATTACGAGGTGCCGAAATTAATGGTTGCTTAGGAAATGCCGCATCTTTCACGTGGCGCTTTAAAGAAAATCAAAATACTTGACATATTTTAAACCTCCAATGTTCTACAATTTTTAAAATACACTATACTATCGTCTAAGAGAAAAAAAATCAAAAGTGAATATTTTAAATTGTGAATGGGGCTAATTAATAAAAATTAGGATTAATTATTTATACTACGCTTTTCATGCAACATATATGTATATATTCATTTCACGAACACGATAACAAAATAAAGGTATGTGTCTTTTTTTTTAATTTGTGCTTGAAGTAGACACTTAAAGAAAGAAAAGTTAGAAGATATCCGAGGTGAATTCAAAAAATTCCCAGATGATATTAAAATGAAAACTAGGAGTTGTGATCCAGGTTACGTTCACATTCATTGCAGCTGAACTCATAATAACTAGTCCTACATGATGTCTCAAACTCTCAAATGCGTTGACACCACAAACAATTATTCTCTCAGTAGGATATGACAAACAAGGACGCCTTGCCAGAAGCAGGAAATACAACAAAGGTGCACAAACAGAAGATTCAAGGTTGAAAATTCGTTTGTTACTCTCTCGCACGAGTTTACACCCCACAACAGGCGCTTTCCGGGAGACTGCTAGCAGTGAACAAATTTGAATGCATTGAAAAAACGGATTTCTGAAGTAGTTTAGCTGAAGTGCTTAAGAAACTGTTGGTCATTCAGTTAATGCAACCCGTGAAAATTTTCCATTGCATTACGGAACTGCAGATGTGGTTCTAAGTAATTCTCTATTGCAAACTGAAAACTCACCGATATTACAAAGCTGTTTAAGAGATCAAAATGTATGTATTTATGGAAGTTTATTTGAATTCCTCCTCTCAAAAGAGAAACAACCACAGTGAAGCTTTGCGGTAATTTTTTTACATCTCTTACATATGCATAAATTTAAAATCAAGAATAAAATTTTTAAAATCGCATGTTATACATTAATGAATAGTTTATACTAATGACTGAAGAAAAAATCCGAATTGCTTTGTTCTTAACACGTTTTTAAAATAGTACATTAAAAGAATTTTTTTTCTAGGGGTAGGAGGTCGTATTATTTCAGAGATAATAAACAGTGTTTTAAACTGATAGTTCTAGAAATGTTAGGATTTTTTCTGATCAGTCAATAATTGCATACTCAAACGGGGATCTCAAATCTATAGTTACAGTTAAACACCCCTCTTACTGATATTCTATGGTTAGTTTCAATACTTAGAAGTTCTTGTAGTTAAATAAATCGATATATGGTAGATAAACAAACTATAGGTGAGTTTCTTAAATCTGTGTTTGCTGTGCAAAGGTTGTTAAGTCCAAAATTGGGCTAAAAGGAGTTATCAAACCAGGCATGTTTGAAAAATAAAGGGCTACTGCAGACTTCAGAAAGTTAAGTCCAATTCCACTCCTAAATATTTTTATTCATCAGGGAAAATTTGGGATATGTTAAACAAAACACGAACATGTTAGTGTTAAAGGGGTTATGTCCCAATCAAGGACTTAACACTCTTTATTCAACAAAAATAAAATTAGAAAAATTTACTTTAAAAAAATTTAAATTTAAACTTAAAAAACTGACTTTACAAACACAGTTTTTTTCAATCCCGTTTTTCTCAAAACTACAATTTTGGACTTGACACTCTTTACACTGCAAACACCGAAATAACTAATTAAAAGTATTTTTAACACATCTAATTATTAAACGTAAATTAATATACACTTTTACCAAACAATATAGAACAAATGAAACATTTATTACACAAAATCAACTACTAAGTTATCTAGTTCCATTATTCTTCCCTTCAAATTGAATTCAGAATGTATATCATTTCATGTAATTATCCCATTCCTCTTACTTTATTGCTGATAAATTGAAATTATGAAATTTATCTTTGAGTTTGACTGTTACGCTTCAAATGATCCTTGAAAAACCACGAGAATGGCATCAGCAAACTTTAATATTCTTAGCATTTTAATCTCGAAGTCAGTGGCAATTTTCTTCGATGAGCAAGAATTGTGCACTAACAAAAGTTCAAATTATAATTATTTGTATCAACCAAACTTTTTTTTTCCTGCTTAGAATTCTAATTTTATGTTAGAGCAAAAATGAAAGAACTATGTTGTAAAGGGATAAAAGGGATAGATTGATAGATAGAATATGACCCCATCATGGTCTAACAAAAAGCATCCATGGGGAGATCACCAATACACCAACGTCAAACACTTGACAAAAGCCAGGAAGCAACTCCGCGCGAGAACATCTACCACACTGCAAAACAAATCACTAAAGGGTGGTATAACATATTCCGTGCTTGGTGTGAAAGCCGACACGCTAGGTAGCGTCACACCGGTTATGTATAGTGATAAAACAGCTTACTAATAAGAACTTGTTACACTGATATCAATTTATTAGGGATTCTGGATTAAAATACTTCACGATTAGGTCATGTTCTGGAATATCAATTTACACTAGTAATGTCCGTTGAAGTCTGCGATGCACGTTAAAGATTGTCCGTTCAGCTGGCTGAATGCTCTGTCGCTACGGATCGTAGATCGGGCCTTCAGGCAATAAAGCTCTAATTGCAGAAGTCTCAGTTGCTAGGAACGGATTTCACTCGTCGGACCCGGCTGGAATGAGGCGAACTCGAACTCCAAACGCAATTTGATCTAATTATCACAGAGTAGTGGACGGCTCGTCCCACACTCTCACCAAAGAAGCTAGCTGCTTTGAAAATAGGGAAGATCAAGCTTTGATCTCCAAACGACCCTTCTCAGCGAGAAAAAGGTCTTCACGCAGAGGGCTGAGCCTCCAAAATATATCAAAGTCACTCAAATTGAATGGAGCTAGGAGATCAGCTATCACTCCTAAACTCTGGCTTCTAATCTCTCGTCTCAAACCTGGCTTTCAAGCTCTCGTCGGCTTATTTAAAAGCTTGATCCCTGGCGGAATTTCTAACAGCCTCCGTCTCTCAAGCTCGATTCGGATAGGCTGGTCCGCCTAGGCCGTGTGCAAAACGATACTTGTTCTTTATATCGTCATCGCTGGTTGGGTCATTAAGCCGTCTCATCAGGGGGGATGGTCTGCCTTTGTTAGTCTTTTGTGTTATAGTGTCTTCGCTCTAGACATCGGGGCGCCTCACTATTGTAATTCGCTCCTCGTCTGCGAGTCGAAAAGCTGACCCTTTTGTAAGCCACCCCTCGGCAGGGGAAAACTATTGCATCTTCGCAGTCCACCGATGGCTTACTCTGTTTCAAGCCGAGGTTAATAAATTTCCTGGGCCATGAGGAGGGGAAATGCCACAGTGGGTACAATACCCTAAAAGCAGCTGAACGTGAATTAAATACTCAAAGTATGAAGGATAAAATAAATACGTTACACGTCGCATTTAAATTTTCTCAAAACTTCCAAGGAAAATATTTAAATGCAACTGTCATAGCATTTTAAATATGTTCCTCGGAAGTTTTGAAAATCATTAAACATATTGTTTTAAAAACCTATGTACCTTCATATAAATTTCCTGGATTCCATTTTTAGAAATCATTTCACGCGGAAAATATTTATATCGGGAATTCTTAATTGAACCTTAAAATCATTATCCTGATAAAAAACTTTTAGTTTAATATATACCATTATTAAACTTAATTTCCTTTAAATTTAGATGGAGCTTCGGTGAACATGTCAAAATACTTCATTTTTATTAATTAAAAGCGTTGAATCTGTAAAATTAAGATTTTACTTTTTCCGCTGTTTAAAAAATTATGTGAGATGTCAGTGATACATTTTTTGAATAACATCTTCAAGACATCTTTTAAATGTCAGCGTGATATTTGAAGATTATAAAAATCCCATATGGCTAACCTCATTTAATATGGTCACGCTCGGAGGGCTATAAATAATTAGAAATATTAGAATGAAAATGTTTTTAGAGTGAAATTTAACCATAAAATAAAATTTATATGACTGTGGTGTATTCACACTACACCGAGGTTCTTTCTCTGGCATAGGGACAATGAGGTAGATAAAACTAGTCGTCTAAACGACACAAACATTTATTGACAATTTAACAAAAGATTACAACCAAAACTCTGAGCACGAGGTGGGCAAGCCTATTGCATCTTACCAGACCCCGACTCCTACTAGAGACGCTCTCCGTCTGTCCCTTTTTTACAGACTCCCCGCGATTCGCAGCACCCCTCTTGGGTTCAACGCCCCCGCAGCCAATCCCCTGATTGGTAGAGGGGTGGGGGAATCACGGGGCACAACATTTTCGCTTTACCCAGCGCTGCTACTCAAACATTACACTACAATGACACCATAAAATGAACTATGAACCTACCATCTGAAAATTAGTGGGATCTGGTTTCATATCCTTTTTTACTTTTAATTTTACTCATTCACTTGTAAATTTTCTAAACGAAGTAAGAGTTTCTTGACTTTTGGCTCTATTTTCATCCCTTTCTTGCGAAAAATACTTTTACATACCACCAAGTAAAACTATTTTATTATTTCACGTGATAATAGTTGTATTTAGGGAAAAAAAATTAAAAAGGGAAATATACCTTTTTATTATACCTATCAAGTTGCAGAATTTGTATCATCTTATCACAAAGGTTTGCTTTTTATTAGCCTCTAATTACTATAAGATAAATCAGTACGTCATGAATTGGTAGGGTTAGTGTCTCTCAGACAGTAGAAATACTATTGGCGAAGTGACTGAAAAAATACTCCCGAAAAGAGATGTTTTAAAAATCCTCATTCTCGAACTCTTCGAACACATGGGTCTTAAATTTCTACAAAAACGATTACGATGACGAAATGAAACGACACGAAAGCTACCGATTTTTCCAAGAAATTATCAGAGTTTTAATGACTGAGTATATGCCTTAGGGCTGCATTTGGTGAATTACAACCCTAATGAACTACTTAAAACTGAAGAAAGCTATATCTTCGTTCAACCCAAATTCTTATTCCACGGTAAAACTTCATAAAATAAAATGTAAAACAATTAACATTTCCTTTTCACAACCCATTACCTTATATTATTGTCATAACATATATGTAATGCATAATTACTGCCTAAACCCATTACTATACATTGAATTTTTTTCTTATTAAAACGATATAGACGTACGGATAAGATTTTATGCCTCTATTTATGAACAAGCATGAACAGAAGCAAAACAAAAATTTGAAAAGAAAATTCTCATCTGCTGAAATAGGCCACATCTATCGCGTAAACTATTATAAATCGGAGATAATATCTAATTATCTACTTTCACTCATAAACTTTTATCCGTGTGACCCAAATGTTTTTGCTTAGAAATACGCTCATTTAGAATATTTTCACCATCATAAGAATTCTTTCGTTTACAGAATTTTCTATTGGTGCGGTCGTTATTAGACACGATTTAAATACGACACGACTTGGCGAAATCATTTTGGCTCAACCGTACTAATTGTCTATTTTCCCTTATTTTTTATTTCAAAAATGGAAATCACGATTTTCAGGAATTCAGATTGAAACTATAGGCCCATAAAAACTTCCTTTTTTTTGTGGTCCATTTTTACGTAAGTCACGGGCATTGCATATAAGGAAATAAGCGAGAAATAATATGAACCCTGCGAAATCCATTTCAGGAAAAAGTAGGAGTGATAAGGGATACACACAAAATGCTGAAGTGTACAGGGGGAGGGGGGCCCAATATGGGGATGGCCCTTTTTCGTGACTTGAGAAAGTTTTGACAGCGTCTATTCGTATGATTTGTTCAGAATGTATCCAAAAGGAAACGTCAAGCAAATGGAGCAAGAAACTAACCTCAGGGGCGTCACATCTGGGGAGAGGTGTGGGTAGGTTAGATATAATCATTTCTTCAGAACCTCCGCGTGATTCTAAGAAATTTTTTTCTCCATTCTGTACCAAAGCGAAGGAATAAAAAGATATATCGAACATTTGCAGAGATGTTCTCTTTCAATGATGTTAAGTATTCAGAAAAAAAAATTAAATTCATAGGCTGGAAGCATTAAAGGAAAGGATTTTTTAAATATATTAAAAATCTGAATGTCATTCCCAAAAATGTGTATTTGAACTTTGAAGATACACATTTTGTACGGCCCGCAAATCTCTTTCTTTCTCATGTTCAACGAATTTTATTTAATACCATTTGAAAAAAAAATATTATACACCTATACCTCGCTATACGGCCGCTCTTTTTACGACATTTCGGTATAACGGCCTTTTTTAATTATGGAACTTTTTCGATTTACGGTCCACAATGTTTCGTTATACGGCCACAACACCGGAA
Organism: Dolomedes plantarius; assembly: GCA_907164885.2. Classification (NCBI taxonomy): domain Eukaryota; kingdom Metazoa; phylum Arthropoda; class Arachnida; order Araneae; family Dolomedidae; genus Dolomedes; species Dolomedes plantarius. Next base: position 56,946,877 of record OU015494.1, on the reverse strand, counting down.
AGTGATGATGGCAGCATATTATAGCTTAGTGATTCTTCATGTTAATGTTCGTCATCACATTAAAACAGTTTTCAAACATTTTATTTTATGTTTCTTATTATATGTATGCATATGTGCTTATGATATTTTTTGTTTATATGTTTATTTTTGAATTTCTGTTTGTTATTACATTGCTTTGTTCTTTTATTTTTATGTAAGCATTTTTATAGGAAATAAAAGAATAAAATGCCGTATGAACTAAAAACTATATTATGTCTAAAAAATTGGAACAGATCCAATTAAATTTGTATGGGTTTGTATCAAAATAATTGATTCGTTATACGGATTTTCGCTTTACAGCCAACTTTTCCGGAACGTATCTAGGCTGTAAAGCGAGGTATGGGTGTAGTTTTGTTTGAATTTTTACGACTTTTCCCGCCTTTGAAGGCAATTACTCCTTTATTACTCGTAATCTTTTTCCTGCGTTTGATTAAACAACAAAATATTTTGTAACTGTAAATCCCGCCATAAAAATAACAAAGGGAAATTAGCACAATCGAAAATTTATTAACTTCACCAAAAAGCACTCAAAAAATCCAATTGATTAGGCTTTGATAAAAAATTATGAGGTATTACAACATAGAATGTAATCAGTTTGAGATCGACAGAAAAACCTTGTATAAGATAGTGCGCGTGTACCAACAAAAAAATGTACATTCATTTTTTTTTTACTTTATTTCCTTTTAAATACTAACCATTAATGTTTCAAGTCCGATTCTTTGTAATACTTTGACTAATGTAATTTCAACTAATAATCTTGACTTTTATAAAATTCCTGGTTACCAAATTTTTTGTTTGGAAAGATCAAGACAAATAGCATCTGGTATAATAGTATTTGTTAAAAGTACCCTTAATGCAAAAGTATTATCACGAAGATCAATGACACCAAATGATAAATTAGAGGCCTTGAAGGTACAGGCCTGGCAAGGTGCTTCTAGCTACCACATAACCTTCTTATATAATCCTCCTTCAAATAAGCCAAAACTTGAAGACCTTTTATGTGACTGGAACAAGAACGCCATCATTCTGGGCGATTTCAATGCCAATTCCCGTAGATGGGACTATACTGATAACGATAACGTATGGGACATCATCGAGGATTTCATTAACTCTAATTCAATTATTTTTATTGAAAACACTAACTTTTGTCCTACCTTTTTGTCGTGGGGAGGAAAAACACATCCCATCCAGATTTGCTGCTTTCCCACCCGGGTATTGAAAAAATAGATAAGCTGTTAAACATCAAGAACGGCATTGCTCTGCAGTGGATTCCAAGCCACTGCGAAATATATGGAAATGAGCGGGCAGATATATTGGCTAAAAATGGATCTCAAATGATGCAACCGGATCCTACCTTGTCTACTACGACATATAAAGCGATATACGTATATCCTTGTGTATTAAATCTATCAGTCTCAGCCTGTGTAGAGAGAAGGCTTTTGAGAAAAAGTGGAATTCCCTAGTGAATAAGTCGGCAAAAATTTCCAGCTCCTTGCCTAGAGCGGTCGGTGTGGACTAGCCACGAGTCACGACTACTTACAGATTCACCTGTATCGAAAGGGACTGGCAGATACAGATACCTGCCCTCTTTGCGACTATTGCGTGCCCATGACTGGAGAGCACCTCAGCATATGCCCTGCTTTTCTTGAATATTTCCCTTTATGTGTTACTGACGGAGCCTTTGGCGAATTTTTTAATCGTTCATCTTTGTATTGGGCTGCTCGTCGACTCATGACCGAGAGGTAAGAGACGGGCATAGGATTTTTATTTATTTATTTATATATATATGTAATATAAAAATAATTTTTATATTAATTATCTGACTTGTCTATATTCCTATAAAACATAATTTATTCTATTTCTAATGATGATATAATAGCTCTTAAAGTTTGCAGTAGTTAATCCCTTCGTTCCCCTATAGACAGAGAAATATCCTGATAGACTTAGAACAGCCTCTGTCTAGGGAGACTGAACCGATAAGAATCATCGGACACGCCCTAGTCCATGACGTAACATAGCGTCATAGGGATTATTGCTTACACCAAGTCTTCTGTATGTTCCCGATATAAAATGTGAACACGGCTAAAAGCCGCACTCTTCCTGATAATGTTTGAACATAGAATGTATCACAAAGTCTAGCTCCCTTCCTATGGGGGAACTACTTATAAAACGACAAATAAATCTGTGTTAATTCAGTCGCCTGTTTACTGCGTCCCAAGAATTCATTTACAGGTGTTCCAGTATCAGCTGTTCCAACGATGCCTATTGCTATGATATTACATATATATATATATGTAACAATAAAACGCGTCTTCCTAAATTACTTTACTTTAAAGCATATTCTATTGTTAATAAAGTACGACCCTTTTTCCAAAAATTGCAACCTAAAAGTAAAGTAAGTATAATTTATATTAGCCCTGCAGATCATTAAGCAGGCATGTGAAGTATCTGAACTCAATAACATCCCCAGATATGAGTGTTCGAAGTTTATGAGTTTCCGAATGTCAGTATAGTGTCAAAATTCTTGAAGAGCCCTCGAAACACTCTGAATTTATGTCTTGTATAACGTCAAAGACCCCACTTTGCAAGAACTTTATGGCCACTTATCCTACGCCCAGGTCAACAGTTCACAGCTCTAACAAGCGCGGGATCTATCAGTCCCCGGGAAACTTAAGTGGACACGTGAACTCCACGAATCTGAAGTCGCCCAATTGAAAAATAAGTAGTTTAGGCCCTCTGGCGAAAATGTCGCAAAACACCCATTTAATATTGCATGAACAGAAGACTTTTCTCTCTCTTCGTCTCTAACTCTTGTTGCTGTCGGACTACAACGCTTCTCTCTTAACTCTCCAATGTAAGCACTGCTGTGGACGCCGGACAAGTTAACAAATAAGGCTAATATAAATTATACTTACTTTACTTTTAGGTTGCAATTTTTGGAAAAGGGGTCGTACTTTATTAACAATAGAATATGCTTTAAAGTAAAGTAATTTAGGAAGACGCGTTTTATTGTTACATATATATATATATATATATATATATATATATATATATATATATATATCTCACACACACACACATACTCTCCCTCTCTCTCAGAAAGGAAAAGGGTTAGGTAACTTTTAAACTACAATTATTAGTTTTTCCAGTTTAAAAATTATAAAAATCAATTTCATTCTTTCAGATACTATAGCCTAAGTAAAAAATTATTCCGATTATATAAACGAAGATCTCAACTTTATTTATTAATTCTCTGTAATAAAGTAAAAAATAGTATGTTTTTGCTGAATACCCTGCTCATTGAAGCTTTTAAATTGTGAAACTTTTAAATGTTTGTTTAATCTTTTTAATTCTAGCATCGAGATAGTTAGAAAATTGGCCTTTCAGAAATTCAAAGAGACTATTATTTTTAGGTAGGTATGCTCTCAGTTATTTTATCTACATTATAAAAAAAATCAATCACTTTTACCAAGCGAAAAAGAAGTCTACATTCGGAGGGGTGGGGGTAATATTACTCATAGATATGCAGTAACTCTGAAAAATCGACCGTAGATTAATAAAAAAATATTTTATGTCTTCTGACTTTTAAAAATGACTGCATAAATTTATTTTCCTAATGTAGCAATTTCACTAAACCAAAGTTTGTCCAGTTACATCTCAATCCACCTCATATGTTTAATTTTTATATAAAGCAGCACTGAAGAAACACGCTTACATAGGCTAAGTAATAGAAAAGGTTAATGGAATACAATAGTCTTTTTCCTGATAATTGTGGATAATTATGTTCCACTGTTAATCAAAAATACAAGGATTTATTTTTTGTAAACTATTCTTAACCTTTTAGCACCCAAACCTTTTTATAGATATGTATGGTATCATAACTTTTGCCCGTGTTTTCGTAACAAATTTAATATTCTACTTAGGTAGTCTCATGTGAATGGTCATTTCTCCAAGATAGAGAAAAAAACTTAAGGTCAATGAGCTATCCCGTATCTGTAATTTTTTTTCAGTCTGAAAATTGCCAAAAGTTTCCTTTCCTGAATATTAACGGTACTTAATGATTCCTAGCACAGGTTTTATTAAAACTGTTTGTGAAAGTGTAATATCTGATAATTTCTTCTACATTTTTCGAATCCATAATAGAATTTTGTATTACATTGTCAAACCCATTTTCTAGGACTTCATAACAATGTTCGTTGACAGCATGAATCCTTTTACCTGAGGACCAGTTAAAGATTACTCTAATGACACTGAGAAGTATTATAACATCAGATTGTCCACACGTTTAGATAAAATATTCCGTATCACAGTTTCAGAATCACTGGCTTAAACGTTTGGATAAAAAAAAAAAATCTTTCCAGTATGTTAAAACTTCAGGTGTTGTGCCTCAATAAATAAAAATGGGAATAACCTTGATTTTCTATACCGACTGACAAGTGAATTCATATAAACCGCAGTAAAAGGAGGGTTGGAGGAATATAATAAAGAGATAAATAAGAGCTTTCTTTTGGACATGAAGAAAATGAGCTTTTAAAGTCGAAATGTTTAGATCAATTGAGTAAACAGAAAGTTCTGGGTAGGTTTATTTCTAAAGCAGTGATTACTTAAAGAGCGAAAGGTCTACATAAAAAAAAATTAAGTAAAAATAAATGCAACAGATATGGGGAAACCGTCTCCCACGGCCTACCTTCCGGTCTCCACTCCCGATAAATCCAGAGACAACTACTACATCCATTTCCATCACGCCACACACAAAAAATAGTAAACATTGAATCGCAATTTGTTGAATTTACTTTATTTTTTATCTCTTTGAAGCATTCCGCGACGATTAATGATTCAGCAATCGGTCCTGAGTTTTCAAATTGTGGCTGGTTCCTTTCCATCACCACTTGCCAGAGCAGAGACTCCTCAGCCGTTCTCCTCCTTCCACGAGGAAGCAAGCTGCTGCTCTCTGGAATCCCTCCCTCTCCAGACGCTCGCAAGGCAGCGACACGACGATGAGTCAGCAGCGAGAGCAGACGGGCAGGCGTCTGCCAACAAAATAAAAGAGCGAGAGGCACGGACGGAGCTGCCTTCACAAACCAGAAGGAAGAGGGCACTCTGCGCTGATGTAATATGTAGCTGACAAGAAACAGGTAGGTCTCTCGCTTTAGAACAGGGCGTCAGGAGTGGCGCCAAAATTACCCTGACAGGAGAACACAGCATCCCTGACACGGAGAGACTCAACCATACCCTGGGTTGTATTCAACCATGAATGATGAAAAAAGAAAAATGCACTTATAAAATCCTCATACCCGGGGAGAAAAATTGATGTAAAATTGATCAGACATCCATTAACCATGAAAACGCTGGGTGCCCCTATCCAGTAAACAGGGTAGACTTGAAATTCTATTTTTTCTTAAATGTACATTTTTATTTCATTGGCTTAAAACATACTATAAAGCTTTCAGAATTAAATAACAAAACCGCATGTTTTTACAATGATTACAAAGCACGAAAATACATATTTATGATTTGTAACTTTATGTATTCCCTACTATAGACATCTTTCTATCAGATTTTGTAAAGCGTTCCTTCGATTTATTTTCATTAAAGCGTCTGCATGATTTTTAATTTATGGGGAAAATATTTGGAAGTATTTTCCATGAAAAAGAATTTTGTTTCATCCTTTTAACTGATTAAATTTGTATGAATATATATATATATAATTTTAATTCTCAAAAATATTATTTTGAAACTAATAATATGTTTCATTATTTTATACGTTTTGAATAAAATAATGAAAAGATGATGCTAATAGAAAAATTGACAGATATATAAAAAATTAAAAATGTTTTAAATTTCGAATTTTAATTTTCTTATCAAAATTTCAAATTGTTCACGTGTTTTTATATGCATAACTAGCTGAATACCCGTGCTTTCCTACGAAGTACATTCAAATTAAATAGAACGGTCAATGTATGCAATTAATGCCAATATATATATATATATATATATATATGTATATATATATATATATATATATATATATATATATATATATATATATATATATATATATATATATATATATATATATATATATATAAATCGCAACGGATATTTTTATCGACGAAATAATGTAGAAGAAATAGTAAAATAGACGAAATAATGTAGAAGACAAAGTAATGTAGGAGAAAATATTCAAATTGAATACAAAGGTCAATGTATGCAATTAATTTGTACGTTTAATATCCATAAAACATACTATTTTGAATTAAATTCTTAAAAAACTATCATCTCAATTAGTCTAGTGGTTAAATTTTATATTTTACCGTATTTCAATATATTTTTTTGTCAATTTATTTCGTTAATATGCACGTGACGCAAAATTAATTTAAAGTATCACAAAAAGAAAAGAAATTACGTGATCAGCATTTTATAATTTAAATTCTAAAAATTAATCTTTAAAAATTCCCCAAAAATCAGAAAATGGAGGAAAAGATTCGAAAAAGGTGTCATTTTAAAGGAATTTTTACGATCTTTCTCGTGATATAAATTTTATAATCCTCAGATTATTATTTTAAATGCATTCTGAAAAAAGTTACAAAAACAGCTTAGAAATTTAATTTTGAAAAATCCAAGAATTTTTTAATATGAAAATAATCAAAATCTGTAATATTAAAATAATCAAAAGGGGGTGGACTTTAATCGGTGTTCCAAAATCCAGATGAATATGACAGCCCTCTGTTTCGGCTACTCGAGAAAAATAGTCATCATGGGACTATTCTCCTTGAGTACTTTGAGAATTCTCCTTGTTTACTTCCTATATAGGGTAATATATACTTCATCTGAAAGATAATCTTCTCAAAAATTACAACAGTAACAAGAAGGAATTTAAAAAAAATACTAGCACATGTCTTATTTATAAATAAATCAAAAATTTGTATGAACTTTTCGTTTAAGATGGCTCATTTAACCAAAATTCCGTCTGATTTCACTGGATTTCTCAGTAGATAAATTTCAGCTACCTTATAAAAAAATAAAGATATGCTTATTTTAATGTTTCTAAATTTAGACATCTGTAAAACAAAAATATTCCTAAGGATGAGCTTTTTCAATTTATTTAAAATGCCATTTCAGAAGAAACAATTTTCCGGTAGTAACATTTCATTAATAATTATATAATCATAGGAAAGAAAAATTAAATGTGTTTTGAAATCATTCGAAGGGATATTTACGCTAAATACATAGATCGGAGCATACGCATAAATTTTGCGCGAGATGCCGGACTCCAAAAAATATATTTCTAAAGTTTCTTGCAATCAAAAACACACAGCTAAATTTTCACACTGCTCGCAAGTGCACGCGATTTGGCTTGGTGAAGAAAAGCCAGACAACCACCTCTCATTGTTTACGCATTCCTTCATTTCAATGTAAACTCTCATCCAAGAAAGAAGAGAAAGAGAGCGCATAAGTTTGTCATCAGCAGCGCCTTGTAGGGAAAATAAATTCTTTCTTCATTGGAATGAATGCACGAGATGCATGATGTTTATATATCTTTTTTTTCTTACCACTCTCTCTCTCTTTCTCCTTCCTTTCCATATGTAAATAAAATAAACCACACGTTTAAAACATTGATTCGCAAAAATTGCTTATTATATAGAACAATTCGTTCTTATCTAATATCATAAATGATTAAAAATAAAGGCAAAAAATTATATACATTTTTAAATATAGCCAAATATTTTCCTTTCTTTTATAGATTAGGGCAGAGATTCCCAAACGGTGTGCAGCCAGACTTTAGGGTACCGCAAGATTTTTTCTTTTTGATAATCAAAAATATTTGTAGGGCCTATTTAAGATAAATATAAATTTGAATTAATTACTCTCACGCCCGACAGATTGTGACATAAATCGATGCACTCGTTCCTGAGGATGAATTACCTACCCTTACACCCTCAATTGTTAGGCTTGATATCAATGACATCAACTATACATGACCTGTTATTGTGGCTAATTTTGCAAAGAATCATTGAGTAAATAAGTTGTTACGTTTGAAATATCCCAAGCCTCTAAATCCCTTAATTTCAAGGCAGTAAATATCATTAACCGCAAATTATAATGTATGATTAAAATTCGTATGATTCGTGTAATGTATGTTTATAATTCATGTAAAAGTCTACAGCAGAGGTCGCCAACCTTTTAGTACCTACTGCCCACTTTTGTATCTTTGTTGATGGCAAAGTTTCTTTGCCAGTGACGCACCCAGGATTTTTTTTTCGGGGGGGGGGGGCGAGATGAACGGATAAAAATACTTATAATGCAAAATCAATATTCATAATGCAATTTCTATTTCTTTGGGGGGCAGGGGCCCCTTGCAACCCCCCTGGGTGCGCCACTGTTCTTTGCCGCCTACCGGTGCATGTCCGCAGTGACTCAATTTAGCGCAAGAGCGAAGTAAATTTTAGAGGAAAGGGTTTGCAAAAAATATGTACTAAATTTATTTTTTTTTATTTATACTTTATATATATATATATATATATATATATATATATATATATATATATATATATATATATATATATATATATAATTGGGAACTAAGTTGGGAATTTGGGAACTAAGTTTAGATTACCTAGTACTACTAATAATAAGAAAATAATAAGTTTCTTAAATGCTGATTTAGATAAATTTATTTACACAATTGCAATTAATTACTCTGTACCTACTGAAGCATTTAACCCATGGAAAATTAATTTACTAAAACTAGTACAAGCTAAATTACCCAATAATAGTATTAACATTAATAATTCCTATAAACACTTTAAAGCTGCTATTACAAAATTACAAGATGACTTTATAGTCACTTATGTAGATAAAGCAGCCAACAACTATGCTATAATTTGTAAAAAATATTTTGCCATATGTTTAAAAAAACAGCTAGAAAATAGTGATCTTTTTCAGCCATTAAAAGAAACTACTTGTATTATTATTAAGAAAATCATAGCAAAATATAAACTACATTGTATTTCATCTAACAATTATCTTTTTCCTTATATAAGTTTAGTTCCTAAATTTCATAAAACACCTATTGCATTTAGAGCAGTAACCTGTGGTCACAACACTTATGCTACAAAAGCAAGTAAATTATTATTAAAATACCTTAAATTAATCTATAAAAATATAACATCTGGTGTTTGTGGTATAATTGATAATAGCTATAGTCTAATTAGAAAACTACAACATTAGATAACTGTAAATATATTGTAACTTATGATTTTAAAGATCTATTTAATAATATTGATATAATTGATTTAAATAGAATAATCATAATGTTAGTACAAAATAATATTCAATACTTAAACAACGAAATTAAACTAACTCGTATCAATAGGCTCCTAGAATTAGTAACTAAACATAATTACATAGTTCATAATAATAGTATATACTTACAGTCCAAAGGTGTACCACAAGGTGGTAATGCTTCAAGTATGCTAGCTAATTTATACTTATATTATTTTGAAATTAATAATATAGAAAATAGCAATTACAATATATTTAGATATATAGATGATATAATAGTAATTAATAAAAGTAATAACCCTATAGACTTAAATTTTTACCCTCCTAATTTGGAACTAATTAAAAGTAGCCATGATAATATTAATGTAAACTTTCTAGATATTAATATTAAATTAAGTACTAACAGCAAATTTATTTTTGACTTATACGACAAAAGATCTGACTATAATTTTAATATTGTTAAATTTCAAAATTATCTAACCTGTTTACATAAATCTGTTTTTAATAACATTATTGTAAATCAGTTAGTTCGTATAAATAGGCTATGTTCTAAAGACAATAGGATTAAGCATATTATAGACTTGAAAGCTGTGCTAACTCGGAATAATTACCCCGTAAGTCTATCCAAAAACATAATTGGTTGTTTTTGTTTTAATGAATAGTTTGTTCTGTTGCATTAATATGTTAAACATAACAATAGGTTAAAATAAAAATAATAACTACTAAAAATAAAAATAAAAATAAAAATCATAAGTAAAATAAAATAAAAATAAAATTAACTCATAGTAGTAACAATAATAAAAACTAAATAATTAAAGTAATAATAGTCTTAAAATATGGTAACCTAAGTAAGTCTGTAACTGAGAATCCACTACCTCAATGGTTGCAAGTTTTATGACGTCAGTCATCTTGCGGTTACAAGTTCTTATCTTCCACTCTGACTAGCGCCAGGCTTGGTGTTCTTTGGTTAAGTACTTTTATTCAAACTTAATTCATTTATTATTCAATTCTTCTGTTAATAATGGATTGTACGATGTCTGAGTGTGTTTATTTAATAGATCATACTCATCAGAAACAATCCATTGGTTTTTAGACAGTATTGACACCGCTGATGAAGAAATGCTGTCAAAAACCTTATTCATACTTTTCTTTACATGTTGTTTGTTCCTGGCTGCAAGTAGCTTTAGAGCTATTACTGGTTTTCTCTTTCATCTTATTCTGATATATATATATATATATATATATATATATATATATATATATAATAGCTACGGATGGCTGTGGAGCTAATTCGTTGCTCCCTCGTCCACGAGTATACTTCGAGAAGTGTCCGGTGAATTATTACCTATAATCAAAGCTTAAAGATGGAATTCAAAATTAAATTGCAAAAGCATATTTTAAAAAGTCAAACTCGTGAATGTGTTATAAGTGTATTCGATATATGGAGGAAGAACAAAATTTGTAGCAACGGACAAAAATTCCCACCGCCCACCAGGAAAGCATGAATCGCTCTCTAGTGGGCGGTAGGGACCACTGGTCTACAGCGATGCAATTAATGAAACTTATGTAAGTTTACTGCAAATAAAATATACGCATGGCTTGAATTAAAAAATGATGACTTAAATTTCATGACATAATATAAACTATTTATATTTCAAAACTTAAAAATAAACTGGTAAAGTAATAAAGTATGAACGTTTAAAAATCATCAGCATATAAGGTGCAAAATTGGAAAAAACGCCGCTTAAATATTGAGAACTATATGATTATTGATGTCGAAAAGAGATTCAACAAACACGATGAGTAAAATTAATGCAACATTGTGGTATATAAATAAGAAATAAAAATCTGGCAAGTGTTCAAATTTACTTAGTTGTGATGACCTATGAGTAATATACATTATATTTACAAGTCACTACCGTCTAACCACATGAAAGTATAGGGAACCATGATAAATCCATTAGACTCACTAAAAATATTCTTACCTTTAATCCATGAAGAGGAATTTCCAGGGTGGAAGAACACAGAATCGAGAATCACTCTTGCCACTGCAATACCAGGAATAGAAGAGCACAAAATCAAGATGAGAATGAAAATCGTAGACATGGAGGAAATAAGGACTATGCCGCCTTCGTTCTCACCGTATTGTGCTTCGAGGTAGTTGGTGGCAAACTGCAGGAAGAAGTTAAAATAAAATCAGACGATGTAAAGTCAGAAGTAAACAACTTGCTTAGTTGGTTTGTCAGTTGATGGGTCCTAGCAACAAAGGAGACTTTGGATTTTCCCACCAGACACTTTAAGCCCCAGAAAAAAGAATAAACAAATATTTTGTAAGAAATATTGCAAGATAAAAGTAAAATTGCCTGTTTTAAATGCACCTTATTCCGTGAGATTAAGGCCACTGGAAGGTGAGTAATCAAGGCTAGATGGTCAGAATCTTGATGGAGAAATCCCAGGTTCAATAACCGCGTCAGCAATAGTCGCTATGAAATGGCCTGTTTTCGAGGAGTAATCGCCCGTCTGTGGAACCAAAGTCCACAGACGGGCGTCTAATCCTCCTCAGAGATTATGGAGGTTTGGGGAAGGTCCTTTGAGAACACATGGGTAAAAATATTCTCCAAAGAAAAAACAAAACCCCAGTGGCTCTCGTGCCGCGTTGTTTAATATTAAATAAATAAATACGAGGGAATTAAGGAAATGGTCAAAATGATTAGTAAACTCGTGTGATTACAGTTAATTTACTGTTAAATACAGAAATTTTCGAAGATAATTAGTACATGAATGCCAGCACAAATCCTAAACTATTACACGACCAAGACTGCTAGGTGAAAAGGCAACAGATCCACATTTGTAGAACTTGCTAAAGCAACATTTCTGTGCGAATGGTTGCGCCTTTTATGTTATCGAAAAAGAAATCTTTGTTGCAACTGCAAAACTTTCGCTTTCCAGTTCTCCTAATTTTTTTAAATCCTTAATGTGTTCATCTTAATTTTTGTTTTTTCCTTTCGCCAGATATAATATCAAACCTAAATTACACAGTTGCCTGAAAAATATTGAGTAAATGAAACTTAATTAAATATATTTCCCTTCGTTATCCCAGCATTTCCTTTTCTCACCAACTTAAAATTTAGGATATGTTTGAAAACTTTCTCAAAAACGGCTCTGCTAGATCATGGTTTTTCTTTTGATATTCCTATAAATCTCCTTTCCATGTTTCGATTTTTTACCCATCATTTCTTTTGTAATTAATCATTTCATATTTATCGCATCTTGCAATGGCACATATTCTCATGTCATAAAACATTGTACATTTGTAATATGTTTATTATTTCTATAGTTACCCCGTTCATTAAGACTATTGCTTCTTTTAGTATGTGGAAATTTGAATCATTATTCACTAGTACACGAAAATAAATCTGTATTTTCAGAAAACTTTTCTGAATTGTGGTTAGATGGCTGATTGTTTTTTTTTTTTTGCATAGCATAGAGTGTGTTATGTCTCCAAATTTCAGAATGCGCACCTTTGTTGCATGAAATATTCTCCTTAATCCCAAAATATATATTCCTATGCAAGGAAGAGGAGAAACGACAATGTTTGTGACTTTAATAAATTTACTCTGGTGAAAAAGAACACCGAGCAGATTTACTAGTATTCATGATCTCGTTGTATCATTATTACGTGTTCTGTAGCATGAGGCAGTCTCTCCCCCCCCCCCCTCGCAAAAAAAGGCAAGGCAAAAATAATTCATCAAACGTCTTTTCATTATACAAACGTTTCTTGTCCTCTGACTACTATGTTCTATAAAATTTAAACCTCTTTATGCATGTTATAAAAAAGCAACATGTTAAAACTCGAAAACATCACCACCTTGCACCGAAAGGTGGCTTTTTATGTAAAAAAAGAAAAAAAGAAGAAAAGAAACAAAGAAAAAAAGAAGAAAAAAACAAAAACTTCGGGGCATCAACGGACTAAAAGCTAGGCTCTTCCCTAAATTATTTTTTTTCTCAGATTTCACTTTGATCTGTACTACATCAGTTTACATTAAATTGATAAATCTGCAGGGACGAACATAAAGATAGGAAGTTATTTTACTTTAATCATAAGAGATGAAAAGTTACAACAGTTACTTCGGGGACAATAGTTTCTCCATGTTTCTATTTCATATAATTCTAGAGTATCTAAACTCCCTGATACATTTTTTTACAGACACAATACATTAAATCTTTAATTAATATAGTAATTATCTTAAAATAATTCACATCATTCAATTCACAAAATATAGTTTCCATATTTACGATCTAGTAATGGATTGGTTCTCTTACTAATGGACTCTTTATCACAACTCGGATGATGAAAATGCGAGGATGTAAAAATTTCACAAGCAAAGAAGATGTGAATTATCTTTTTTTTCTGTCAATTTGGACAAGTAATTTTTCGTCTCTTACGATTAAAGTAAAATAACTTCTTATATTTATGTTCGTCCCTTCAGATTTATTAATTTAATGTAAGCTGATGTAGTACAGATCAAAGTGAGATCCGAAAAAAAACTTATGGAAGAGCCTAGATTTTAGTAAGTAGAAAAAGAAATGTCACGCAAGTTTCGACGCAATTTACATGCTCTAAAAAAATTTACACCGGTACTTCTACTTGCTAACTGGTAGGATACCGTAAGAGATATAATGGGCTATATGCCTTGCGGCTCTGTATTAGACCACAAAGAAAGTGAATTTTCCAAGATTACTCGTACGTGGAAAATTGAATCCCAGGACATTACATCACTCTTAATCAGAAATCAGAACTAGCATGATCCGATCTCCAACCTTCAGTGAGTTCTTAGAGACGTCAAAATTGCATTCTTACGAGGATTTAGTCTTCATTGTGTGTGTGAGAGAGAGAGAGAGAGAGAGAGAGAGGAGGGAGGGTTAACTGTCTTTTCTTACCTAAGATCAGTGGCGTAGCTGCTAGATATTTCAGTCTACCAAAATAAAAGTTACACTCACTTAGAATTTTGAGGCTGTTTTGCAGAGTAAAAGCAGGTGGGTCACTTATTGTGCAAGAGAGGGGTTTTTTAAGAAAATGTGAAAGCACAGGAAAGAGTTTGTATGAATGTATAGAAATTTTGAAAGTGATATTTTAAGAAAGGTGAATTTCATATAAGCCATAAAATCGTACAAGGGAAGTTTAATAAGAATAAACATAGAAGCGGAAAGAGAGAATAACAATTTTACAGTGAACAGAAAAGTCATCGCTATCGTAAACTCGTGATTTGAAGAAAAGCCACTTTCAGGTGAGGGTAATAAAAACATATTTAAGGAAAAGAGGGAGTTAGGAAAATATGTATTAAAGAATAGGAATATTGTGCGGTTGAAGAAAAGAGAGTTTTGGGAGAAAAAGTTACGGAATAAAAAGGACATGGTAAGTCAAAGTTTAGGGAGCGTTAGAAAAGGGTGGAAAATATTATACGATTGAAAAGGGATTAAAGAATTATTGTATCAAATCTTTTAAGGTTTAGGGAATATGTGTTAGGGGAGGGGAAAATCATTGTTGGCTCCTTGCGACGTTGCGTGGGCCGGAGAGATCAATCGAATACATGGGGGATGAATCAGGAATCAAGGTATCGAAAGGTGAAATCCAATGAGAAAGGATAGATTTAATAAAGGAAGAATTCTAGACAACTGGGGATCGAAGTTTGAAAAAAGGCGGTCTGATATTAGACTCAGAAGGAGGGGAAAAGGATTTTATTGGAAAATAGAAATGTGGTATAGAAAATTAAAAGTTATAAAAAGTTATGCAGGGCAGAAAGACGTAGCAGACGATTACGATTTCTGGTAGTTGAGTTCTTTTTTTTCCTTAGAGTAGTACTCGAGATGGAAACACGTTGCACATCAACCCATCTGAAATGGGGTAAGTCCGTCTTTTTAACTTACCGTTGAGTGACTGATAGGGACCCAGATAATTTTTATTTAAATATTAGCTAATTTAATGAAAGTGTTTTATTATCCATTGTTGCTAAAAGTGTTTTAATATGTATCTATAAAGTGTATCAAATATTTATATGTAAATTTTAGTGAAAACTTTTATACAAATAAATTCCATTCATTTAAGCTTAATTCTTTCTCATTATTTAAAATCTTAGTTGTGTATCTTTCCTACTGAGTAATAATAATTTGCATGCTGGGTAAAGAACCTGGGTAAATTCATTATGGATAGTTAAGGCTATTGCGGATAAGGAAACTTAATACGATCATGATTAAAACTTTCAAACTAACTCTTCTAAATACAGTAAACGGCGAGAGTAGAGCCGAGAACCACCCAGCAGAGCGAGAGGGGGGCAAGGGGGTCTATCATGCCCCGGGCGCCTCTCGTAGGGGGGCGCCAAATGGTCCTTTTCGCTAATTCTACACTGCTGGCCACCCAAATTGCAACACCAAGAAAGACAAGAGATATCACAACAAAATTTATTTTGTAGATAACATGTTGACCAAGTATCAAATGATTAAATTTATAGACTTCTGGGAAGTGTGGTTCCTGCCAAAATCAGCAGCCAGAGTAGCCGCCATTGTTGGAGATCACCGCTGCCACACGCCTCGGCATTGATTCAAAGAGACTTTGGATGAGTTCTTGGGGTACAGCAGACCAAACAGCTTTCACACGTTGCCAAAGTCGATCTGCTGTGGCAGCTGGGGATGGAATCTGGGTCAATCGTAGAGCAACCATGGACCACATGTTTTCTATCGGCGAAAGATCCGGAGAGCGAGGCGGCCAGGGAAGCAATTCAATCTGGAGATTGTCGAAGAACCGTTGGACAATGCGTGCCACGTGTGGTCGCGCATTATCCTGTTGAAATATGACTGTGGGCAAGCCCTGAAGGTAAGGAAGGACAACTGGCTCCAACACCTCGGAGATGTAGCGCTGGCTGTTTAAAGTATCGGCAATGCGTACTAAAGGTGTGCGAGAGTGATATCCAATACCGCCCCATACCATAATACCCGGTGCAGGACCAGTGTGGCGGTGCATAACGAAGCTGTTCAGCATCCTCTCTTCACGGTGTCTCCAGACTCGAATGCGACCATCGTGGTGTTGCAGACAGAAGCGTGACTCGTCAGTAAAGACAATTTCATTCCATTCTGCCGTCCACATCCTTCTGTCATCGCACCATTGGCGGCGGAGACGTCTGTGGTTCTGCGTCAAGGGTAGACAAAGCAATGGACGTCTTGCGGACAGACCACTCTGCTGTAAACGGCGTCGAATGGTACGCGCAGACACTGGATGATGCGTTACAGACTGCATGTGCTGTGCTATGGTTCGTGATGTGACTGAGCGAATCGTCATTGCCATGCGCACAATTTGCCTGTCATCACGTGAAGTGGTGCGCTGAGGTGGGTGCGATCGAACACGCCGGTCCGTCGTACCCTCCTGCATCCAACGATCACATATCCGCATTACAGTTGTTTGGTTTCGTCCAACACGACTACCGATTTCCCTGAAAGATAATCCACAATATCGGTAGGCCACTATTCTTCCTCTGTCGAACTCTGATACTTGATCAAAAGATGATCGCTGTTTTCGACGAGGCATAATTGATCGTTTTTTAAAAAAAAAACCAGAAGAAAAACACAATTGCCGAACTTGAAATCGTCGAAATCTCCAAGCCTTAAATTGCGCTTTGAAGTGGCGCCACAGGCGCGCGTGATGTGCGTCTGCGCTGAAATTCTAATCATTTGCATATCTCACCTCCGCTAATGCATGTTGTAAATTTCATGTCATTTGCATGTTTCCTTCAGGGTGTTGCATTTACAGTGGCCAGCAGTGTATATATAATATTACTATATGTTTTTTCGGGGGGGGGGGGCGCCAAAAAGGTATCGTACACCGGGTGCCAGTTATGCTCGCTACATCACTGCCTAAGATATAAAAAATTCTCTTTTGTTATATTAGTAAATACTGTAATCACATGAACGATATCGATTTTAAAATAAAACTAATTCATTAACATCCCGTCATTATTTGTATTCTCCAATCGCGTATATTAAGCAGGCAGTTTGCTTAATAAATACACAGGCCGAGTCAGAACTTGAAGCGAGCATACATTTCTATCGGAAACGGTAAAACTCATGACTTATGCTAATCAACCGAGTATCGGCTAATCTCAATCTCTTAAATCTCGTGAATGAAGCGAGAACGAACCTCCTGTATATCCTTCCTTGTATGAATCGAAGGTCATAGAGGCGATAGGATTTCCCCTTGATACTTTACGCGGCGATCTTGACCCTTGGATGCGAAGGCCGACTTTGAAAAACGAGGGCAACGTGTCAGCCGGATTGGCCGATCATCATCGTCTATCGTGAGCAGCGAGGGCAAGGACGACGTCCTTCTGCGAAAAATGGCCTGTCAATGGCCAGCTGTAATCGGAGGAACTGGAGGGTCCACAAGTGGATAGGGAGAGAGGAGCTATAGTAAGTGTTAAACTTGAGAGACTAAGTCCTGTACCTAGCAGAAGAAAGTGATCGATTGTAAAACGAGCTTGTTCTACAACTTACGATGTTGATTGTTTTTCTCGCCGTTGATTTGGATTCATACTGTCATACTGAGGTCCATTTCGTGTATGGCGAGACATCTGGTGTTAACAATAAGTGTAAGATACTACATCTGTCACTATGCGATACCATTTCAGGTACGGTTCTGCCCTTGCAGTCAATAAAAATATAGCCCTCGAGATTTTTTTCCCCCACCTAAACTGCAAATACAGTTTTGATAATTTACAGATGCCTCAAAAAAGTAATTTCACTATCCTTGTAATAATAGTTCGTCGGCTAATAATTTCTTTCGAGATAACTAATGACAATCTTAGCCAAAAAATTTCTTCGAAAATTGGTTAGCGCGATAAAATATTGTGAAATGTTGCAACTCGACTTTTAGAACTATTCCTAACAGTATTTGAGAATAAAAATGAATAGGGGCAAATATGCTGCGGTTACTTTTTCTGGAGTAGTTCTACTACAAATGGATTGTCAATATTGAAGAAAATAGACGCTTATTAAAAGTTTTAACCATTATAAGTACTACAAAATATACATTTATTCATACATTATTTGGCAAATGAAATTAATGAGTTAACTCTCTGGGTAATCACGAATACAGTGATAATAGAAACTTGTAATATAAAGATTGTTATTTATCATAGGCAGCCGCCTACATCGTATAGTAGCGTCTTTGACTTCCACGCTGTGGGCTCGGGTTCAAATCCCGGATAAGGCAAGAACGTTCCCGTGCAGTGCCCTCATAGGGAGCAATGTTGGCTGACTTACATGGTTCTTCCACAATACAGTAGCCAACGAATTCGTGGTGTGGAGGGGTCAATGTACTCAGGACAAAGCATCTGCCACACTGGATTAAGAAAAGGCTGCTTGAAGATCTACTTTAAGGGCCAACGTCTATCTTGTACAGTTGCTCTGCCAAATTGAGATGACATAAACGAGGTGGTAAAATCTGATTAATGAAGTTAATTAAACCGGAACTTAGTTCTAGCATTAAAGGAACGGAATTTTGATACTTACGATATTTAGGGTCATATTTATTTTTGACATGAACGTAAATTTGGTGAGCAAAAATAGTATTTACTTTAATTTCTAAAATTTACCTGATAGTGGTTTCCATTAATAAATTAATAGAATACGCATTATTATAACATGTCAGACCTGGACAAATATTTTTTTTTCTTATTAAAGCAATAGCACTTAGACATACATCTTTACACTATACAAAAAAAATATAGTGTGAACAAATATTGTACCAATCATTTTTTTAGTCTGTCAAGCATGCTTTCACTAGATAATAGAACAAGTATAAACATTTTTAATAATAAGAATTCTGGAAATGACAAACTAAGCCCTATGTCCACACAACGAGGGTTTCAGTTTAATGATCTTGTAGTCGCATGCATTCTACATTACATACGTTTAGTTGGTAGGTTTGGGCGAAATGAAAATTTCTGTATTTCGGTTCATATAATAAGAAAAGAAAATTTTCGCGTAGGTCATGCCAAATAAATGGTTAAGTTTGTAATCATAAACCTTTTTCTGGATTTTATTCAACAGTCACACTCCAAATGTGCAAGAAAATATTGATAACAATAATTTATATTTCAATGAGGATTTTCAAAAGGGAGGACTCAGCGCCACGTGGAAATTGCATTTCGCAGATAGCTTCTTTATCAAATGACTTGTTAAAGTAAGTCTTAATCTAGTAAGCAACGTGACACTCATGAATAAAGAAATGAATGCTTAACATTTGCAAATTCAGTATGAGTACAGTAGTTTTAAACATATATACTACACTGCTGGCCACTGTAAATGCAACACCCTGAAGGAAACATGCAAATAACATGAAATTTACAACATGCATTAGCGGAGGTGAGATATGCAAATGATTAGAATTTCACCGCAGACGCACATAACGCGCGCCTGTGGCGCCACTTCAAACCGCTATTTAAGGCTTGGAGATTTCGACGATTTCAAGTTCGGCAATTGTGTTTTTCTTGTGGTTTTTAAAAAAAAAAACGATTAATTATGCCTCGTCGAAAACAGCGATCATCTTTTGATCAAGTATCTGAGTTCGACAGAGGAAGAATAGTGGCCTACCGATATTGTGGATTATCTTTCAGGGAAATCGGTAGTCGTGTTGGACGAAACCAAACAACTGTAATGCGGATATGTGATCGTTGGATGCAGGAGGGTACGACGGACCGGCATGTTCGATCGCATCCATCTCAGCGCACCACTTCACGTGATGACAGGCAAATTGTGCGCATGGCAGTGACGATTCGCTCAGTCACATCACGAACCATAGCACAGCACATGCAGTCTGTAACGCATCATCCAGTGTCTGCGCGTACCATTCGACGCCGTTTACAGCAGAGTGGTCTGTCCGCAAGACGTCCATTGCTTTGTCTACCCTTGACGCAGAACCACAGACGTCTCCGCCGCCAATGGTGCGATGACAGAAGGATGTGGACGGCAGAATGGAATGAAATTGTCTTTACTGACGAGTCACGCTTCTGTCTGCAACACCACGATGGTCGCATTCGAGTCTGGAGACACCGTGAAGAGAGGATGCTGAACAGCTGCGTTATGCACCGCCACACTGGTCCTGCACCGGGTATTATGGTATGGGGCGGTATGGGATATCACTCTTGCACACCTCTAGTACGTATTGCCGGTACTTTAAACAGCCAGCGTTACATCTCCGAGGTGTTGGAGCCAGTTGTCCTTCCTTACTTTCAGGGCTTGCCCACAGCCATATTTCAACAGGATAATGCGCGACCACACGTGGCACGCATTGTTCAACGGTTCTTCGTCATTCGCCAGACTGAATTGCTTCCCTGGCCGCCTCGCTCTCCGGATCTTTCGACGATAGAAAACATGTGGTCCATGGTTGCTCTACGATTGACCAAGATTCCATCCCCAGCTGCCACAGCAGATCAACTTTGGCAACGTGTGGAAGCTGCTTGGTCTGCTGTACCCCAAGAACTCATCCAAAGTCTCTTTGAATCAATGCCGAGGCGTGTGGCAGCGGTGATCTCCAACAATGGCGGCTACTCTGGCTACTGATTTTGGCAGGAACCACACTTCATAGAAGTCTATAAATTTAATCATTTGATACTTGGTCAACATGTTATCTACAAAATAAATTATGTTGTGATATCTCTTGTCTTTCTTGATGTTGCAATTTGGGTGGCCATCAGTGTATTTAAGGACATGTTATACTAAAAACTTTGCTCCTCATTTTTATTTCATATACCACGCATGACCTAGAGATCCTCCCTTTAATTAATCCATTTCCTTTTAAATATAATATCTTAACTTAAAGAGTTCTATCTTTGGAACACACGTGTGTCAGATTCTTTCAAGTCATGGTATTTGTAGTCATCTTACCTTTATGTGGTCTCATTATGTTGAAATCCGAGGGGGAAAAAACTTATAATCGGCCTTTGTCACCAAATTTTATTACGGAGAAGGATGGGAGATTTTGAGCAGATCGGACGCTTTGTTCAAGGTCGTTAGTGTGTAGGGGAAACCGGGGTAGAACGGGGTACGAAGTTGAAAATGTGTTTTAAAAATACAAAAGGGTTAATTAAGAGAGCTGCAATTTTTTCTATGAATACATTATAATGTAATAATCACAAAAATACAATAATATTGTAAGAAAATAAAAGAACAATATATTTTTTTTTCAATTTCAGTAAATTATGTCATTTGCCCCGTTCTGCCCCGGGCTCGGGGCAGAACGGGGTGGTAAGGACAATTAATTTTAAAAAACATATAAGCTAGTGGAAATTCAGAAAAAATAAGTTTGCTCTATATTTATTTAGTTTTAAGTGATTATAAATGTTTAATTAACGTTACGGTTTTCATTGATTGTGTCCTTTTCTTAAGCCTATTCACAAAATTCACACACTAGGACAGCCTCATCATCTTCGCTATCTATTGCCGCACAGGAATTGTGTGCTCATTTTTTGCACATGGAACAAGCGACACAGCCTTCAACTGACTGAGTAAAATTTACCGCAATATAAACACTCGCAGTCAGAACAATCCCCAGAATTATTTTTTCTATTTATCTTCAGGCCTTTTCCCTTGTTTTTTCCATGCTTAATTTTACTCTTTCTTAAATATTTTATCCTTGCTCTTTCTTCTTTAGCAAAGTTCTTTTCTTCTTTTTCCTTAATAGCGGCTTCTAAAATTTTTTTTGTATGGGGAATCTGTTAAGACAGAGGTCTTCCCCCTCTTCCTATTCGTTCTTTTCGTGCTTTTTTTAACTTTTGGAATTGGCATTAGAATTCCAGGTGAAACATGAAATGAAGAGACCCTGTTGTCAATTGTCATCCAAGAGCAGCCAGGAGTGGCATAATTAGCGTCATCAAATCGGACCTTCTTAACCGGCGTGTCATCATTAGAGTTGGCTGAAACCTTACCAGCTTTATCATCCAACCTGATATGCATATGTTTTAAACTGGTGTGGTAGACGGAGGCAATTCCATTTGTTCTGCTCCGGATGTTATCATCTCTGCACTTGAAGGCTTACCAAGTCCGATGTCAGTTGTGTCTGCTGGGAGAAAATCTGCGTAGGTGAATATGGATGGGTCAGTTGACCATATTCCTGTAGCTTGGAAACCATTAATAGCAGTTTTCATTGTTGCGCTTTGGATAAAAAATTATCCAAAAAGCGTTGAAATTTGAAAGAGAGTTACGACGTTCCCTGGGTTGCTTCGTAGTCATTTTTGAAGCTCATTGCTGTAATGAAGACTTAAAGGCTTCATAAAAGAAAACCTAGCCTCCATAGTTTTTAAGTAGTTAACGAGCACAAGTTCCTGCTCTTCTGCAAATACGTTTTTAAATTTTTCAGCCGTTTTATCGATCTTGTAGTCAGAGTTTTCCTTTATTTTTTAACGTATCTTTCCAGGGTAGACTGGAGAACATCAAATTGGTTCGAAGCCTTCAAATACCCAGATTTTCCAGAAATAACCGCCTCGACAGCATTGTTCATTGCCTCAGTAGACCATGATTGCCTATTTGTTTTTTTCTTATAGTCTCGAACCATTTGAGATCAAAAGAAAAAAAAATTTGGAGCGTACAAAAATGATCTCTTAATTAAAACATTGCGGGGCAGAATGGGGTAGTACCCCATTCTGCCCCAGGGAAACGATTTAGGTTAGGGACGTAAGGTCACTCGAGAAAGATACGTAAACAAATGTTTAACTACAGAAAACTAAAGACAATAAAACGTAATTCAAGCATGTACTAACTATAGTTGTGATGTAAACAAGTATGTATACCTAACCTTGGTTACAAAATCATCAAAAGTTACAATACAGGAGCAAAGAATCACACAACGAAAATTGCACACACCAACGCTCGAGAAAATTATACTAAAATGGCTGTCGAAGTTGATCAGCAATACGTTGGTGTAGTTGTACTTATTGCCGGTGGCTGGCAACACCTCCTTGACACCTAAAAACGTCAAACTTTATTCCGCCCCGAACCTCGTTCTACCCCGTGTTCCCCTATATCGTATTTTCTTTTTACGGCCACTGTTGCTACAACTGCAGTACTTGTGGATTAAATTGTGAAGCCCCCCCCCCCATTATCTATCTATCTATCTAAAGGAAGAAGTCCTGACTTATTTATACACGTATCAACGCCCAGCAAAAACTATTGTAGATACAGATATTAAAGTTTAGGAGCTTATTACTTTTGTGCTGAAGGCGTCATTAAAGAAGCGATTTTTCAAAATTCGCCTCACGAGAGGGGAGGGGGCAAAACGTGCTTTTTACATATTCCTTCATATCTCAAAGAAGAAAATTGATATCCATAAGATTCTTGCTTTAAAATGCAAGTAACATGAATACCTAAAAACCAATTTCAGTATTTTTCAAAATTCGGCGCCCAAGGAGTGGAAGGGGGGGGGGCTAAACGTGTTTTTAATTATTTTATCACATATTACTTCATATCTCGAAGAAGAAAACATATATCGATAAGATTCTTGCTTTAAAATGAAAGGAACACGAATACCTAAAGATCAATTTCAAGATTTTTCAGAATTTGACCCCCCATGGGGAGGGGAGGGGGCATAGCGTGTTTAACCCATATTCCTTCATATCTAAAAAACAACAACAACAAATAAAAAACAGATATCATAAGATTCTTGCTTTAAAGTGTAAGGAACTTGATTACCTAAAATCAATTTCAGGATTTTTCAAAATTCGGCCCCAAGGGGGGGGGGGGGGGGGGGGGGCAAAACGTGTTATTACGTGTTTTATCACATATTCCTTCATATCTCAAAGAAGGAAATTGATATCCATAAGATTCTGGCTTTAAAATGTAAGGAACATGAATACCTAAAAACCAATTTCAGGATTTTTAAAATTTCGCCCCCAAAGGAGGGGAAGGGGGGGGGGGGCTAAACGTGTTTTTAATTATTTTATCGCATATTCCTTCATATCTCGAGAAGAAAACAGATATCGATTAGATTCTTGCTTTAAAATGAAAGGAACACGAATACCTAAAAATCGATTTCAGGATTTTTCAAAATGCGGCCCCCATGGGGGGGGGGACGACAAAACGTGTTTTTCCCATATTCCCTCGTATCTAAAAAAACAAACAAAAAAAAACAGATATCCATACAATTCTTGCTTCAAAGTGTAAGGAACTTGATTGCCTAAAATCAATTTCAGTATTTTTCAAAATTTTGCCCCAAGGGGGGGAAGGGGGGGGGCTAAACGTGCTTTTACGTGTTTTTCACATATTCCTTCATATCTCAAAGAAGGAATGAGATATCCCGAAGATTCTTGCTTTAAAATGAAAGAAACACGAATACCTAAAAAACTAATTTCAGGATTTTTTCAAAACTTCATCCCCCAAGGGGGGAGGGGGGGGCTAAACGTGTTTTTGCGTGTTTTATCACCTATTTCTTCATATCTTGAAGAAGAAAACAGATATCCATAAGATTCTTGCTTTAAAATAAAAGGAACACGAATACCCAAAATTCAATTTCAGGATTTTCCAAAATTCGGTCCCCAAGGGGGGGAGGGGGGCTAAACGTTTTTTTTTCACACATTCCTTTATATCTCAAAGCAAGAAACAGATATCCCATAAGATTCTTGATTTAAAATGCAACAAACAGGATTAAATGTAACAAACACGATCAATGCCACAATATTTCCACATTCGCTTGGATTTTGTTGAAAATTGCTAGAAACAATCCAATAATTTTTATTTTTATAGATTTTTTTAACACCTAATTGGCGGTAGGGAAAAGAGAGGATCAACCTTAATTAAATGAAGCGTGGAAAGGTGGTGTGTGTGTGTATTATAGATACTTCGGTTGTTTGTACGTATGCATCTAGAGCTCAGGTTAACTCCATCCATTTTTATTAACCTATGCAACGCCAGGTAAGTCTTTTGTTTATGAAACCGGCGATTTTCACAAGGGTTTACGGGGAAACCCTCAACTCCTCGAGGGCTGGGATCCAGGGGATATCAAGAAAGAAACGTTTTAATGCTGACATCAGAATTGGGGGGGGGGGGGGGGATTATAATATGGTGTGGGTTGCTGACCAGTGAGGAGGGGTATCGATTGGCATAAAATTACAAGTTTACATAATATACAAGTAAGCCTTATTAAGAGTACGCCCGTGCAACGCCGGGTGTATATATATATATAGTGGAATCTCAATCGATCGTTCTCCGAAACATCGTTTTCCCGTATGTGTCGTTGATTTCAACCAGTCCCGACGATCATATTGCTTTATGTTCCCCCATCTATCGTTTTTCCACATTTATCGTTAATTTCAGTGGTCCTTGAAGAACGATAGATCGAGATCCACTCTATCTATCTATGTATGTATGTATGTATGTATGTATGTATATAATATATATATATATATATATATATATATATTATATATATATAGTATATTATATATATATATATATATATATATGCACAGTGGACCTCGTTATTCGAACATTTCGGGTAATTCGAACTAATCCAAAGGCCCAAAAAAAAAAACCTTGTATTGGAGTTAATGTTAAAAATATCTTATTATTCCGAACTAAATTTTATCACTCTCGGTTAATGCGAACTAAAAGTTTTGGACAAAAAAATTCTTTTCCTCATTTAATGGAGAAAATACACACTGTATTATATATTTTGTGTGTCAAAATTTCTTTTCTGTGTAAAGAGGCACATGCCTGCATTCTAGACTATTGCATGTCCGCTGAATGTTAGTAGCTATTGTCCTTCTTATTAGTGCTAAACGGAAAAAAAGCAATTTTCCTTATTTGGATCGATTTTCTTAGAATTTCAGAAAAACTAGTCTTTACGTACAGATTCTAGGGAGCTGCGTCAGTTATAACTGCAGTGCAGACAAGTTAATGTGGTCTAGTTTTTTCTTCATCATTGTGCGGTGTGAACGTTGTTAAAAATTCAGGATGTCTACACTTGGAAAGTACAAAAACCCTAACTTTGGAGACAAAGGTAGAAATTTTAAAGAAAGTAGAAAATGGCGAATGTTAAAACAAAGTAGCAGCAGACTATGGAATTAAAAAACATGCCTTGTCAACTAATTTGAAAAACAAGGAGGTCAATTTTAGATTCATGGGAAAACTCAAATTTGCTAGAGGAAGGAAACGTATGGGAAATGCGTCCCAAGAAGTTCTAGAAAAAGCTCTACTGCTATGGTTCCAGGATGTTAGATCTCAAAATTTTCCGATGGCTTTCTCGATTTAAGTGAAGGGATAATATTCTTATGAAACTGTTGTTGGCCAAAGCTCTGATGTAAACGAAGACGTATGCACTAATTTCGGTAGGAAACTGCCAGGGCTTTTCTCTACTTACCTGCCAAAAGATATTTTAATGCTGCATAATGGACAAAAGACATAATGGACTCTATAAACTCTGAAAACATTTATGCAGATTGAACCTTCCTCTGAAATGAATTGAAGTTTACTTCAAATCGAGAAGCGTCCTGAACAATGTAGGCATAAACAGACCAAACATCCATTTAACAGTTTTCCCCAAAGTGTAATTCATATTTTTAATAAAAGTTTACTTTATACTGCATATCTTATGCTTCATTTATGATTAAGGTAAGTCTGTATTGCTTTTTAATATGTTTAACTTTAGATAACATAGTATAATATATTTTTCTAGGGTTATATATACAGGAGAGTTTTCTTCTACAGTGATACACATTTAAAGTTATATATTTTCTCTTAACATTGGAGAATTCGAACTTCGGGAATAATTCGAACTTTTTTCTGAGAACCTTTGAGTTCGAAATGAATGAGCGTCCCACTGTAATTAATATATATATATATATATAATATATATATATATATATATATAATATCGAACTACAACTAAGCTCATTGGATTAAGTATCATGAGAAAAATCTCGAGAGATGGCGCCACTGTACTCAAATTGTTGTCACTCTCACATATATAATGCTTTCAAAGACCGCATGTCAAAATGTAAATGGGTTCGACCCTTAATCTAGGATTACACTATTTTAGTTAGGCATCAACTCTTGTTACAGCTTACACAAATCCAGGCTGTTTAAATATTATGGCGAATCTGCACCTTCGTCTAGAACGTTTACTAGTGGTTTGTTGATTTTCGTTGTGACCAAATGAGCACAAGTATCAATTCAGTCTCCCTGAGAATAAATTTTTCAGGAAATACAGTTGGTTCTCTGTTTAACGACGCTCTACTTAACGACGATCTCTATTTTAAGACGATTTTTCCCTGTCCCGGTCCCTCCGACGTAAAAAAATTCTATTTTAAGACGATTTTGTTTCTATTTAACGACGATTTTTTCTTACATGATAAACTTTTTCTTCAACATTTTATCTACAGGAGGGTTACTTTCTGTGGGGGAGTTTTGTTTCAATAACAGACCCAGAATGTCCTTTATGTTTGTTGCAATCATAGACTTGTTGCAGTGGAAAAAACCGGGGGAGGGGGGGGGGAGAATACTGTTTCTCGGAAGATCGAACATTCTTCCCTGGTGGATCGAATTTCTTAGCGCGGGTGTCGAATCACTCTATTGTACCTACCATGTTGTCATGGGATTTACGAACTGTCCAAAAGCACCCCTCTATCACTCCTTCCGGGAAGCACGTGTTCATGTTTAGAGAATTCATGGTTGTGTGTAGGAGCTCATTCCAGTACGAATACGAGGTGAGCAGAGCAAAATGGCATCAAAGCGAAAGCATCTTACGCTACACGGAAAAGGGAAAATTATTGAAAACTGGGAAGAAAGTGTTGGAATAACAAAAGTCCAATTCGCAAGACAATTTCAGCTACCCGAGTCTACTCTCAAAGGCATTTTAGCAAGCAAAGAGAAAATTCTTTTAGCAGCACAAAAATTTGGTTTGAGATCCAAATCCAAACGGCAGAAAATTCAATGTGGCCGATCAGAAGAGTTTGAGAAGGCAGTCCTGCAATGGTTTCATCAAGAAAGAGCATCTAAAATTCCAATTTCCGGAGTGATATTTAAAGAAAATTCTATTATTCTGGCAGAAAAGTTTGGAATGCAAAATTTTCAGGCTTCGGCTGGTTGGCTAACAAAGTTGAAAGAAAGATAAGGGCTTGTATTTAAAAGCATATCTGGCGAAAGTGGCTCCGTGGATGAAAAATTAGTGGATGAATGGAAAATAGTGCTGAAAGGGAAAATTAGATGGATATGATGAGAAGAACATATTCAATGCAGATGAGACGGGCCTATTCTACAATATGGTGCCTAATAAAACCTTAACGTATATGGGCAAAAAGTGATTTGGTGGAAAACACAGTAAGGAACGATTGACTGTTTTACTATGCACTAATTCGGATGGATCTGAGAAATTTCCACCACTAGTTATAGGCAAATCAAAGCAACCAACGTGTTTTAAGAATATCACCAGGAAACCTTGTGAGTACCGCAATAACAATAAAGCGTGGATGACATCATAAATTTTTATTGACTGGATTAGAAAATTTTATGCAAAAATACATCTAGAAAAGAGAAAAGTTTTACTTTTAATCGACCGATGCACTGCACATACTCCAAATATCCCTGGACTTACAAATTTGACTATCCATTTCTTACCAGCTAATTGCACTAACAAGTTGTAGCCATTAGACCTGGGTATCATTCGCAGTGTGAAAGCATACTACAGAAAGTCTTTAATTAGGAAATTAATAAACAATTCGGCTGACAGTATAAAAATTAGAAAATTTACAATCTTGGAAGCAATGCACATGATAACAGCAGCATGGAAAGAAGTTTCTTCATCCACAATAAAAAACTGCTTTCCCGTTGCTGGAATTCACAAAGAACTTGTAGTGGGACTGCAAAGTACGGATGTAGAAATCAACGAAGATGACATTACCCCTGAAGAATGGAGAAGTCTTGTTGAAGATGAGGATGTTTCAGTTCAAGATTTCTACAATTGTGATAAATATGTTTTAACAACAGATTTCAGAAATGTAGAACAAATTTATGAAGATATTGTAAACGAAAACACAGTGTCAGACGAAGAAGGTGAAGTTGAAGACACAGAAAACGAGACACTGCCACCGTCTTACACAGATGCAATTTCTGCGCTAGATGTTCTCCGACGCTATATTACATCAAAAATGGTAGGTGACTCATTTAGCATTTTAGAAAATCTGGAAAAGAGAATAACGAAAACAAGGCGAATGATGCAATCAACACTTTTTGAATTTTTTAAAAAGTAATTCATTGTATTGTTTGTACTCTTTTTTTTAATGTAATTTAAAAAAACTTTTTGTGAATAAAATAATGATGATAATAAAAATAACATTTTTAAACACGCCAATATATTAAGAAATATATTGAGAGACCTAAGCCTGTAAAGTGTGAAGGGAAATGTTATTTTTTCACAAATTCTGTTTAAGGACGATCTCTACTTAAGGACGATTTTTCACGGTCCCTTTAAAGTCGTTAAACAGAGAACCAACTGTATATCCAGATTCACCAATTATTCTAAATGTCTTCTTTCAACCACCATTTCTAATGGCTCCTATCCTGCCAACCAGAGTAGCTCACTGGCTTCTCTTGTTGGCCTGTGGTGGGGGCTTTCGGGTACTTGAACGGGCAAGTGCATGGAAGGGACTGTCTGCTGCGGTTTTTACTCGCCAGTGGGGGTTCAACCAGGAAGGCCTTAGCTGCTATTTCGGGTCCCATCTGGTGCAATGGAATACAAGTACCGATGAACGTTCAGGTCACCTTGCTCAGATCACTACCCCAGAAATGATTTTAAAAAATCCATGATATAGTCATATAGG
Organism: Dolomedes plantarius; assembly: GCA_907164885.2. Taxonomy (NCBI): domain Eukaryota; kingdom Metazoa; phylum Arthropoda; class Arachnida; order Araneae; family Dolomedidae; genus Dolomedes; species Dolomedes plantarius. The sequence goes on along the minus strand of OU015494.1, from coordinate 56,916,698 downwards.
ATAGACCAGTGGTCGGCAAACTCATTTGTCAACAGAGCCAAATGTCAACAGTACAACGACTGAAATATCTTTTGAGAGCCAAATTTTTTAAACTTAAACTATATAGGTAGGTGTATTGTTATTAATTTTATTAGGATACTCCAAAGCTGGCCTTTGCTAAAAACGTCCTCAATCTGAAATTAGGGACTTAATATTCTTAATTAAATTAATGACATCTAGCGAACATATAAATTTGTTTCGAAACATAGAAGGAAAAATTGGTACAGGGCAGTGGTCGGCAAACTCATTAGTCAACAGTACAACGATTGAAATTTCTTTTGAGAGCCAATTTTTTTTAAACTCAAACTATATAGGTAGGTGCATTGTTATTAATTTAATTAGGATACTTCAAAGCTGGCCTTTGCTAAAAACGTCCTCAATCTGAATAAGGTACGTTCGCTGAAGTCGACCCCTTCCAACTATTCCATCCACACTCGTTTTGTATACTTATTTCGTCTATCTCCTTTCGTTCATCCTCTCTGTATGTCCAAACCATCTCAACATACCTTTCTTAATCCTCGACACTACATCTTCTATCATTCCACAGCGCTCCCTAACATTAACTTAATAAACTGTACTCAAAGTTTTTAAGTCTTAGTTAAACTATAGGTACGTTGAATAAAACTTGATATCATACTTAATATCGATATTATTTATTGATAAAATTAAATTGTAAAGTATCCATAAAATTAAATTATGACAGACAAACACTAATATGAACAATGGCTTCGCATCTCCTTGGAAAGTTTGGGTAAGTCAAGTTTGTATGTTGTTTTATATTTTAGGCACGATTCGAGGTTCTCATCAATAAGATGAATTCTTAATTTACTCTTGATAAGGTTCATTCTTGAAAATGATTGTTCGTATGAATATGTAGACCCGAATAAGAAAGAACAGCAAACACTAGTTTTTCCAGCTGATTATTTGAGTCAGCAATACTATTCTAGGTGTTAAAAATCATATCTTCCTTCTCTAGATCTTTCAAAGCAGACCACTTGTGCTGTGAACTAAGTTCGCATTTGTTTATCTCCAATATTTCTATATCAGCACAAAGACGTTCAAATTTCGAACTCCACATTTCTTTGTTTTTTAAATCCAGTAACTGCATTTCAAAGTTTCTAATGTCAATATTAAAGGGTTTGGTTTGGTCTGGGAGCGCTACGTCATTTTTTGCTACACCAGGGCTAATTAGACCGGGACCTACTGCTAAAAGCCAATTCCGAAAGGCTACAAACATCCATGCCGATTGTGGGACTCGAACCCACAGACTCTGGTACCGAAGGCCAGCTCCCTAGCCATTCGGCCATCTCCCGGCTCAATATTAAAGGGTGAAAAATTTAATTCTGTTACAGTAGCAATAAGAGGTTTTTTAACAGAAGCTAACGTCGCTTTGCTGTTTCTGACTTCCTGAAACCTGTCGAGAAAAGCTTCCCTAATATTTAAAAGTGTTGTTTTGAAATAGAAAATGTCAATATCAGAATTATTTTTTTGGCGATGTTTCAACAGGCTTGGAAAGTGAATCTAAGTTTCTCTATCAAAATCTTGAGTAAAAAGAGAATTTGTTTTTGAATGAAATAACTTTTAACATCGAAAAAATTGTGCATCCTTTCCCCTCTGGTTTACGAATAAGCTGACATAATTGAGACAATTTTATCGAGTAGAATATGAATTTTTTCAATGCACTCAATTACAGCATTTGCTATATCCTCTCCACGTGTTTGACCTTTTAGTGACAATAATTCAAAAAGTTCTTCTTTAGAACCTGTAAATGAAATAAATCGTACAAAAAGTGAAACTAGCGCTGTATCATTTATGTCACAAGACTCGTCAACTGCTATTGATAAAGCTAAAACCAATTTAAGATCTTCGACTTGCTGGTTGGTTATATTCGAAGACCATTTTGTCTAGTCTAGTGTTTTCTACCGGGTGACGCTCTCGGAAGTAATACATTGTAAAACACGATGCAAAGATACGACTTGACGATACGCGTTCACGAAGGTTCAATCGCACTGTACGTGCGCGCCCGCACGTGGTATTTTGTGGAAGAGCCACACTCAGGGGGCCAAAGAGCCACATGTGGCTCGAGAGCCACGGTTTGCCGACCACTGGGATAGACGATTAAACTACGTGGCAAAGGTAATGACCACTCTTTTTTTGGGGGGAAGCTATTTTCCAGATTTGACTCAATCGGACTACTGCTTGTACCCAAATATGAAAAAAAAAAAATTCTTGCAAAAGACATGTTCAATAAATTCCGAACTGATTAGTGAAACAACCATTCATTTTGCTTATTTTATGAGGGGGCTAAAATAAGCTTGAAAATCTTTGGATCAAATGTTTCATGTAGAAAAATAAATTAAAACTCTTAAAAAAAATGGCTTTCATTATTTTCGCAAGGACTTCTAAAATGACCCTCGAATAAGAACAAATTGCTCAATCTTAGATTTTATAGTCAACATACAATATTCATTAGTTTCAAGTTTTTCAACACACTAATCAATCTCTGTTTTCTGTTACTTATTGAAAGACAAAATGGAGGCGAGACACAAAAAAATAGTTTTTCACAAAAGTCATGACTTTTGTGAAATGTTATGCAAAAAAGGTACGTCATGCAAAAAATGCATGTACTTTTATATACATCAAAACAATTGATTTTTTTTATTAACTGTTAAGGATAAATGGCAGGATTTGGTTTGATTTCATTTCATTTAACCCTTGGCTTGTCTAACAACTTTTTGTAATACACTAGTTATCAAAAATTAAGGAAAAATCCCAAAAAGAGTGATAACACGTTCAAAACTAGGCCAATCTATTTAAAATTTGAATATGTTGTTAAGTAAAAGATGCTTAACAATACTACATTATGCAAAATAGTGGCGCTGCTGTCGGAATACGTCCTTTGCGAGGAGCATAAAAGTGCATGTCTCAGAGCAAAGCGGCAGTTATCGCTGCGATGCTGAGATTAGACATCTGGCATAGCCAAATTGCAAAAATGACCTCCAGGCTTCATTTGACCGAAGAACTGCGTTGGCAAGCTATTGGGAGACTAGTGGCAGGACAAAGTCAGACAGAAGTGGCCAGATGGCTAAATGTGAGTCCGTCTGTGGTTCATAGACTTTGGCAACAATTTCTAACCACGGATTCAGCATCCAGGAGGTTCAGCCAAGGACGGCCATACGCTACGACTAGTGCCGATGACCGATATTTGTCATTATGCACACGAAGGAATAGAACCGCAACTCCATCTGAACTCAGTCTCCGTCTATCCTTCCTCGCTGCAAGCTCCGGAAGGTTGGTGTCAACGTCAACGGTGAGTAGAAGCTTCATGAAGGTGGTCTTTTTGCGCGGCGACCAGCTATTTGCGTCCCGCTCATGTCACGCCATAGACGGGAACGTTTGCAGTGGGCATGTCAACATGTCCACTGGACGCGTGATCAATGGAGGGCTGTTCTCTTTACGGATGAGTCCAGGTTTAGCCTCCAAAGCGATAGTAGGCGTATTTTGATTTGGATAGAACCTGGAACTCGTTTTCATCCATCCGACATCCGTAAAAGAGATGCATACGGATTAGGCAGTCTCTGTGTTTGGAGCGGTATCTCTTTCGTTGGACGCACAGACCCCTTTGTCTTTCTCCGTGGAAATGTGAATGCTCACGCCTATAGAGATGACATCCTTGATGCTTATATGCGCCCTTATGCCGGAGAAATAGGTAATGCTTTCGTGCTACAGGACGATAACGCGAGACCGCACAGGGATCGCATCGTGGATGCTTATCTTGAGCAGGAAACAATTCAGCGCATGGAGTGGCCAGCTCGATCACCGGACCTGAATCCTATCGAGCATGTTTGGCACGCTTTAGGACGACGTATAGCTGCACTCAATCCTCCTCCTAGGATCCTAACCACGCTTTCAACTGCTTTGCAAGAGCAATGGCTCTCACTTCCTACCGAACTCATAGACCGCATAATTGACAGCATCACACATCTCTCTATGTGCTGTATTGCTTCTTGATCATACGCCATATTAAAGGAACTTTTCCTATACCAAACTGACACATCCGATTTGTTCCTTGTATACATATGCTAGTTTCTATAACATCATAATTGTCTGGCGATTTCTTTTTATGCTATTTTATACCTACCTATGTGTTGTATAATGTGTATAAGTTTCATTAAATTCTACGCGTAACTTTTTGAGTAATCGCTATTTTTGTTACTTTTGTTTGATTTTTGATAACCAGTGTAACTAATCACATACTAGAAGGTAACCCGTAATTTTGACGTCATAATGGAAAAAGTATATGAAAGTTAAAAAATATCCCGAATTATCTAACAATATTGCATTTAATCCACACCTTGTAAAAGCAAACCCTTTCATTATTTTTTATTTATTTAGTTTTTCATGCAATTGGAGTAGTAGACTGCCATTCAGATTTTCACAGCTCACTACGCGATATGAATACTTGAGCTACTTGATTCATTCACATTCAAGTTTGTACTTTCAGAATTCATCGCAAAAGTAAACAGATTTTAAAAACTGTTAAATATACAGCTAAAATCATCCAATTTTTTTAGTTCTGAATGTTTTATGGAAAAATGGCTGAACAAACGTGATTTGATGGAGAAGATATTAGTTTTTAGGTAAGAAAAAATCCTGATCCACATCTGAAATTGAAATTAAGCCTTACCGGCTGTTTGTTTACTGAGGGCTTCAATTGAAAGATGAGTACAGCCTGGAAGTGTTATACAGAGACAACGGCTATTATATATATAATGTACAAGATTGATAAAGTGCTAAGGCATCGCAACTCTATAGCACTACACCCGAGAACAAAAATTTCAGTAGTCTTCTCTAGGAGCCGTGAGGTAGAATAGATCATTAAATGATTCCTCTCCTTTATGGAATATGGTCAGGTTTGTTGTCACTGTTTAATTATATTTTGTTCTAGAAGTATAAACTTCTATCAAAAAATCATAAATCTGAATCAGATTTTATGTCCCAGAGTGCCTTAAATTGCGAGAAAAACCGAGACAAGGTTAATACTTAACCTATTCATGATATTTAGGTTTCGATCTCGCTTTGACCCACAAAAATTTCCATATTGTCATTTCAAAACTGTATAAAAAATTAATAATTAATTACCAGTCATTACAAATCCCACATGTGGATCATTTAAGATTATCAATTTTAGTCAATTGGGTGTTACGTGAAGGGAAAAATAGACTGCGCAATCTTGTGTGGGTATATAAATTCATCAAATATATTCATAACGGAACCGGTCCACAAGAAAGAAGGTCAACTTTTTTGCTCTCCGAATTGCACCTAGCACTCTTTTAAATTCACTTCTTAATTAAACTTGTCACGTATAGCATTTCGGATGTCAGCAATCGTAAAAATCACACTTATTTAGTGGAATTTTCCTTGTTCTATTCAAATGATATAATTTCAGAAAGAAAATAAGTCTACAGACATTTCTATTAAATATTTGTATCATTTTGACCATGAGATTATAAAAAGAATCGTTAGAGCTTCTAACTTTTCCTGTTCCTGGGAGTCATTAGAAGCTAAGTAAAGAAAATCAGGTTTTAAGAAATGTACGTTGTTCAATAACATTTTTAGTAATATGTTAAATTACAATAAATTTCTATCAAAATAATAATAAAGATAAATACTTGCATGATATACGTTTTTAATAAATATGATTGCACTTAATATTACCTGTCTGTCACACACACACACACACTTTAATATTAAAATGATATTCACATTAAAAAAGCCTATTGTAAATGACTTTTCCTTGTTCTGACAGTCATTACAAGCTAAGTTAAGAAAATCAGGTTTTCAGCATGTACGCTTTCCAGTAACATCATTAATCATGTTTTATTACTATAAGTTTCTATCAAATTAATAATTACAATGAATACTCACATGATAGAAATTTTAAATAAATATGACAGCTCGTATCTTTGCCTCCCTCTCAAAACACGAATACTATTACATGAAATTGATGCTGAAAAAATGGCTGTTTAAAAAAATATTTAAACTATGAGAGTGCCTAAAGAACACTAACGTGAGATTATTAGATTTCATAAAGTTGGATTGAAGTATAAAATTCGATAAGACAGTTTAAACAAAACGAAATACCCATAAAAAATTTAATTTCCTGCTACATCTTCCTCAATACTTCAAATGTGGCTAAATAAAATAAAATTCAGATCATTTCTCTCATTATATTGTCTAATCTTCACAATCGTAAATTTACACTACAAAAACATATATTACTGAATTAATGAAATAATCTGAACAGTCTTTCATAATTTTTAGTGAATAGAAAAAATAGATGGTTTCAGATAAAAAATGACATTCCCTTTAAAAGAATCCTAATCTCATTAAAAAGAAGAAAATATGAGATATTTTAATATCGCGCTATTGGATGGGAGGGACTGAATAAAAATACGACATCCGTACGAAACAACCTTTACTACTGAGCTTCGCTAAAGATTATCCATGGTTCAAATGTTACAGAACGGGGGAAATTATTTAGTAGCTCTCTGATGTAATGCAGAAACATTGAATTTGAGCATTCAATATGAGCATTGAATTTGACCAAAAATAGAAATTCAAGATTCTTCAAGTAGTTATAGACAAAAAACGTCGGCCATTAAAAAATTATTTTTAACACTAGAAAGACGGTAATTTTTTTCTTACTAAAAAGTCTGAACGCCGTCATTTTGACGGTTAAATATAAAATCAAGAATTTAAAATATTTAATGCTTCTTTGAAAAATGATTAAATACTTTAAACTATTTCAAACCAATTTTGAACTATTTCATACCAATATACATGTATAATAAATTTGTATATATTTAGATATATTTTTATGCAGGTATGCCGAGCTGACAACCTGGTATGGTTTATCCGTAAAAATATGTGCATATGGTTTGTGCAGTCCTTATTTTTCAACACCAATATTTCCGAAGAGACAATATTTCTGTTATTTGCAAAAGGCGGAAGAGACGAAAAGTAACTAACATATTTCAGGTATTATTTTAAAGATTTTTGCCTGTTTTCTATATTGCTGTCAAATTGATGGCTTTCAATATTAGTAGGTATAAAACATATTTTCTCCCCCTCTTCACAATCGAATTTAATTTTGTAAATGTGTTTGCATATTTCGCGTAAAATTAGAAAAAGTCATAAAATTTCAGAAGCCTGAGGGCATAAAAACAGACATAGCGCTCAATAGTATGTCCGAAACCGTCAAAATGACGGCAGCCGTCTTTCTAGTGTTAAGATCTGAAACAAAGACTAATGCTCTCTTTCTCCTTGATTTTGTTGCACACAAACATACAAGACTAAAAAACGAGAGGAAAAACTTGAGAACTCTCTCACGCTCGCAGTTTTCAATGTCTAATTTCAAAGTTGGGAAAAGACAACCAGCTGTGTATAAAGCTCAACATGAGATCCATAGTCCTCTCTTGGATCGGTAGAAATTATATAAGGGGAGAAACCTTAAGGCAATGTTACGGAAACCTGTTTGTGTAATTAAACAGAAGAATCGATAGTTATTCCTTGAGTCAGATTTATTTGAAGGAGGGGGGGGGGATAAAAAATAGCAGCTGATAATAGAGTAAATGGAATTTAAAATTTATCCCTAAGACAGTAGAAGTCTTAAAAATTATCCGACATTTCTAAACATCAGTCTGATTTTAGCATACATCCATTTAATAGTGTTTGTCGCATTGAAAAAATATGTAAACTTTGATAAAAAGGAATGAATAGAGAAAAATGATGCAATTTACTATCGCTTTTTACTATAAAATTTCGTGAGAATGTAATGTGTACAAGCGTCTGCTTCATAGCAAAGTGTTGCCCCGCTAAATTATAGGTTGGAAATTATGGAGATAATGCTTGTTCAAATATATTCCGCCATGGACCTAAATTGTTACACAGAAAACACTAGGTTGGTCTACGATACGAACGTTTTTTGAATGAATTTAAAAATACAAACGCAATTAAGTTTGGGCTACTTCCTATGGGAAACTCTGGAAGATACGGACTTTAGTATAAGAGCACCATGATTCGATTGAATTATTTCTGACGAAATTAAAAAAATGCCAAATATCAAAAGTTACTGATTTACATAAAATAAGCAAAAATTAAGTAGAACCATGAGGATGATCATTTCCTATGTTATAGGACACTACATAGGGATTAATAATACACAACACACCATTATTTGTGAATGTAATGAAATGTCATATCCTTTTGGTAAAACAAAAAATCTCCTTGTTGGAGGGAACTTTTTGTTTAGAGCACGAAACTGTAGTTTTTAGCTTTAATCCTTTTCTGATTAAACTGTTTAGCCAAGATTTTTTCTCAATAATCTCGTTACTGATTCAACTTTATTTGGTTTAACTGATGGCTATAAACACTGTTTTTGGGGAAATACATAACTATTTTTTTTTTGTTTCCAAGTCATTTCCTTTAAGTTCCCTTTCAAGCCACCACTATCCCAAAAATTTCTTTTTTACAATTCATAACTTTCACATCAACAGAAAGCCAAAGAAGGGACCAGGGTAAGTTAAATAGGAAAGTGCTCACAAGCAGCGATCAAGCAACTTATAAATGGTGATGGAGTGAGCCCAGTGCACCGAGTTTGTTCTTTTGAAGAGCGAGATGTCCAGCGTTCGAAGAAGTCATCATGAATGCGAAGAAAATGCAAACAATGCCAAAATCAGGTAGATAAGTTAGCTGTCGATAAGTAATGAAAAGGGATAAGAATTGCTCTTTCAAAATAAGGTTCAATTTAGTGATATAATCTTCTGTTATGTATGTAGAATTATTACAATGTGTTAATCTGATATTTTTGTTTCGTAAGATCATCATTAGTTTTTGCAAGAAAGTAGAGAAATCATCTCTAAACCTTAATAAGTACGATTTTCACCTCTTTGATAGTAATAAGTCCAGAGTTATTGCTTTCAGTGATCGTTACTAATTTTAAATATACAGACTTAATGTTCAGTGAAGACAACAACCTGGCAACTTAACAATTTAAAAGTTTAATAATTAGTGGTTGGGGCACTACGGTCATTTTTTGGCTATACGAGGGCTAATTAGACCTGGATCTACTGATTAAAGCCCGATTTTCCGAACGGCTTACAAACGGCATGCCCAAGAATTGGACTCGAACCCACAGACCCTGGTACCAAATTCAGCACCCTAGCCATTCGGCCCTCATCCGGCTTAACATTAGTGATCACACATCGTCTATCAATAGCTCGAATCTGTAGTGCCATGTACTAAATATAAGTAAATAAGGAGTTGCCTCGTTATAAGTTTATCTTTGGTTTAAAAGAAAATTTATCTTTGGTTTAAAAAGAAAAGATATTGGATTATGAACTTGACATTCACAATACAAAATATAATTATGTCAAAGAATAATAATATAAGTTTCAAAGAATAAACAAACATCTTCATTATTGGACAGTGGTTGCAGTATCGTAAGCAATGATATTATTCGAATAATAATTAAACAATCAGTTTTCGTATTTAAAATATTTCTTTTCTTTCTGTCTCAAATTCAAATAAAATAAATTAAATCAAAAATCTCTACAGAAACAGGGTTTCAGAGTATTGTATCTGGAGCTCAGCTTATGTTTAAAACGCTAAACAACATCCAACCACAAAACAGTATTTTTTTTTAAATACATCCATTTATGTGATTCTAGCGTCGTAATTGTGTGGTGAGATATGGCACTAGCTCGTTAGTCTCAGCTGAATTTTAACATTATACGATTCTTACTTCCAAGGTGATTAAAAGCGACATCTTTATGTCTCAACACAGTGAGGTGCTAGCAAAGTACAAGAATAAAATTCTTCAAACTTCCTGTGTCTAACTAAACAAAATTTGAGTTAAATGATCTTAATGAAGAAACTGGTTTAAATATAAGAATTCACTGCGGTGGAGATATATTTCCCGACATTTATTTCTTTAAAGCTAAATGAGTCTTTTAATCGCTATTCGTTAATTTTATTTTTGTTAAAATTTACAAAATTATTAATTTAAGAAGCTATTACAATGCAAACCTCGGATTCGATCGTTCTCCGAATTATCGTTTTCCCGTATGTGCCGTTTATTTAATGAAGTCCCGACAATCATATTGCTTTGTTATGTTCCCTCATCTATCGTTTTCCCGCCTTTATCGTTCAATTCAGTCGGTCCCTTGAAAAACGATAGATCGAGATTCCACTGTATTACATAATAACGTTGAAAATAAGTGTCTCACCTCCAAAAGAAATTACAAAGACTGGCAGCGTACTTCAATAATAAAAGCATTTACACGACTATTTCAGTTTCATAATTCTCTAAAAGTTGAATTGAAAGAATTTGCATGAGTATAAAATGAAAAACTTAAAAATATTTCTAAATTTATTGTATTCCAAAATTATATTCTCCGTCTTACATAGAAATGTAAATCTGGACAGTAAATATTTTCATGTCAGTTTAATATTTAAAATGAAATATACTTTGAAGGTAATATTATCTTACCAGTCCCGTCACAAATAGAAACTTTTGTAAAATAGTTTCGAGAACAATGCTGGGAAACATCGTTCGGATTACAAAGCTGAGGTATTCATCATATTCACGCGATATCGATGATACTTCTCATTAGGTTGCAAAACATTGTTATGTTACCCCAAATTTAAAACTGCAAAACATTTAAAAGTGACATTTAGTCTCATCCATTAAATTTTTATCAGTTTGATAAGGTTTATTTAGGACAGTATGTATTAATATGCAAAAGAAGTAGTTAAAATTTGTTTTGTTTTTAAATTCCTTATCGCTGACGGAAAATGTGTACAAATATTAAATAATGAAAACTTTGTAATAAAGTATATATATATATATATATACACACACATAGTTTGATTTTTTAGCTCAGTAAAAAATTTTTATTCACGAAATGTCTAGCTTTATATTCGTATAATCCTTTTAGTCTACGAGTACGTAATGATGAATCAAACGCATTGTTATCAGATTCAAATACATGCACCTTGCACACAGAACACATTATTAAGTATGTAATAAGAAACATCAAAATTAGGCTAATAATTATGAATCAAGAAGCAAACAATTGTTTAAACCGTTACTCATCGGTCTTTCGCTGCGTTAGACTAAAGGAAAGGAAAATAACAGCATAAAATACAAATATCTAATGTAGCAACGAAACCACAGACATCCTCTCTGGTAATTATTGTATCTTGGACTATCAACACTGCTTTCTAATATCCAGATAAAGTAGTTTTTATGCATTACAGAAAGCACGATTGTCTCTTTTGCGTTGTTGTGTAAGTTGCTATTTTTCTCTTTAATCGTACCGAGGAAGGTCTATTAATATTGCTTGAAACAATGGTAGCTTCTCGTTACATTATAGTATTATTCGAAGCATTTTGACGACGTTTTTACAATAAACTAGACAAAACTTATTATATACATATAAATCTTGCAAAAATAAACTGCATATATTTGGTTGTAAGCAGATAATTCTTGTATTATGGATGAGTTAGAACCTAAGATTATATTCATCGCGATCTAGAGAACAAACATGAAGCGCAATATTTCGCTTATATGTGGGTATGTATTGAATAACAAAACTTCGAATGTTAAATGTGTGACAGTAACATTAAGCAGAAAGCAGAATGGAAGAATGCAATATTATCGATACTTTATTGGAAATGAAATTAGATTTCTTATTATACCGACTGTACCACGAAAGTTAATTGCGACATGCTTTTAAAAGTGTGAATGAAATTCACTATAAAATAATAACTAAAATCTCAAAATGCAAAAAAAAGTACTATCACAGCATACACATGGAGGTTTCAGATTTTTCAAGCCAATTAATAAATCGTTTAATTATGTCTCAATGGATCCTGCAGATTTATTAATTTCAACTTGCTTAGAAATTGTGAAACCGATATAAGTGCAGTGCTTTCTGGGAAAATCTCGGAGCTTAGGCTTCGTTCACACGATACGGTTTCGGTTTTATGATTGTCTCGGTTTTGTCGTTTCGTTTGCAGTAAACAGTGTACAGTGGAATCTCGATCGATCGTTTTCGGATCCATCGTTTTTCCGTATGTGTCGTTCATTTTATCCAGTCCCAACGATCATATTGCTGTGTTATGTTTCCGCATCTCTCGTTTTCCCGCATTTATCGTTCATTTCAATCGGTCCCTTGAAAAACGATAGATCGAGATTCCACTGTATTTTGTTTTGTCTGTTCAGACGATGCGGTCGAAAACCGCAACCGGGAGAACAACCGAATCGGTAGCAGATGTCGTTCGATTTTGTCTACCGAAACCGGATGCCGCGCCGCCGTTTCGTATGCCATTGGTGTATAGAATTGAGAGGGGGAGTACACAAGATTCGGTAATTTTGAAGGAAACGTACACCAGTGCCGATCTAGCTACTGAAGTGATTGTTTGAAGTGATTTCTTTTTAGTTGCTTTTTACAGTTTTTACAGTGGATTTTTTTTTTTTTACAAATGGAGAAAATCGACACAGAAATTTTAATTTCTTTGGTTGAAAAAAGACCGAGCATTTGGGACAAAACATAAGAATGTTTTACTTTAAATGACGCTTTAAACGACGTTTAAATCATGTTTATATCTTAATTAGAACAGGAGATAATAATAATAATAATAATAATAATAATATTTGCACCATTCTAATAGCAGCCAATCTTTGTTTAAACCTGTAAATACGTTTTCTGCATGATGGGTTTTTCACCATTTCTCATCTTTAAATTGTTATAAGTCAAGAACTGTTAAAGATAAATGGTTCAAACTTGGAACATGTTTTTTATTTTACTTTAATTTTGATTCAACAATTTTGAAAAATATATTTACTTTTAAAATAGGATTTTTTTAAAAGTAAGTTACATCATTTATTTAATTCTCTAAGTAATTTAAATTTTTTCAAAAATTAATATTTTAAAAAACGCTGAATCGAAATTAAAACATTTCTGTTCAATTAAATGAAAAAAAAATTGAAATTCGACAGATAATATTCGAGTTATACGATTTTAAATTACCCCACTTTTCTTAAAATTTTAAATTTTAAAATTTTTTTAAAAACTTTATGTAAGTTTTATGATGTGATTTTATTTGCAAATTATATGGTTAACCATTACAACAAATTCAACTTTTAACTCAATAAATGTATGTATCGTCATTCGGAAGTAGTTGAAAATTTCGATCAATCTCTTCTTAATTCACTCATAAGCGTTTTGAAAAAATCCCAGACAATATCTGGCCCTCAAAATAGGATGTACCCAATACATTCTAAAAATTTTTTAATGTTGCTTCGACGACGACGATACAGTATATTACAAGAAAGGTATTTTACGTCCATCCCGCAAAGTGAACTACACTGCAATGATTACAAAGGACAGAAAAACCGTAAGCGGTGAAAGAAAAACGAATCGTGTGAACACAGCTTCAGTTGCACACCGAAAACGATCATAAAACCGCAAACCGCATCGTGTGAACGAAGCCTTAGGCAGCAAACCCTTTTCCACGAAGATATCTCCTTGTTTCGAAGTTTGCAGCTGTTCACCTAAAATAATAAATGGCGCCAGATCAGTGTTTTTACACTGGTCGCTCGAAAAACTTAAAGCATGAATTCGGAGAATCACATCAGAGAGTAGAAAATTGGCAAGAACAGCCAAGTATTTTCTTACACAGTGAATAGAGCGAAGGGAAATAATTTGACTAACATTTCAGAGTAATGATAAGCACAATAAATACTTTGTAGAACATTTAATTCTTTCTTTTAAAAGAAACAAATGTTGATTAACCCACTTCATTCACAAAAAAAATATAATTCATTTTAAAAAGCTCTTAAAATTATTTATTTTAGTTGTTTAAAATAAACGCCTCTAAATTTGTTTCGTGTCAGAGTGTTAAAAAAATCCCCAGATAAACTGCTGAACTGATAAAAATTATGGTTACGCTGATAGCAGTAGACAGAGTCCCAGACAAGCCAGTTCCACCGACACTCTCTCTAATCTGATTTTTTACAACTTTTCATGGCTGGTTTAGATACATCGTTTTTCTGAGGGGATATATATTTCTTGATAAATAAAAATAATCCTTCTTGTAATCTGTTATACATTCTTATTATTCTTACAGTAGAAATATTTATTTAAAAAACATCAAGTTTCATTAGATTAATGAGTATAGTATCATAGTTATATATATATATATATATATATATATATATATATATATATAAAAGAGCTTGTCTGTTTGTACGCTATAGAATCATAGACTGTTTCACCCACCGGGACCAAATTCGGCACAGTTAATGTTTTGGACCCGAGAAACTTAAATCAGGAAAAACGAAATTTGGCGCTCAATTAGTTTTTTTTTAATTAATTTTTTAATGTTTTTTGTGCCCGATAGAGGTGCGTCTACCCCATGTGGTTTCCCCTCATCCAGCTATATATATATATACACACTAGCTGAATACCCGTGCTTCGCTACGGAGTACATTCAAATTAAATACAACGGTCAATGTATGCAATTTATGCCAAAAAAAACCAAAAAATATATTTATAAAAAAATTGCAGCGGATATTTTTATAAACAAAGTAATGTAGGAGAAAATATTCAAATTGAATACAATGGTCATTGTATGTAATTAATTTGTAAGTTTAATATCCATAAAACATATTATTTTGAATTAAATTCTTAAAAAAAATTTCATCTCAATTAGTCTAGTGGTCAAATTTTATCTTTTACTGTATTTAAATTTTTTTTTTGTCAATTTATTTCGTTGTTATGCACGTGATGCAGTTTCAATTTCAAGTATCACAAAAAGAACAGAAACCCCGTGATCAGCATTAATCAAATTAAATTCTAAAAATTAATTTTTAAAAATTTACGAAAAATCAGAAAATGGAAGTAAAGATTCGAAAAAGGTTTCATTTTAAAGAAATTTTTATGATCTTTCTCGTGATATAACTTTTTATACTCCTCATATTATAATTTTAAATTCAAACTTAAAAAAAGTTACAAAAACAGATTAAAAATTTAATTTAAAAAAATCTAAGAAGAATTTTTCAAAAATCTTTCTTAGTGCACCCCTACACTATAAGAAGAATCGCCATGCAAAATTTCAGCCCTTTAGGTCCAGCGGTTTGGTCAGTGCGTTATCTGTCTGTCAGTCAGTCACTGAACTGTTATACACTGCTTGCCACCCAAATTGCAACACCAAGAAAGACAAGAGACATCACAACAAAATTTATTTTGTAGATAACATGTTGACCAAGTATCAAATGATTAAATTTATACACTTCTGTGAAGTGTGGTTCCTGCCAAAATCAGTAGCCAGAGTAGCCGCCATTGTTGGAGATCACCGCTGCCACACGCCTCGGCATTGATTCAAAGAGACTTTGGATGCGTTCTTGGGGTACAGCAGACCAAGCAGCTTCCATACGTTGCCAAAGTTGATCTGCTGTGGCAGCTGGGGATGGAATCTGGGTCAATCGTAGAGCACCATGGACCACATGTTTCTCTACTTCGGCGAAAGATCCGGAGAGCGAGGCGGCCAGGGGAAGCAATTCAATCTGGCGATTGACGAGAACGTTGGACAATGCGTTGCCACGTGTGGTCGCGCATTATCCTGTTGACAATATGGCTGGTGGGCAAGCCTGAAGGTAAGTAGGACAACTGGCTCCAACACCCTCGGAGATTGTAGCGCTGGCTGTTTAAAGTACCGGCAATGCGTACTAGAGGGCTGCGAGAGTGATATCCAATACCGCACCATACCATAATACCCGGTGCAGGACCAGTGTGGCGGTGCATAACGCAGCTGTTCAGCATCCTCTCTTCACGGTGTCTCCGGACTCGAATGCGACCATCGTGGTATTGCAGACAGAAGCGTGACTCGTCAGTAAAGACAATTTCATTCCATTCTGCCGTCACATCCTTCTGTCATCGCACCATTGGCGGTCGGAGACGTCTGTGGTTCTGCGTCAAGGGTTAGACAAAGCAATGGACGTCTTGCGGACAGACCACTCTGCTGTAAACGGCGTCGAACTGATACGCGCAGACACTGGCTGATGCGTTACAGACTGCATGTGCTGTGATATGGTCGTGATGTGACTGGAGCCGATTCGGTCACCTGCCATGCGCACAATTTGCCTGTCATCACGTGAAGTGGTGCGCTGAGGGTGGGATGCGATCGAACACGCCGGTCCGTCGTACCCTCCTGCATCCAAACGATCACATATCCGCATTACAGTTGTTTGGTTTCGTCCAACACGACTACGATTTCTCCCTGAAAGATAATCCACAACTCTTCCGTAGGCCACTATCCTTCTCTGTTGAACTCGGATATTGATCAAAAGATGATCGCTTGTTTCGACGAGGCATAATTGATCTGTTTTTTTTTGAAAAAACCACAGAAAAAACACAATTGCCGAACTTGAAATCGTCGAAATCTCCAAGCCTTAAATAGCTCTTTGAAGTGGCGCCACAGGCGCGCGTGATGTGCGTCTGCATGATGTGCGTAATCATTTGCATATCTCACCTCCGCTAATGCATGTTGTAAATTTCATGTTATTTGCATGTTTCCTTCAGGGTGTTGCATTTACAGTGGCCAGCAGTGTATATAGATTTTTTTAACTTTGAATATTTACAGTTAAGTTTTTGGTGAAACCAACAAAGTTTAAGAAGTTATGATAAGAGAATCCTTTTACGTGTCCATTCAAACAAATAAGTAATTCATTTAACGAAGAACAGAATAAATATGGAAGCTAGAGCATGAAACGAGCATTTTAATGCTTCAGAGATTATAACGCTAATGTGACAGCATTCTGTTACTTATAAATATTTTACGTAGATATAAGTTGACTAAAAACACAAAGTTGTCAAACTATTTCCAAATATAGTATATTAATGCTAATATTATGAATGACATGAAGGAAATAAATATGTGTTTACGAATTTTTTTTCTATTTTATAATCATACAGGATTAAGCAGTTATTCTTTTATGATTAGACCACTTTAAAAATCTCTCACATTATAAATACCCATACGAATGTCAGAGGCTCAGATTAAGATACTGTAAGTCCTTCAACCGAATATTTTCCTGATACTAAATTAATTGAAGATAAAACAGGATGTAAAAGAGGAGGTTCTATTTTGACAACCCGTAATTATCTGCCATTAAAAGGGGGGTGCCCTGCGCGATGCCCTTTTTCGTGCTTTATTTACAGAAAATCTCCCTCAACAAATTAACTCGTTTGATGCGTGAGAGGATAAAATTGGCCATTGAAAACAAAATGCTAAATACTCTGTTTTCAAAGGCTTTTATACCTTAAGAGTCAGAGAGTGAATCCAAAGATGATTGATTTTACCCCATTAAAATGATGAATGATTATTACAGGTTTGAATGGAAATAAAGAGACTCATTTGAAGCACATACAAGTTTACGTTGCAAACATTCTACTTTATGCACACAAATTCCATATCTTAAATTTTTAGGTTCTGTTAAGGCAATAACTTTAGTTTATGCAAAAAAAAATTCAGGTAGTCTCTTCTAACGAAACTACCACGGATTATTAACGTAGGATTACTTATCGTTGCTTACCTCTTTTGTATGTATGTGTTATGTATATATGTATCTATCTATCTATATATATATATATGTACGTATGTGTATATATATATATATATATATATATATATATATATATATATATATATATGTATGTCAAAATTTTGACGCATTTTGGTACTTTTCTGTTTAACTGTTTACTGCTTGTCCAAGCGATACAGACTGGGTTTAGCGCACTGCCAAAATTATAACTCGCGAGGTACGGACGGACAGTTTTAGCATCTGAAATTTTGCTTTCCGGAGATCCGGTATGGAGGAACATAATCCTATTTTAAAAAAAGAAAACGGAATTTAATCATTTTTCATTTCTATGCCAATAATGTTTGCATCTAATGATGTATATATGCATACCTTTTCCTAAAAGTGATTCAGATCTACAGAGCGTGTTTAAAAATTTACATTTAAGATTACTATTGACGTTTTAAAAAATTTTTAATTTTTCTTCTTGAGAAATGCCTCCAAACTATGCTTGAGGATTCATAGAGGTGGGTCTAATTTTGGTATTTTCAAAGGTGTAATTTCCTTCGCTTCCTCAGGCAAATAAAACAGAAACACAGTGTCAAAGTATGATTGTAAAAGCCGAAATCACAGATATTCAGAACTACGAGTTGCCATCCTATGCTCAGGGCTTACTCAGCTAAACATATGAATGAAAAGTTTCATTTGAACAAAACCCATCTCTCTCACTCGGCACATACTCATACCTTTCAATCCGACCCCCTCTTTCTCTCTTTCAATCTATCTCGCAAATAATGCTTTCCCGTTTGTTTGCGGAAAAGTTTTACTATGAAGGAGTCTAAATCTTGAGTAAAAAATAGCGTACACAATGACGTTATGAGGTTTAATTTTTTCCAGCATTTTCAACAGAAAAAAAAATTATATTGCAAACATCTGTGGAAGAAATTCATTCTTTCTTTCTTTTACAATACTGCAACCTCGTACGAAGGCCGTGCCAGAATTATTTTATGAGTATAGCATGGAATGCAGCACTGATCAAAGAATTTCAATATAATTATAAATGTCATTGTGTTTGATATACAACGACATATTTTTAGTTTTCACTCTTAAATAATGTTGTAGAAATTTTAAATTAATATTATTGCTTTTCCACATCCTATGCTAATTCTGCGCTGGGAGATGTTCAGCGGATTTACCTTCAATGATGATACTGCACACTTCTCTTTCAATTATGGCGATCAGGTTAAATCAAGATACTTTATTTACAAATTAAGATTAGTTTACAGTATTTACATTAAAGATTACTTAGAAATTACTCTCCAATGAGAGTTCCATTATTACCGAACTGATCGGTTCTTATGCACAATGCATTCTGATTCAAACATTTGAAACGGGGGGTGAATCGCGGTACGGCGCTCGTAGCGCCACCAAAGATGAACTGCAACATCCTATAACCAAAATAAAGTACCATCTCTAAATAAAGAACCCTGAACCTAATGTATAGGGCTCTCTCTGTCTCTGCTCCTTCATATTTTCTTATATGTAAAGAGATGAGTAAATCGCGAAAATGACATGCCAAAGAAAAAGTATTTTTTTTAATAGAAGCACGTGTTTATATCGTTCAAGGAGAGACAAAATTGCTCAAAAAGGTTAACTGATTTGACATGAAGTTCAACTTACAGAAATTGCCCCGCTATGTATATAAACATTTTAGTCATTAGGGAATAAATCTTTCAAAAGGAACAAAGATAATTTGATAATCGGGCAAATGTTATACGGGGTTATTAAGAAATAAAAAAGTTATTATAAAATATTAAAACATTACCATGTACAACATATCCTCGGTATAAATGATTCTATGAGAAATTGGGATGATATTTCCTAACATTTGACCGATATAGTCTTATTTGATATTTGCGAGGGTCGTTTTTGAATTTTAATTTTATTGCGGCATTAATTATCAGAAAAAAGAAAAGAAAGCAAAATCCTGCTGTTTGTAGGAAACATTAAACCATAGGTGGTGAAATTATCACGAATTGATGAACAGCCTAAAATTTCTTGTATCAGCATGAATAAACAATAATAAATACCATTATAAATAAATAGCATAAAACACACACTCGAAGAAAAGGCTAATAAATTCCAAAAATATATCAATATTTGCGTTTAAATGATCCCACCTTATGGTGGAAAGCCATTTAGCTAACTTCTTCCTAAATTTTGTCCTGAAAAGCGTGGATTACACGGTTCTCCTCGCTGTAGGCTAGATTCACAGAAAATTGTCAGTTTCGAGTAAAATTTCGATGATTCCACCTTCAGGAAGCTCCCCAGGTATGTCGTGTTAAAGACCCTTAAATGAGTACGTAACATGTACGATCGGTTGCTATTTTTAAATTTTTGGGATTTAAATGTCAAGTGTGTTATAAGCAATTTTATTACAGCTGTCTAAATTTCTCACGGCAAATTATGGTAAACTCGATCTTTTTCGATGACTGTTGACAACGGTGCACCCGAAATCTGCGTTCAAAAGAATTATTTCACATTCTTTTTTACGTGACATTCAACAAAAGTGAGCAACTGGAATGCCAAGGTGATGTCATCTCTATTTTCCCACCAAACTCAGAATTCGGTCTGAATGATTTGCATTTTGTTCCCACCTTTTGTCTAATTCATTTTGGGTTTTACAATTACACATTTCCCCATTTTTCAGTGAATCAGTCTACACTCAGGTAACGACATTTAACTTTGAGCAAATTTTTTGCCAATCGTGTTTTTAACAAAATGCTGAATGTTTTTAAGAAAGTAGCAATATTTAAATAAATACAGAACTATTATTTACAAGTTTTCAGAGAACAAAATTCTTTACGATGATTTTTTTAGAACTATCTCAATTTCAAGCTTATAATGAAACACAACAGATTTAAATATACTCAAGTATACTTTAGACAAAATCTATGAACATATATTCACAAGCGAAAGTTACATTATTAAACTCCGACTTGAACACTACGTATTTATCACAGTTTATGATTGTTCAATCTTAGCTGTTTAAGCCCTACGGCTGTTATTTATTACAAAAAAAAATCTCATGAGCTCTTCAGATAAACTGATTCATAGATGCTGCCACAGGCAACTTATACAATATATACCACATATGATTGTGCGTTCCATTAATAAAATAATTTTGGGGTGACAATGATTGTTGTATAATAATTCCGATAATTTCTGACTTTTTTTTTTCGAATCATTATTTTTTTCAGCAGCATATGAAAAATATATCATTATCTAGAAAATAACAGCAACTTTCAGTTTCAGAAATCTTATAAAGAGACTGTGGTAATAAAATATTCAGATATCAGATTATCAGATTTTCATTATTATGAATGATAATTCCGGCTAATGAAAATACACAGAACGAGAAATCTTAAGAAATTCAGATGCCAAAGAATAATGGCCCCAAGCTATCAATTAACTAGTCAAATAATCAAACCCTGTTAATTTGGGGAGAGTTTATTACCACATTATTGCATACATACATAATGAAAGTGTTTCCGTATCATGCAATGAATCATTCTCTACTCCTGTTGTGGCTATATGTTTCAAGAGAGATCATCAAGGGAGTACAGACTCGCCCAACAGGTATGCACTTGGAGAGGTGCGGTGCAACGGAAGTCTAGAAGGAGGGTTTCGAGGGCAGTAACAGGAGTTGGAAAGACATTAAGAACGGAAAAGGAGGAATTTCTATGGGGTGGCAAAATCGCCTGGTAATGGAAAAATACAGGTTGGTGAATATTCAACGGAAAATTAACATCCAGCTTGAGAAGAAAATGGCCTTCGCGACAATATTGTGGTAAAAGCTGATCTAGCAGAGTTGCATTTCATGTGTCATTTCGATACTGATTTATTCCAATGAAAAATTGAGTTACAGATCATTTTTAGTGACGTTTCTACAAAATCGTGAATTACGGAGATGGAGGCCGCAGGATGCAGTTACATCCAGAAAAATTATCTATTCCACACGTATTCCCTTCCTTCCATTTTTTTCCTCATGGTCAAGCAGAGCTGTAGTAGAACTGTTCAATACTTTACAAATGAAGGATAAAATTCCTGTGTGACAATATTATTCTGATTTTAAAAGAGTTTGAAAATCATCATATTATTTTAAAGTTCAAAAGGAATGTTGGTAAAGCTAGACCAGTTCGCTCCAAAATCTTCCTCTCTTTTTTCCATATTAAGACTTTATAGCATCTTAATGTAGACTGAAGTTACACTTAAGTTTGCCATTTGACAGATTTTAAATGAATAATGGCAAAATAAATGTCATGAATGAATTAACGGCACATCATGAGAAGTTCGCTTTTTGACAACAGAGAGCGTAGAACTCGAGTTCTCCTAAAAATAAACCATTCCTTTCATATGAATAAAGAATTAAATAAAATTTGAACCAAAATGAACTATGCCAGGCCTGCACAACTCGAAATGTGATAGGGCGATATTACTTTATGGAGAGCCGCTGTGGGCTGCAAGTAGATGCGATAACTGAGAAAGCAAAAAATATTTTATCTAACAAAAATTAAATTACTGATAGTTTAAAAATTAAATAAATATCAATATTCAATTCTTATATATTCATTTCGCAATATTATACCAAAAATAATGTACCGTCTTTCTTAGATTTAGAATACTATGCGACTGCGGAAAAAGTTTCGCGGGCCACAGAGTGAGCGCTGGTGGGCCACATATGGCCCGCGGGCCAAATGTTGCGCAGGCCTGAACTATGCATTAGTGCTCAAAAATATCATGGATACTTCAAGAAGGCTCAAGCATTTTTGGGAATCGTGTAATCGCAATTATAAAACTAATGCAGGTGACACATCGACAAAATTAGGACTTAAAAATATGCATCAAAATGCGTGTTTCGCACGTTTCTATTGCATTTACTGTGGATAATACTGTGGGCTTGTTATATAACTCTCCACTGCGGAAAAGAAAGTTGTGGAAATATTTTTGTAGATCAATCATCAGAAAACAATTTTTTGCACTAAATGGAATTCTTGTTTCACTCATTTATTCACTGATACAGTACGCCAAAGAAACCATTATTAGAGAGATATGATTTTGTCCTTCCTGTATCAGTATGACAGATACTGATACAGTAAAATTATAATCTATATTGGCTATTGCCAATATAGATTGTAATTTTACATTAATAAATTTCTTTAGATAACCGGAATATGAATAACTCCCACTCTTTTGATTACATTGGATATAACGATATCCCTAAGTTTAATCCCTGTACCAATGGTCGCAAACCGTGGCTCTTTGGCCCCTTGAGTGTGGCTCTTCCACAAAATACCACGTGCGGGCGCGCACGTACAGTGGGATTGAAACATCGTGATGACGTTTTCTTATTTCTATTTTTACATACTTAGTTGGTGTTTATGTGTCTTTATCTTTAGGCGAGTGATCTAAAGCGACTTAATGAGAAAACATTCCTAGAAAGATTAAATGTCAACGCGTATCGTCAAGTCTTATCTTAGCATCGTGTTTTACAATGTATTACTGTCGCCCAGTGGCTAAGTGGTTAAGGCCTGCCACTCCGGGGGTGCGGGTTCGATTCCCGCATAAGACTTGGTTGTATTCTGGGGAACCGGTCAGTCTTCCGCCTGCAAATGGAGCCCCGTCTAGAAAGGGGAGCTGCAAACCATCGTCCATCGCCGGTGCCACGGTGTCATCGCTTGTCAATAAAATTCTTCTGTGATTGTGTGATTTGTCTGTTTATATTCCTTGTATTCATATGTACACAGGACTGGGGTGTAATGACGTCATCCCCCATGTACATTATCCCCCCCCCAAAAAAAAATGTATTACTTCCGAGAGCGTATCCCCGTAGAAAACACTAGACTAGTCAAAATGGTCTTCGAATATAACCAACCAGCAAGTCTAAGATCTTAAATTAGTTTCAGCTTTATCAATAGCAGTTGATGAGTCTTGTGACATAAATGATACAGCGCTAGTTTCACTTTTTGTACGATTTATTTCATCTACAGGTCCTAAAGAAGAACATTTAGAATTATTGTCACTCAAAGGTCAAACAAGCAGAAAGGATATAGCAAATGCTGCAATTGAGTGCATTGAAAAACATATTCTATTCGATAAAATTATCTCAATTTCAACAGATGGGGTGAAAAGTATGACCGTCGTAAGAAACGGGTTTGTTGCTATTTTTAGAGAAATTCATCTAGACTCGCTTTGTGCGCAGACATTTAATCAACTAGGACAGGGATGGCGAACCTGTGACCCGCGGGTCACACAGTGACACGCGAAGCAATTTTAGACGACACGCGAGACGATCACATTGCATCAAGATCCATTTAATTTAACTTTTCAAATTTTGATTTTCATTCGTCGGACTGACAGATCTATAATCTAATTTGTACTAGAAATAATTTTTAAAAAATAATTGTTTGAAATTAATTTTTTCCTCTTTTTGCCGAACAGAAGTCTTAAAACACTCTTCTTCAGTACTAGCGAATGCAAAAGAAATATTTGACGAAAGATTGTCCCAATTTTGTGAAATGGAGAAAACTAAAATTATCCTCTTTCGATTGGCTTCAAATTGATAACTTAAAAACGGAAATGGTTGAACTTCACAACAGTGTTGTACGGAGGAATAAATTTGCAGAACTAAACGTAAACTTGGAAAAAAAATT
This sequence comes from Dolomedes plantarius, assembly GCA_907164885.2. NCBI lineage: Eukaryota > Metazoa > Arthropoda > Arachnida > Araneae > Dolomedidae > Dolomedes > Dolomedes plantarius. The sequence continues at coordinate 56,892,299 of OU015494.1, read as the reverse complement.
ACAAGATATGGAAAATTGTGACGAATATATTTTAACAACAAGCACTTAAAATATTATTTTAACTGAATGGAACTCGTTGCCTAATTCGCTAAAGTCGATGAAAAACTTAACAAGAGCTCCTTGACAATGTTTGGATCAACCTACGTTTGCGAACAGATGTTTTCGACAATGAATTTTATTAAAAGCGAGAATATAAATCGCCTCGGCATCGACTTGTCCGCTGAGTGTGTACGATTAAAAGTTACAAATATCGAACCACGTATAAATAAACTAGCTGAAAACCAGTACTTTGCTACGGAGTACATTCAAATTAAATACAACGGTCAATGTATGCAATTCATGCTATATATATATATATATATATAAGAAAATCGTAAAGGATAATTTTATAGATAATGTAGAAGAAAATATTCAAATTGAATCTAATATAAATAATTCTAAAGAATATAGTACAGTTAATATAGTACAGTTTGAGGAACATATCTTTTACTGTATTTTAATATTTTTTTGGATAATGTCCAATCGTCTGCCACATTAGCAAGGAAAAAAATATTTTGTGTTTATTTAGTTGTTATGCACGTGACGATAAATTTATTTAAAGTACCAGAAAAAGAAGTCACGTGATCAGCATTTAATAAATTAAATTCTAAAAATGAATCTTTAAAAATTCACCAAAAATAAGAAAATAGAGGTAAAGATTCGAGAAAGATCTCATTTCAAAGAAATTTTTATGATATTTCTCGTGATATAAATTTTATAACCTTCAAAGTATTATATTAAATGCAAACTTAAAGAATGTTTCAAAAACAGCTTAAAAATTGAATTTTAAAAAAATCTAAGAATTATTTTTGAAAAATCTTTCTTAGTGCACCCCTACACTATAAGAAGAATCGCCATGCAAAATTTCAGACCTTTAGGTCCAGCGGTTTGGTCTGTGCGTTGTATGTCAGTCAGTGAGTGAGTCAGTTACAGAACTGTTATATATATATATAGACTAGCTGAAAACCCGCACTTCGCTACGGAGTACATTCAAATTAAATACAACGGTCAATGTATGCAATTAATGCCAAAAAAAATAAATATATATATATTTATAATAAATACGACGATCAATATATACAATTGATGTAGGAAAAAAAATATATATTAATAAAAAAATCGTAAGGGATATTTTTATAGACAAAATAATGTCCAATCGTCTTCCGCATTAGCAAGAAAGAAAATATTTTTTTGTCTATTTAGTTGTTATGCACGTGACGATAAATTTATTTAAAGTACCAGAAAAAGAAGTCACGTGATCAGCATTTAATAAATTAAATTCTAAAAATGAATCTTTAAAAATTCACCAAAAATAAGAAAATAGAGGTAAAGATTCGAGAAAGATCTCATTTCAAAGAAATTTTTATGATATTTCTCGTGATATAAATTTTATAACCTTCAAATTATTATTTTAAATACAAATTTAAAAAAAGTTACTAAAACAGCTTAAAAATTTAATTTTAAAAAATCTAAGAAGAATTTTTCAAAAATCTCTCTTAGTGCACCCCTACACTATAAGAAGAATCGCCATGCAAAATTTCAGCCCTTTAGGTCCAGCGGTTTGGTCTGTGTGTTGTATGTCAGTCAGTGAGTCAGTTACAGAACTGTTTTATATATAGATTATGGTTCGAAAGACAACAAGTGTCCCATTAAGTTCGATCATTTTTGTACTTATTTTCTTCCTGATATTGATAGTTTTAAACAAATCATAATAAAAAGTTAAATTTGTTTTTGTTTTAAATATATATCGTATAATTTTTTTTAATTTCCGAAGGTCTTCCAAAGACCGAAAAAAAAAATTTTAAGTGGCACGCGATTTTAATTTCTACTGTTTCAAGACATTTTTTGACACGCGTTAGAAAAAGGTTCGCCATCCCTGAACTAGGTGATGCGAGGCCATTGTTCATATTAGTGTTTGTCTGTCATTGTTATGGTTTAATTTTATGGATACTTTACAATTTAATTTTATCTATAAATAATATCGATATTAAGTATGATATCAAGTTTTATTCAACATACCTATAGTTTAACTAAGACATAAAACTTTAAGTACAGTTTATTAAGTTAATTTTAGGGAGTGCTGTGGAGTGAAAGAAAATGTAGTGTCGAGGATTGAGAAAGGTATATTGAGATGGTTTGGACATACAGAGAGGATGAACGAATGGAGATAGACAAAATAAGTATACAAAACGAGTGTGGGTGGAAGAGTTGGAAGGAGTCGACCTCAGCGCACGTACCTCATTCAGATTGAGGACGTTTTTAGCAAAGGCCAGCTTTGAAGTATCCTAATAAAAATTAATAACAATGCACCTACCTATATAGTTTGAGTTTAAAAAAGATTGGCTCTCAAAAGAAATTTCAATCGTTGTACTGTTGACTAATGAGTTTGCCGACCACTGCCCTGTACCAATTTTTCCTTCTATGTTTCGAAACAAATTTATATGTTCGCTAGATGTCATTAATTTAATTAAGAATATTAAGTCCCTAATTTTATTATTGTAAAGGAAGTGGTGTAATAAGCCTTTTTAACACCAAGTTATAAAAATACGAACATAAGGTATATATACCTTTTGACAACTTCATGAGACTTTGCACGACCAACCCAGTGATGAATTAGCCATAAAATTTATTATTGAGGTTTATAGATTATTTTCAAAGTCCTATTTTCTGAGGTCTCAAAATGTTGGTTTGCTGGCGCTTTTGTTTGTTCTTGAACCAATTCGTTTGTTCGCCAATATGTTTTATTCTCGAATGAGTGGAGCAGCAGCGATATTTGAAAAGTCGTGACAGAAGGTGAGAATCATGAACTCAGAAGTTCGAAAGAAACCAACTTTATTTTTTCATCAACTGATTTTGACGTATTATAATGACGTGATATTGGTTACTGTTTTTTAGAAAAATATTAATAGTAACCGTGTTAACAATGTAGATAGGTTGGCTGGGAACGCAAAGGCCACTTTTGTAGCATGACGGCTACACTGACAGAGATATTCATCTATCAGCTGATTTCGAAATCCTACAAATACCAGTGCCAACCGCGGGTTTCGAATCCATAGGCTCTAATTCTGAAAACTAACACCTTATTCGTTAGACAATATCAACCCTGTAGGTTTCACATAATGCAATATCTAGAATATCGAAAGAAATTAGAAAATAAAGTTTTATTATTTCATATAGCTATAAATTAAACCTTATACATTCGAACCCCGTTATAACGAACATCAAGGGACCAAAGGTTTTGTTCGCTATATCCGAACCTCTAAGAAAAATGATAGAGTTCACAAAATGTATTACTCATTAGCTGCAATGTGTATTCAATAATGATGTATTAAAAAATGATAAAATCTATTAAAAAGGATGATTAATGAATTAAATCGACTATAATCGATTACATTAAACTGACACAATACTAATTAAATTAAGTACAATAGGAAAACGGCGGGACCAAAATTTTCGTTTTTCATATCCGTGAGTTTGTTATATACCGGATTCGCTATGATGAGGTTCGATTGTATATAGACATTTGAACATTTACATACTTCAAGATGTAACTTCCATAAAAAAATTAATTTTAATTTACTAAAATATTTTTGTCAAAGTGAAATATGGTTTTGTAGAGAATCTTTTTAATAATAACATTCCATATTCATGTCTCCTTTCATCATTATATTTTAATCGTAGTATGTTTGAAATGTAGAACAGCCAAATTTAGAAACTTAAACTAAGAATTATTAGTCCGTATAGTATAGTGTAAATTTACGCGTAAAACAATGACTTTACAGTGTTCAAGAGCTTCATTTTTGGATGCTTAGACTGGGAATGCATTTCTAAACACAGACTGTATACGAGCTCGATCGTTTTCCACACAAGTGAGGGGAGAAAAAAAGAGAAATGCGGGACCCGGAAGTAAAACTTGATGGTTGGAAAGACCCTAAAATTATCCACAGTTTACAGAAAACTCAGAATGCACCTGTTGAGCGAAGGGGAAAACGGTCCCAGTGCTTTGGATTCAAAGACCTCTTTATAATGTTCCGCTTTTCTGCACTTACAGGATAATGACAAAGTGGAATGAATCCGTGCTGGATCAAGATTTAAGGAATAGGCGTTGAAGAGGGTACTTAAAGAAAGTGTTGTTTTGTGAGATACGTTATTATACGACATCATTTGCACTGACACTTAAAATTAAATGTCTAGAACGAATCATTTAAATTCCGTGTAAGTATGTCTTGCAGTCTCTTCTGCCATTAACGAGAGTAATGTCTTTCTAGATAAAATAGGGCATCTAAGGACAGACTCATAGACATCAAATTAGAAAATACTTTTTCTGCTGCCGTACCAACTGTCATTTTACATTTTAATTGGTTAAAAAATGAATTTTCTTTTGTGTGACCTCTAATTTAAGTCACCGTGTGTGTAAACAAGAGAGAAATTTTATGAATTTTGACCTTAGGAACATCCTTTCAACAAGTTGTTTGTCTTATATTGTAATTAGTGGGAAATGAATTTAAACTCAACACCGTGGCTTTAGAGAACCTATTACTTTACTGTAGCCATGCATAAGTTTACTACATAAAAATGACCCAAGAGCTTTTTAACCTAGATCTACTTATACTATATTTATGTAACTGGTTGTTTAAACACCTCAGAATACCAAGAATAAAATTAAAAAAAAAATTACAACAACTATTTACGTTTAAAACAATAAGACACGGTTATTAGCATACCTCTCATTAAAGTGTTTATTCGTTTACATATGTTGAAGCATAGAATTACTCTACAAGAGGAATGCAGTAAATTAGTCAATTATAACAATTATAAACGTTTAAAACAATAAGACACAGTTATTAATATACCTCTCGTTAAAGTGTTTACTCGTTTACATATCCTGAAGCATAGAATTATTCTAGATGAAACGAAAGAGGAATGCAGTAAATTGGAAAAAAAAAGCACTTTTCTCATTAAGAGTCGTGCATTCACTCTTCAGGGAGGGAAAAACTTTTCTTTGGGATGCCTTATGATTAATATTTCTTTCATATATATAAGCATTTATCTGATTGGGGAACGAAAAATATTGGCATATTTTAAAATGGTAAGATAACGACATTTAAATGATAGGGGGCATAATGACAATAATTTGTTAAATATTGTTTTCTTTTTAAGCAACTAAAATATCTTCACATTGAAAAAAAAGTTTTTAAATCATGAATTTTAAGTTAATGTCCTTCTTCCTGCGATTTTTAACTCCGCCTAATTGCTACGGCTAAGCTCCTGATCAGGGTTTAATCCTTCCGCTTTTTGGACAAGCATGTTTCATCTTTTATTTTTAAATACATTGTGTTTCCTGCTTCAAATCAAAAGGAATAGCTATGTAAGAAAAACTTAACATGTTTCTTTTGTTAATTCGTGTCAGTTTTTACGAAAGAAACTTACTTTAACACGACCTATTCTCTTAAGGGAGGCTTTTACTAACTGAATCCCAAACTGTATAACAATTCCACCTCAAGTAGAATTTCTCTTTAAAATAGTGTGTGAGTTAGAAAGATAGCTAGGGAGAGACAGCAGTGATAGTGCGCACTTGCGTGGGTGCGGTCCATAAGTTCTCATGGTTAGCTGGTTGATTGGTTGAGAGCGCTGAGGTCACTTTCTGCTACAGGAGTCGTCCCCTCTTATGAAAACAACAAATACGAGAGCATTACCGAAGGATTTAACTTCAGTCATACTATTTATAAAATTTAGAATGCATGAAGATTACAAAATACATGAGACATGCCCACATGGACGGTGACAGTTGCAAATATATACACCTCCAGTAATTGCAATTGGCACCACTCATGTGGTCGTCATCCATGCATTTTGTCGTCTTTATGCATTCTAAATTTTTACGACAATTCGTGATGGATGATGGTTATCTTCCACGTGGGCTGGATGACTGAACATTGTCAGTCACCAATAAAACTTCAAAGAAATTCCACATTTGGCATATTTTGTCCTCCAACGTACTCATCAGCTATGCCTTGCTGATGAGACAAGGTACAAGACTGCCTGGTACGCTGGAGGAGTATGTAACTTCAGTAAACTTCAGTATTTTAAACTGAAGTTGATTATCATTACAGATGTCAATCACTGTTATCATTACTAGAAGATTATTTCAGTAAAATCTGTAATGTTTTTTGTTTATGAAGCACCAAACATTAACACACCATAGCAGAAACAGAAACACATGGGGGAGGGGGATACGGCAATACTTTTGAGGCCTTAAAGTCCACCGAGAGATTGAAAATGTTAATGACATCTCAAAGACTGGTTAGCACAAGTCTAAAGAGCTGGGGATATTATAATAAACCAGATGGGATCGTTATGGACTACGATAATAACTATAAGAGCCACGGCGGATGTACAATGCAATAGGGAATATATAAGTCAGAAATCGCGTATTTTTTTAGCTGCTGAGAAAACCACAGTCAATTAAGCTGATGAATCCCTTTATAATAGCAAAGGCTGAAATTTGAGCTTATGGCTTGAGACATCCCGCAAAGTTCAGATGAGATGATTAATTCTACTCTTGGTGCGATTAAAGCGCATCAGACTGGCATTTAAAACATCGAACGATAGTTCCATGTATTTGTGGGTGGTCAGTTCTTACATGGCATCATGGCACAAGTAGGATTAGTTACGTTGAAGGATGGAAGTACAAAGTGGCAGGTTTTCGACGACGACAACGAATAATGGTGCGGTTTTTGGGGAGCATCTCTATTCTTGATAGACGGCTGACAGTTGACTAAGCGCCAAACAACAGAAAGCCTAAATTATTTTAATACCATGATTAGCTCTGAGGGAAATGAATCTCGGATACGTAGCTGTTTTCCCTTCAATATATTCATCAAAACTCGTATACAGCTATTATTACTATTATATTAAGTTTCTGTGTGTACCAAATAGTATTCTTTAAATCACGATATACTGTTATGATCTTGAAATTCCTCGTTCCAAATATTTTTTTCCATCAGCCATCGGCAAACATTAATTATTAATTACAATAAAAAGAATGCTTCTTGATAACTACAATTAAATAAAAATGATTTGATTGTGGTTAACAAGTTTCATTTGATTTAATTTTATTGTGTTACTTTTTAAATTGAATTATTATAAATCACGTTAAAATATAAGTACAAGTAGTTTAATACATTTTCTGAAACAATTAAACCATATTAATCCCAAATTAACTATGCTCAAATGCAAACATTTCTAAATGTATACTTGCCTTTGATACCAAACATAGATGGTGAATATGTTATGTTTTTGAAAATATTTCCAACCTGCTTGCAAAACTACATTTTTTAGCTTTTATTCACTATTTAGTTCAGCTTTTATTCACTATTTTTTTAGGCAAAAAACTTTCTATAAAAACTGAAGAGGTGTAGAAAACTTTTGGACTATAGTTCCATAACGATCAAATAACGATATAGTTTCAGAAACAATCATATCAAACAATCCGGCTATTCTATCCACATTGAGGTATATTGTAAGACGTTTAACGGTAGCTGAATTATCCAGACCACAAAATTCTGACGCATGTATATAACAAAGAGCAATGTTACTGAAGAGCCTTCAGGCCTACTGCTTAATAAATTGTGGGGAAAACATTCACAAATGCCTATTTATCAAGACACTGTAAGATAAGATTTAATGCATTATAACAGTTATTTGTTCTCATTACCACAAAGTTCAAAACTGCAAAGCGACATTAAGGTGGTGCTTCAGTTGACATCGCAAATCTTCAGTCCCAATATTAAGCTATGGTTTTTTTTTCTATCCGTATTTTTCTAACCATAGATTAGAAAATTCCCGTTTTATTTATTTTTTTTTTTCATGCAGAGGGAAAAATCTAGATTTTTAAGGAAAACCAACTTTCAAATGTTTAAAGTGATTGGGTCTGCTAATCTCACGCAGCACAAAATTTTTGAATACATAGAGAAATCACATCGCTCTCTCCCGTTTACTCTTGATAATGCAATTTCTCTTTTAATCAAGACTTAAAGCAGGCGTCAGCTTCTAAACAAGAAAGCTCATTTAAAACCACGATGATACCGGGGAACTACTTCTATAAATATAAGCTACAGATGCACATAAATTGCATTAGCCATAACATGAATTATTTTTTTAATCTCACTTCTTTTTCTGATTTACAAGATAAGAACTTTAACTCTGTCAACAAAATATAAGGTTATTCCAATCATGGAATGGTTCTTTTTGTCTCACATTCTACGGCTTCATCGTAAGGATGCGACATCGATGTTTTGAAACATCAATATTCAATATTAAAACATCGATGCTAATAAAACATCACCCCAAAACCATCGATGTTTTTAAAGATCAATGTTTTAGAACATCCATTTTTTAAAACTGGTTTAGTAACCTCTAACATTAATGTTACTTCGGTTAGTCGTAGGGGAGGGAGGGGGGGCGATTTAATTTTACTGTCTGATTGGGCTGACACAAATGACAAAAACTTGGTTGCTTTTGGCTTGGACTACATTCATGACTCAAAATTCTCGTTGTAAATATCGCCATATTTTGTCTTGAAATGTCCAGATAAATTCGTGGTATTGCCAGAAGTTTTGAGGGACTTAAGGCAAGTATTGCATTTCGCTAATTTGTCCGAGGTTTTGCAAAAATATTTCAAACGGTACTTTTAGGAGGCATCTTACTAATAATATTAACGTCAACTTACATAAAACCAAAACAAAACAAAAACTTAAATGGCTGCTCCCGTGTATATACTATTTATAAAATAAAGCCCCATCGAAGGTTCTGGAGTGTCAAGAATATTCCAAGCGCTCTGATTAGTTCATTGGTTGTTGACTGCCATTTGTCTGTTTGCTAAGGAATCGTTCCCCCTTTTGTATTCGTCCTTTACAGAACTCAGACTTACATTTACTGAGTGTGAAAATTATGCTACGTGGTAAATTTTTTTATTATGGTACTTTTTCATTAAAAAAAAACATCGAGCACAAAACATCGATGTTATAAAAACATCGGCTCTAATAAATCGATGTTTAGAATATCGATGTTTTTATCAAAACATCGATGCTTTGAAAACATCGACATCGATATCGCATCCCTACTTCATCGTCCATGGAAGGCCATAACAAGACGAAATATTGTTTTGTGTGTGTGTTTGTCTTTTCACGACAATAGTAACACACATGAAATGCATACAAATTGACACTGGTAATTTGATGAGAAAGTTCCCTGCTAAAAACATAATTTATAAATTTTTGCACACCATCCCTTCCGCAAAATTTGGGAAGATATATTGCAATTTGGGAAAAGTATTGAGATGCATGAGAAGAAAATAATCATGGAATCCCATCCTGTAAGCAGATAGAAAAATTTCGTACATATAGTGTCCTTCTCATAAGAGGTTTCGTTGTTATAACCGCACATTGAATTCTACTGCTGGTTATAAAACTCCATCATAATATAATAGACAAAATAATTACAATGAACACTGAGCCTCCGTATTATATATATATATATATATATATATATATATATGTGTGTGTGTGTAGGGAAACTTCTCTAGCCGGCCACCCCTTAAAACGGCCAGTTTTTCGGAACCACTAGTGGCGGCCTTACAGAATACCAATAAAATATATAGTAAAATCAAGACTTTTTTTATCAAAAAAATATATTTTAGTTGCATAGAAAGAAAACAAAAATATAACAAATTATTGTTATCTATGTCTCCCAATCATTATATAAAATCTTACTATTAACAGCTGAAGGTAAACAAATGTTAGTTTGTTAGTCAGCAAGACACGAGGACGGGCTAATCTCGCGATCCGAGCATAACAGGATATCGCGACTAGTACCGATATGCGCGGACGGCCGAGACGCGTGCACTGATGCTATCCTCAACTTTCAAAACTTTAAACTTTTTTAATTATTCAATTAAAACCGCCGAACTCAATAGAAGAGGAGAGCAGAAACAGCTGACATTCCGGGTGGGCCAGCTCCTTTCCGTTTCGCAAATTTCCACTATTTTCATGCATGCAAAATTCATTTTTTCCGTCCTCCAATCGACAAATTTTTTATTTCCATGTGTTTTACAACTCTTCATCTTTAAGGATATACACATTTTTATAAATTTAAAAATGTTTTTCACTGCAAACGAAGCTTTTTCCCCAAAGCAGTTTTCCAAATTTCACGAAATCGACGATTTTGATGGAAAAATATTTCGGTTTTCTGCACCTATTAATGTCAATTTCACGATTTATCGGCATTTTCTAGATGTTTAGCTTCAAAACATACCAAATACATTTAATAAAAAAAATGTTATCAGTCTAAAAAAGCGTACTTACAAAACTCATTTTTGAAATTTCCCGCGCTGATCACCATAGTATCTTAATGTAACTTGAATGCAGAGTTCGTAATTTTTCGACTTATTATTTAACTCACTAATAATTCCAGCAAATTCATGAAATTTGTTTCTAATTAAGGAGGAAGAGATGAGGATTCTTCCGCCACCAATTTTGAATTCATCAGAACTGTCTTTCTATTTTTTTAAGCACTTTTTTCTCCCATGAGATGTAATATTTACATTCGGCCATGTTGCCAAAAGGAAAATAATTAGTTGAGAATTAGTTTGTCATTTATTTAATAATTGAAATCCAGAAATAATTTTAAAAGTACCAGAAATAATTTTTGTTTTAGGAAATGAGAAGTTAAAATCTTTAGAATTTATTCTAATTCAATGAACTTCTTTTTTGTTTAAAAAGCAAAATTTGAGAACGGAAATTTGAAAGAATTATTTCAGAAGCCAAAAACCAAAATTTGAAAAAGAGAATTTTAAATAGTTATTTCGTTTTTTAAAAATTCTAATATATTTTTAAAAGTTTTTAAACAGTTTTTAATCTTTAAGAAATAAAACCATTTCATTTTAAATCGAAAAAGCAACACATCGGGTTGCCACTCAGCTAGATAATACTAGCTGAAAACCCACACTTCGCTACGGAGTACATTTAAATTAAATACAATGGTCAATGTATGCAATTAATGGCAAAAAAAAATAAATATATATATTTATAATAAATACGACGATCAATGTATACAATTGATGTAAAATAGATAGATATATATTTATAAAAAAATTGTAAGGGATATTTTTAAAGACAAAATAATGTAGAAGAAAATATTCAAATTAAATATAATAGGACATACTAAAAAATATAGTACAATTTGAAGAACATATCTTTTACTGTATTTTAATATTTTTTGGATAATGTCCAATCATCTGCCGCATTAGCAAGAAAGAAAATATTTTTTAGTCTATTTAGTTGTTATGCAAGTGACGATAAATTTATTTAAAGTACCAGAAAAGGAAATCATGTGATCAGCATTTAATAAATTAAATTCTAAAAATTAATCTGTAAAAATTCCCCAAAAATCAGAAAATGGAGGTAAAGATTCGAAAAAGATCTCATTTTAAAGGAATTTTTATGATCTTTCTCGTGATATAAATTTTATAACTCTCAAATTATTATTTTAAATGCAAACTTTAAAAAAATACTAAAATAGCTTAAAAATTTAATTTTAAAAAATCTAAGAAGAATTTTTCAAAAATCTTGCTTAGTGCACCCCTACACTATAAGAAGAATCGCCATGAAAAATTTCAGCCCTTTAGGTCAGCGGTTTGGTCTGTGCTTTGTAAGTCAGTCAGTGAGTCAGTCAGTTACGAAACTGTTTTATATATATAGATAAATGTATAATATATTATGTATATTCAATTTATGAGTGTATTCCCTATACATTGCGGTTGCCTGACTTTACTTATCACCAACATCATCTTTAACAATCAGTGTCTTGTTTGACACTGATTGCTAAAGATGATCGTTCCCACAGTCAAAACTTTCATCTAATGAAACTTTTCCACTAAAAGCTTTCTTCTAAAACCTCTTAAAGTACCATACTCATGGTGTGGCTTCTATGATTCACTTTTTTGACGATGTCCGCCCTTGAAAAGATGATATCCATTGACATCCGCAAAAAAGTGAAAATTGCAGCCTGGAAATGTATCAAAGAATGCATTTTCAATTATTACTGTAACAACCGCGAATATTAAGTATTTTATGGGGAAGTTTATTTCCTAACATTACATGAATATACTAAGCCACATCAACCACTGAGGATAGTCAAGGTTCTAAAAAGACGCAATGGTATCCTTTAAAGGGAGTCTTCACCTTTACACAAGTTGAAAACACAGAATTTTTGCTGTTTGTTCAAACTTCTATAATGTTTTTTTGTTGTTGTCCAATGTATGAAATTTTCAGTATTACTTCTCTAAACTTTATAGATTATGTTCCTTGAATTAATTTTATTACAAGTAAATAAGATTTTTATTTATGAAGTAAGAAAAGAGTATTTTTTGAAAATTTCTAATTTATACTGATACACTGCGAGCAGATTTACAACAACACTAATTAATTTTTGAATTTTTGTGATGTTAAAACATTAGGTTAAAACATTTTTTAAATATCTAAATCTAAGGTATCACTCGATAATGTCTCATAAACCGTTTTTGACGTAACGTGTAAATGATTATAACTTGTTTCCAGAATTGAATTTATTATTTGCGAGTAAAAATTTTACCCACGTTAAAGACGACAGCTCTAAGTCTATTGTTTAATTAATAAAACTGTTTATCAATTTTTACCCTGAAAAATAACATAAAAAATTTAATTTTTTGTTGAAAAGTTAATATATCTCAAAACTGTATTAAAAGGTGATTATGCATAGCAAAAAAAAAAAAGTTCCTTTATTTCATTACCTACTTAACAATACTCTGCTGGTTTTTACACCATATTAAGAATATTTAATTGTTAGGAATTCAGAAAAACAAACAATATCTGCATCAGACAGCTCCAATTCTCTTCTGGCAACGCCACTGGTTCAATGCCATTGACTTTTTATGTGTATTACTCTGTTACATATTCATGCTCAAGAGTAGCATCGTCTGTGGTTGATAAGCAGACTTTTCTCATAAACACAAGCCAGTTAAGTAAAGGTTTCATAAATAATCACTGTCTGAAGCCTCTTAAGCTGTCTTCGCTTGGTTTCTTTGAGTTTATTCTTCAGTTTGCAAACTGGTAAGAGAAATTATCAGACGAAAAAAGTTAGACTCTATCAGAATTACTTCTTACGCTCGCGCCGCTTATCTGTCCGCCACATTCTGGTTCTGGGCCCACTAACATTAATTTGTTTTGAAACAAGAACAAATGAGGACATTAATTTCTCCACGAAAAAAATGGGTGTTGGCCGATAATACATGAATAAATGATAAAGTGGGAATCAGAGTAGCACTCCATTGAACAGTACTACGTGCTACGCTAGTCGAAGCATGAATCTTAAAGTTAGCAAACTGAGTAAGTAGAAAATTGTGCATTTCCGAAATTTAATAGACTTAAAATAATGTTTCCTCAGCTGAAAGGATAAAGAAAAATGAATCGCATTCACCACATTACCACTGAAATTAAATCATTTGTACATAAAGCTACACATAAGTGTCGATTAAAATTCTTTATATCAAAACTATGGTAATTAGGTATAGTGTTGCGTCGCGACAGTATATGCAAAATAAAACACTTCTGGTGCAAAAACAATTAAGTGGAAAACAAGCATTCAAGTTGAACCTCAGGTGACCAAAAATAAATAAGTAGTTGCCCAGTATTAAAGACAAAATAATAATATCCTGTATGTGTGGTACATTAAAAAATTTACTGATTAGAATGACTAAATTTAGTAATTAAAATTTAATAATTAGAATTACTATACAAAATAAGTACTTGATGTTATAAAAGGAACCTGTAAAAATATAATACAAATATGTTTCAAAAATCCAAATTTCCATTTGTGAACATTAAAAATTTAAATACTCTTGTTATGCCGTTTTTATGACGGTAGACACCGTACACAAAATATACGGTTAATGCACATATAAACACTTATAAAGTTAATTTTACACATTAAAATATTTCTGAAATAAGGTTTATTTAAAATACTACTGGAGCAGTTTCAAAAGATAAGTTGTAATTTTTTTTGCATGAATTCCTCCACTATTATCATTACTATTATTTTTTGCAAAATATATAATCAAAATTTCCCTTTCGCATTGTAACCTTGTGTGTTTAACAAAAACATGTGAAAGAGACTATTAAAATAATCAAGATAAAATATTTAAATGAATCTGTGGATCAAAATAGGGAAGAAAATGAAAATATGAAAAATCAATGATTTAAATATTTGAAGTTCACAAGTCCCATATTATAAGTGATACAGAATTCAGTCTATTCACTGTCTAGATACAGTACAGCAGCAAAAATTTCACATATAAAGATGAAAATTCAGTATTAATTTATTCATTTATAACGTTTACTAGACAGCATATTCCTAGAGAGATTCTACGATTAAAAATCAAAGGTATTTTTTTTACACTGCACAGTTTGAGAAGTGCTAACATATTTAAAATTTCCTCATAATTAAAAATTAATGTTTAGAATGAAAGTCTCTAAAAAGGAGCATACAGTTTCTTAAAATAAGCAATTAAAATAAGAAATAGAAACGAGTTTCCAACATTAATAATAATAATTAATATTATATATATGTGTGTGTGTGTGTGTGTGTATGTGTGATGATAGAAGCATAAGCTATATTTAACTACAGTAATGAGCGTTAAACGGTAATTTTCTATTAAAGTCCTAGTGTGTTTTCCAATTCAGGAAGTAGAGTGTTTTTCTCAGCGAAGAGTTCAGGGTCATCGAATTGCTCACACGCGCGTTGTCTTATATTATTCATCGGATGTTCGAGAAAAAGGGGCTCTAGATGATAGCCTACGCTTTATATAACGGAAGAGAAAGAAATTACGCAGTTTAAGGAAATCTTTGATAGAGTCACGACGTGCGTCTGTCGGGAGCTCTGGGAGATGATTGAAATTGGTGATTTAGCTGAGTTAATTGGGTATTCGATTAATGTTAATTAATAAAGGTGTTTAAATGTTAATTAAGTGTTAGTTCTTCCACTGGCCTACTGTTTGATGACTGCATTTAGTGTAAGTAGTGTGTTTAGATGGGTGCACGGCGATAGGGTCGTGACAAAGAGCCGAGCAGGATATCGAATCGCGTTCTCGAAACCCCTTGCTTTTTAAAATTAGGTATAGGAATAAAATTTAAATTTAATGTTTCCCATTTTTCGTCATCTCTCATCTCCGCGACAGCGCCATATCAGTTCGTAAGATAAACATTATCAGAAATAATTTTTTTTTCTCGACTTCAAAGATCGTCATGGTTCTGCATTTGCTGTGTCGTGTTCCAGAGCCATTGCTGCTTTCGCCGTCTTCACATTATGAGTGCTTTTTGTTGTAAAATCTCCGTCGTCTTCAAAAAGGAGTTCCGCCACTTGTGAGGTGGTTGATTCTGGTTGCTACAGTGTGTCTTCTTACACCAAGATTTTCCACTACAGTGCCGTGTGATGCCGATCTTCATATATGTGAAAAAAAAAAATTCTCAAAGTTTCTTCGAGTGATGTGAAACGTCGATCTTCACATCTGGGGATAATAATGTCCAGGAGAATTCAACGACAAAACGTGATTTGTGTAGTTGTTACTCAACTAGTTGACCGACGAATCGGTATTTTCATTACCCGGAACAACCGGCGTGCAGGTTTGTGCTTTTCGACAAAATGCTGTGTGTGTAACGAACAACTACGTGACATCAGGAATTATTCATCTGTAAACAGGAATAACTCAAAGTCTTTTTTCATCGATTTTAGAAATGAAGGTATTGAAGGATATGGACTATCGAAAGTAGATACTACTGTTTATCAAACATTATCCGGAGCACCAAAAGAAGTCAAAATAAAAGAATTGCTGATAATTTTATTTTCTAATTAATTTGCTTTTTTATTTAAAAAAAGAAAAAAGAATGTTAAAGTTTCTTAAGGTAAGCCAAAAATTTATGATTTAATTATTGCAACTGAAATGGGTCTATGATTTTTGAAGTTCTTAATAGCTAGCATGTTTTCATGTATAAAGTAGAATTTTATTTGGAGGTGGCGTCAGAGTCTAAACTAAATTCAGTTAAATTTCGGGAGCAATATACCCATACTTTATACTGATGATACCCACCCAGGTTTCCCTGAAGAGCAGGAAACACTTTGGTACAACTATGGATTTGGGCACTTAACTTTTT
This sequence comes from Dolomedes plantarius, assembly GCA_907164885.2. Taxonomy (NCBI): domain Eukaryota; kingdom Metazoa; phylum Arthropoda; class Arachnida; order Araneae; family Dolomedidae; genus Dolomedes; species Dolomedes plantarius. The sequence goes on along the minus strand of OU015494.1, from coordinate 56,876,016 downwards.
CTGACGGCACTTCCCAATTGGCTTGCATTAAACATTATAATTTCAGTGGAGTTTTGGACTACTGAATTAAAATTTTGCTGTTTATGTGTAGGATTTTGATTGGAATATTGAGAGTTTTGATAGACTTATTTCATGTTTCGATTAATTAATACTTGACACTACAAAAAGTTAATATTGTATTCTACGAAACTAAAATATGTAATCCAGCTTTTTGTTGTTTTTGAGCGGGGGGGGGGGGGGGGAGAAACAAAGCAGACTATCAGATTTTAAGCATTTGTAAAAGAAAAAGCAGAATTCTGCATATTTTTCGGAGCTGGTCATGGTCCATTTTGTCTTTTTTATGTGATTTTTTTGTGTTTTAAAATTTTTATTTTTGAAGTGTTTTATTTTAATTGACGTTTTAATAAAATATATTTTGAGTGTTTTTATGTAGTGATAAAGTTATAATGATATATGTGATTTTTTTTAAAATAAGGTATGGAAATCTTAGTAGTATTGTTTTTATAGATATAGAGTGAGGGATTTTGATATGTTTTAATTTTTGTAATGGTAGCATTGTATAAGCAATATTGATTAAAATGTGAGTCTATAACATATTTTACGATTTAAGTGAAGGATTTAAGTTTTGAACACGCATGAGCAATTTTACATGCTTCCTTCAATTCACATATTGGTTAGAGTTTTTAGTTGATTATTGATTGATTATGAAAAGTACATGAATAATAAAGAGAAAGAAAGGAAGTTGCTTTGAGTATTGTAAAGAAATTTGAAGGGTGATTAATTTTGATTCCATACTTTTTAAGATACAATTTACTGTTTTCTCATGCATTTTAATAATATCATTTATTGTGTATTCTTGGTCCTAATGAGTGATTTTTAATATTTTCATTTTTAGTTTTTAATGTTATTGTGAGATTCAGAACGATTATATTCTAGTGATTTAGTATTTCTTTTGGTTTTGTGCACAGATAAAAAGTAATGTTTAGTGTTCTTTTATGTGAAGTTATGTCTCAAATGGAGACTTATGTATCTTGTAACAACACCTCAATTCAATCCAGCTAAGCGCATGTAGGGATTAATTTTAGGTTAGGGTTAAAATTTTTAGCTAGTAAATATTTAGGTTTTGAATTTAAATTTTAGTGATCATTTTTGGGTCTCGCCTGTGGGAACTGGCCATTCCTACATCCGAGCCTCATTTGGGAAGGGGGAAATTGTGATGATAGAAGCATAAGCTATATTTAACTATAGTAATGAGCGTTAAGCGGTAATTTTCTATTAAAGTCCTAGTGTGTTTCCAATTCAGGAAGTAGAGTGTTTTTCGCAGCGAAGAGTTCAGGGTCATCGAATTGCTCACATCGAATTGCGCGTTGTCTTATATAATCCATCGGATGTTCGAGAAAAAGGGGCTCTAGATGATAGCCTACGCTTTATATAACGGAAGAGAAAGAAATTACACAGTTTAAGGAAATCTTTGATAGAGTCACGACATGCGTCTGTCGGGAGCTCTGGGAGATGATTGAAATTGGCGATTTAGCTGGGTTAATTGGGTATTCGATTAATGTTAATTAATAAAGGTGTTTAAATGTTAATTAAGTATTAGTTCTTCCACTGGCCTACTGTTTGATGACTGCATTTAGAGTAATTAGTGTGTTTAGATGGGTGCACGGCGATAGGGTCGTGACATATATATATATATATAATTACCTCTTTTTCGGTTCGGACAGAATTAGGTATTATTTTCTCACTGGTTGGTTGGTAGGTTGATTACGGTTGAGGGCGCTACGAACATCTTTCGCTACACGAGTGCGAATTAGATCGGAACCTAGAGCTTAAAGCCAATTCCAGAGACTTCAAACAATCATACTAGCGGTGGGTCTGGAACCTACAGACTCCGGAAACTACAGCAAGCACCATATCTTTCAGCCATCATCCTACTATTGTCTCAATGGCTTATTCACGTATCTAAAGTTTCATGAATGTGATATCCGAGTCTTTATTCTCTAACTTTTCAAATTTTTTCTTCTACCAAGTAACCAAATCATTTAAAGCAATGATAGGACTGGAATTTTAAATTGGGAAGAATTTAAAATCTCATAAATATTGGAAATGGAAGAATGAATATAATTTTGAAAGCTGAATAAGTCCCAGATAAGGAAAAAGCAAGCCATAGCACAAAATCTGATCACTTACGACTGAGTAAGAAAAGAAAAATACCTCAGATACAGTGAAAAATGAGAAAGACTAAATGAAACTTTGTTTTCTTCGTAGAAACTGATACCAACACGTAGTTCTCATGACGAAACATTCATGAGACATGTCCTTACGAAAGAAGATTAGAGCACATGCATCTGTAGCATATTCTTATAATTTGATAGTAAAATAATTTACTTACCTTGTCTCTCCTAAACTGAGAGAGCAATTACAGAACAAAGTCTGTCAAAATGTATATTTATCGCATTTATGAGAAAGAGGAGGATGTGGAGCATGCCTATTTCTTTAACTGTTGGGGAAGTTATACCATATACACCACAATATAGAAGATTCAAATATTCTCCAATAAGCAGGAAGAGTTAGTTCCTACTCAAGAAATTTAAAGTTATTCTGCTTTTGAAATAATGTTTTTTCCTGGTAAAAAAATATTCAGTTATACTACCTTAGATTCAAAAGCTTTTCTGAGCTTAAATTTCAGTGCTGTCATTTTTTAACTAGAGAATTTAAGACATTATCTTCCTCACAGGAAACCCACAAAAATCTACACACCCATTATACTTGTAGTTTCAAACAATAGCTGCAACTTTCTAAGATGACAACCTCTGGAACATTAGTAAGGCGATGACTGCGTGGGAAAGTTTTACTCCCCCCTCTGTCTAATGATTATAATTACATAATGTTACGTTAGCATAATTAAAGGTTTACCGAAAAAAGGTCCCCCTTATTTTTTCTCCTAAAATAAATAAATAAATAAACCTCAGTCTAAACTGTTTTTTAAGTGCTCAAAGTTTATCAATGATGTGTAGAATACATAATTTTTGCGCAAAACTAGGTGCATAAAAATAGGGCAGATTAAAAGTTAAATGAATGCGCAATATTAAATATAATCTTTTTATTTATGATGTCCTGTTTGTATTAGTGCAAAAATTTCCTATAAACAAAAACTGCTGAAATCGTTCCCCCTATTATTATTTCCTTTGCATTTTGATTACAGCAGGCCCTTCGAAGCGATGAAAATTTTTAAGGAAACCAAGAGTGGTACTAAAGACACTACCTGTATATATAATCAAAACAATGCCGACATAAATGTAACGTCAAATAAAGTAGTACAACAATATAACGGAGCTAGTAAAGCATGATCTTTTAAAAATCTTAGAACATGAGGTGGCTCTTCATGCGTGAGCAGCATTACTGCTAAAAGCATAAATTAACAGTAGCAGAATGATTCTTATCAGAGAGAACTTCACGTGGGGAAGACAGTTTATGTTTCTCTGGAGCAATCCTGTCATGCCAGCTGCGTGTTTTCCGTACGATGATTAGTTAATATTTTAGATACCAGTTCGGGTAGCGATAAATGTTGGAATGTGGTGTCACTTTCTAAACATAAATCATAAGTCTGATTTCTAGACAGAAACCCCCCCCCCCCATCTTAATTGAAGCTATTTTTGACATTAGGATCCCTTGTGAAACGTGTTGCGCATCTTTAAGAACATTATGTGATACGCATCTTAAGTTTCTAATACCGCAGTTTAAAGGCCCAAAACATAGGCGACTGAAAACAAAATAATAACAAAATGATTACTAGGAATTAATTACAGAAGAAAATTCTAGAAAGGATTAAAATGGATATCTTTATACCTACATTTATATTGAACCTGTCACATTCTAAAATTTTCTCTAAGATTTTTTTTTTCGTACGTGACATGCGTTACCTAATTCTAACATTTTTTCTTTTTTAGTGTTTCATGAACCTTTCAATTCGAATCACTCCTGCACTTTTATATAATTTTGGTATAAGTAGATTCAGCTATATATAAAAAGGAATAAACAAACAAAAAGGCAGAGAAAAGAAGAAGTAGTAAATTTTTAAAACGTTTTTCAAAATTTGAGTGAGTCATTTTCAAAGTGTAAGTAAAAATGCTTAAGTGGTTAGGTATAACATGAACTCTTAACCATTACATACGTTACAAGAAAAACCGCAAGTAGCTTCATTTAACGTGGAAAACTGCATACTTTGTAAGTAAAACCACAATAACTTTTATGGAGTTCTTTCACAACATCAAAGAACCGACAATGAAGGATTTAAAAGGACTTAACTGGAAACAGACGTGAGAGATATATACAGCTGAAAGCAAAGCTTGTCATTATACAGTTTAGAAGTAACCCATGAAATATATCGCTATAAAATAACTTTAGCTGAAGAGCTATCAGTCAAATAAAATTTACTTCTTGAACGGAATAATAAATTAATTTATATTAAAAAAATTCCTAATTCAATGCACAATGTTTGTTGAAACCTAAGAATAAAGTTTTACACTGTTTACTAAACTGACTCCTCATTTAATCGTTTGATTGATATTATTCGAGTATGCAATTATTTATTACACAACGCTATGTACAAAACTTTCATTGTTTTAAAAGATGTTTATAATAATGGTAGCCACTTATCATATAAATATAAACATATACAGTGGAATCTCGATCTATCGTTTTTCAAGGGACCGACTGATCTGAACGATAAATGCGAGAAAACGATAAATGCGGGAACATAACAAAGCAATATGATCGTCAGGACTGGGTAAAATAAACAACACATACGGGAAAACGATGATTCGGGAAACGATCGATCGAGATTCCACTGTATATATGTAAAGTTTATCCCCGTTTGCATGTGTACACATGCTTTTCACAATATTAAAAATTATTTGACTGGAAACAGTCAAATAATTCATTTAGGGTAGATGTAAGACCTCATTATGGTATCAGCTCAGAAGTGATGTAACCGGCTTATCATGCGAGCAGAGATTTACGAGAATTGAACGTTCAATTACGTAAGATAAATTCTAACGTGTGAAATGATAACCAAAAAGTAACATTCGAAGTATATGTTACTTACAAAGATTTTTTTATGACAGTCTGCAGAATCTGAGTAGATATTTTATCACTGGATATATTTTTACCCTGAGACCAGCTTGAAGAATGCAAGTAAATATTTTAAAGCATAAGTGATTGTAGTTATTCTTGCAGCCACTTACAATATTTCGATAATTTCCAATAGCCCGTGGTGAACGGATAGAAAAATATAAAATTTCTCAAAGCTTCACAAGAAGGCAGTTACTGCGTTTGTCAGATTTTTTTCCATTCTCTTCAGGCTGAAGAGCATTACAGTAAAATATCATCTTTCATAATCCTTAACTCACACGCTTGAAAAAAAAGATATTCAACCAATAAACACAAGAATGATAGAGAACAGAAAAATTAAAAAATCCAAGAAAATGAATTAAAAAGGTATGGAAAGGAAATGGTAATCATTCCTCTCTGCAGCTGCCACACCCCCTCTCTCTCTCCCTTCCACTCTAAAGTTGAAACAGAAAAACAAACCATGAGGGTTAACTAAAACGAGATTAGCTTAAATTAACTGTTTGATGATAACATCTCTTTGTCAACAATGCCGACATTTCGTTTAATGATAACGTCGGCCCTGTTGAGAAAGAGATGTTATCATTAAACAGTTAATTTCTGTTATTCTGGTCTTGGTTTACCTTCATTATTTTGTTTTTCTGTTCCTACTTTTTATATATTTTTTTCTTACTTAGAATAAGGGGCTGCAGTCTGTGACTTACTATGAAAGTATTTGTATTAAATTACAATTTTTCATCCTTTGTAATAGTTGAAACATTTTATTTTCTTTCAAATTTAAATTAAATATATCGACAGACAGATGATGCCCTGCAATACCTAAGAGCATGAATGAATTAATGCATCTGCATTTTGTACGTGCAGAGTCAAATTTCTGCATAGCTTAATCACGAGATTTCCAAACTTTTACACCACACAAACTTGTTTGTGCTTGGAGGCATCCCGGAGTAATCTAATAACTGTAATTTGAAGGCTTTTTTTTGTAACAGGTGTTTGCAAAGTTACTTTCAGTCACTCAAAACAATTCCAGGTTATGTTGAATTCGTTTCATAGCGCTTAGGATAAAAAGAAAAATGAAAATGAATGTTTTTATAACAAATGTCATACACATAATATGTGGATATAAAATTACAAGTATCCATCTTTTAATATGGGGCGTGATTTATTTAAAATTATACTAAACTATTCTCTTCAAACCTATGCCAATTACTGTAACTGATGAATATTATTAATAAACAAAAGCAAATAACGTGAATGTGTAAAAATAAAAAAGGGAATTTTTGAGGTTTTATACCTTGCGCTAATTTTACATACACTCAGTAATCAAATATTAAATTAACATTAAATTGAATGCATTTTATCAATCGACAGTTCAGGTTGTTTCATTTAATGTATCATTTTCAACAAACATATAAATATAGTAACATCGAAACGTTCCCAATACAAAATGCTTAAAAGATATATATATATATATATATATATATATATATATATATATATATATATATATATATATATATATATATATATATATATATAGGTTATCAGGGTTTCAGTTAAATTAATTTCTGCCGAAAATATATTAAGATCTGAACTTATTGAAGACGGACTGTAACCAATGTTCTTTTTTCTGCAGAACTACTTACTGAAATTAAAATTCAATATATAGGTTCAAAATTCAATTTCAGTTGAGTAATCACTAGCTATTGAGCAAAAGTATTTTACCTTATTTTGCGAAACGTACTTCTTAAAACAAATAATTAATTAATAAATACATAGACTTTCTGTATACATCCAGTAATTAGAAACTGATTGTACCCATTAGCCTAATTTTTATGTTTAAAATATGCGTGACTTAATTACTGTAGCGATAGAGTGAAAAATAATTACGATTAAGTACCTTTCACGAGCGAACAAATTCGTACCATTTTTATATTTAACTGTCTCGTAATTTTATATCAATAATATTTACCACTTATAAAATCGCTTTTAACTGTTTGCAAAATCATTTAATGATAAAAGAGAAACATTTAGTTATTATTTTCATTTCAAGGTTTTAATAATGAAATATTTCTCTTAAGAGTAAACATAATAAATGAATTTTGAATTTTGTTAAGTTAAAGTTTGTTTATCTACAACACATTTTCAGTAAAATTCTTAAGAAGGTGAGGTTATTAAGCGTGAAAATTCTGCTAGTTTATAATAAAAAGCAGGTGTTCGGGAAAGAGATAATACGCCGCGCTAGTCAATCTGTAATAGTGCAGATATTTGATCGCGATTTGGCAATCCTTAGGGTTGCCATAACGAACTTCACCCGAGCTAAACAATTTTCATTCATAAAATTTCAGCGGCATCCAAATGTTTCTATTTTATTTTTTATTTACAGTTGCTACACTCTACTCATCTTTAAAACACATTATTTTCCTTTTATAGCTCAGTGTATAGAAAGAGCTAATAGGAAAATAATTTGGATGTATACACCAGAGGGTATATATATATATATATATATATATATATATATATATATATATATATATATATATTTGAAATAAAAATACTATATTTTTTATTTTACGCCTATTTTTTACTACATATTGATGCAATGTATGCAAGAAAAATGTTTTTACTATTTAAAATTTTTGATAAAAAATTAATTTTGTAAATTACATTTTGAAACCGTGAATGCCATTTAAAACATAATCAGCCCATTCATTAAAATAATATTCTAATTTTATGATATATTTTATCAAACTTTTAATATTGATTCATAGTTATGAAAATTATTTCAATATCTGAAATATTTTACATTTAAAATTTTTTGACACTTAAAAATTTTAAATATTTATAAATTTTATAAAATAATATTAAACAGATCAACAAAATATACTATTAAATGTATTTGAAACTTCTTCACTGAACTTAATGAAGAACATCCTAGTTTTCAAAACAAATCTGAACCATATGTCATATTTAGATAAAAATCCTGTCTTTGAGAATCAAAAACTGTTTTCTACACATTAGATTTAATTCCACAGGACGAATATAAACGAAAATATTTGTTACGTCTACGAAAGAACAATTTTTAAGAAAAAAAACACTCATTGCAAACAGTATATAATTACATGTATAACACAAAATAAAAAGCACACAAAAGTTTTGTTATACAACTGGAAAATGGATTGAAAAAAGAACCAAGGTGTTCTTTTTAAACAGTTTTGATTAAAATTTGTATTTTATTAGCGACAACGCTGTTTTGCAGCGAAAAAATTGTAAACTGGTAATGCGGTGCTGTATTTGAAGATCGATAAAAGTTTGTTCACTCGATTTCTAATCCTTCATTTTTTTCTTATTAAATCAATAAGTAATCACCTTGAATTCCTAGAGAATATGAAAAAAAATGCCTCTCAAACTATTGGACGAAGTTGATCAAATTTTGCGATCAAAAAAAAATTCTTGTTCGCAATATACTTTTTAATTCTCTTAAAAATTTTATTTCAGCATTTAATTAGACTACAAAATTCTTATTCTAGCTTTTTATTCCACTATAATTTTTTTTCTCTCTAACCAGGTTATATGAATTAACAATTATATAGGATTTATAATCCGAAAGAGAACTATATAAGTCATGAAATGAACATGTGTGATGAAGTAATGTCCCTTCATAGGAAATGTGAATTATGAAATACATCTAAAATTAATTTTTATTTTGAGTAATGCTATTTGCTTCCTTTTTTTAATTATTTCTGAACATTTTCAGCATTTTAAATTCAGTGTCCTTTTGCGTTTACAGTTTTTAAGTTTAAAGCGAAACAAGGACAGTTTCTTTCCGTCCTTGTTTTGACTATGATAATCAATAAAAGTCAAGGGTAAAACCTAGGAAAAGTTAGGTTCATTTTAAAAAATCAAGTGTTTGCGGAAGGAGAGTTTTAAGTTGCTTTACCAAGGGCACATAACGAAATAAAAAACCAATGAAAACATTGCTTTGTGAAAGTCCTTTTTTAAATTCAGAAATCTTTGAAATTAATTGGGTATACGCACTGATTATTTAGATCGCGTATAGTGAGTAGATACGCTCATTTTCCAGAAGAAAATTAATAGCAAGTCAAAATAAAATTTTTCTTCCCTCGATCTGGTTCTTGGGTGATAAGAGATTAAGGTTCCCGAGTTTAGTATAACAGATGACCTCGAAGAAGAAATAAAAGTGATTGCATTACACAATACTTTGATTATGGGATGAACAGTGAAAACGGAAAGATTATGATTTATATTGAAAAGTAGGAATAACGTTTTATACCTTAAGAAAAAAATTTTTTTAGTTGTATGAATGTGCCAAGTTCCCAACCCGATATGAAAATCAAAAACACCTTTTTTCTCCAAAGACCATGTTAAAGCATCAAATTGCTAAACATTTTTGTATACACCATCTTAATACTTAAGTTTATGTCTTAAAGTTTTATACATGGTGTAATAAATAGAAATAGAATATAACGCATGATCAAGTAAAATACAGAAAAGGTCATTTTTAAAAATATCTAGTAAGAAATTTGTCGCCAATTAGGACATGGCAGTTATAGCAAATTGTCTTACGTGTCGATGAAATTTTCTCAAAGGCACGGAAGAGCAGATGCTATTAATGGCGTAACGTGGAATAAAAATGGCTGTAATAAGTTACAGGCCTTAAAAAAGTGTGTGTGTGTGTGTGTGTAAAATATTATGAATTAAAATCCCCCTTCTATGTACGAAATGACGGATTTTATGTAAGTTTTCTTCCGTTTTCTTTTTAGAGATAAAAAAAGTTTGTTCAGAATTATTTTCACTAAAATTATTTGATACATACTGGTGTATTAAAAAAACTTTACAGAAAATGTTGCTTTGGAGAACACAAACCTTCCGTTAAATTTCAAACGGTGAGTTCCAAGGACATGTTCATTTTACTTAAGAAAGAAAAAACAGCTTTGCGATAATTTCAAAGAAAGTAGTTTTGTAGTGTAGGGTGATCACACAGCAAAAAAGCCTCCAGCCTTACATTCTAAATTCACTCTATGCATGTGTATGAAAAGAGAGAGAATAAATTTAAAAACAACAAAATGAACTTATTTTAAAATTTCAGTTTTGTAAGCATGTCTCTCTTATATAAACTGCGTTTTTTCCGAGCTTTACAATAATAAGATAAAGAATAATTGATACTTTACTTTTAGTTAATAAATTTGATGTTGACAAAAGTGATTTTCACCAGAAAAAGGTAATATACTTACGATCTTTGTGTTTAGTAGGTACACCCTTTGGTTCCACGGGTAAAGTTAATCCTGCTATAGGCATATGAGTTCGACAAGATTCCCGCCAAACTTTGAACAAGTGGCTAGTATTGTAATCTTCGGAATCAGAGTCTGTTTCGAATCCCGCGGTAAGCACGGATGTTTGTTGCCGGTAGAAATCAACTTAAGGTTGTTGGTCCTTGTCAGTTTAGCTCTCTTTTTGCAAAAGATGACCATGGTATTCTCAACCAACCATCAACAAGACGCCCTTAAATTTCGACCTCTGACAGCAACATTTTTCTACTTTCCTGGAAGTGTACTGTTGTTCTCAAAAAAATATAACGTTGCCCAAGTTGTTCATTGGAGCTGAGATTAAGATTAATTAGCAGGTCAATTTAAGTTTGCATGTTTGTTAACCTCGAACTAATCTTTCTTGCACTTACTACATTGGATGGGGTATCGGTATGCTAAGAGGTACACGGGTGCCGAAGTGTTGCCTCTGTACAAGGACTCCAGGATTATCAAGATGTCTACCAGATTTTATTATTCTATGTGAATCGACCATTAACTGATCATTAATCGACCATTAATCTCGAACTATTTCAAAAACCCTAACAAACTTGAAAAATCGGAACAATGCAATTTCGTGCGAAAATTCGTAAGACGGTCAATCATTTCGCAAAAGTTTTCGCAATTCTAAAGTAGTATATTTGAAATTATGTATGTATTTCAACAGCACGTATATATGTCTGTTGGTATCTCACAACAATTTTCTTTGAAATAACCTAAATACGAATTCGGTGGTTTAGTCTAGCTTTTTTTTTTGATAACCGATATGGAATGCAAACGATTACTCTCCGGGGAATAGGTTACTGCAACTTCATATTCCCAACGGACTTTAATCAGGGGACTATTCCAGAAGTCTGCGAATAAAACTACATAATTAGTACAGATGTCATTATAGATAGTCAGTCTTCCTTCCAATTTTTCGAAAAAAATCAAACACAAGGCTAATTAAATTGACAGGTGCACGGACCATTACATCACCAACCCATTCTCACTATAACATTTTTGAAATACCATTTTTTTTTTTTCAGTCGATAACTACAATTTCATCAAAGGAGTCCAACTTTAATCCCATGTATACGGAAAGAACGCATCGGAGGGTACTCGAAAAGCTCATTAATTTTGTTTGACAGACGCGAACTCTTGCACGTGATCAGCAACAGCTCTGAAGCAGAAACCACTCTCGGGAAAAGAGATTTCCTTGATATATTACAGAGGCTAATTAATTTACAGCACTGAAATATCGAAACTCTAAATTATCATTATGGCTATATAAAGACATCATAAGTGACATAGGGACTCACGAAATCCAAAAATAACTTTGAAATGCTACATTAGATGAAACTAATATTAATAGAAGATTAAGGATTTTTTAAAAGAAAACCTCTCATTTACGTATACAAAATGCTTAATATTACATAAATGATATTAAGATACTTTAGAGCTTTTGAGCATGCATTTCAATTTTATTTATAACAAATAATTAATAAGACATTAATATTCTTAATGTATTTGTATGAACAACTTACACTTTAATCATAAGATATTTTTGATCGGACAATTGCAATTTTTACTCTCCTTTCACATTTTAACAAACTATATCTTAAACAACTGACATACTTCTACAAACGAAAAAAATAATATTTCGAAATTAGATAAGACTGGGTCTACCAACTCGTCAACTATTACTATCAACTTGCAAGCTCTAAAAATCATACCTACATTTAAAATTGGCGATTTCACTAAATATGCATCCCAGTTCAAAGTTCAATGTTTACATTGTCAAAATATCAAAAGAATTAATTTGAAAAATATATTTAAACGATAAACTATAGAGCAGGGGTGGCGAACCAATGGCACGCAACACAATATTTTGGGCATGCCACCGATCAAAACGGTTTGCATTTAAATTAATGGATGTTATTTGGCTTTCAAAATTCATGTTTTTTACAGACATATGCCAACATTTCAATGAATTGAACATAAAGCTTCAAGGCACAAATAAAACCATTATCGTCATGATGGATCTCATTCGCACTTTTGACGCTAAACTGCATGTTTTCAGGAACGATTTTATTACAAAAAACGACAAATATTTCCCAAACTTGAAAATAAATTTAGATGTACATGAGAACAATAAATTTAGATGTACATAAATTTAGATGTACATTTAGATGTACAAGATTTAGATGTACATGAGAAAACAGACGAAGAAAAAGTTATTGATGAATTAAGTTCCGTAATTGATTCTTCAATCAAGGAATTTTCAGCGAGATTTTCTCAGTTCAAAGAATTATCGGAAACGCTAAAGTTTATTATGTACCCTGATGTGATTTCATTTGATAAACTGAACTTGTCCCAATTCGATTGGTTGGAAATTGAAGAATCTGAAATGCAGCTGATTGATTTCCAGTCTAGTTCAATATGAATTCAAAAATTTATTGAAACAAGGAAAAAGTTTGAATTGATTTAAACAGAAAGACTAACAAGCAATATAAGTAAAAATGCCAGTTACAAAATTTTGGCAACATGGAATTCGATTCCAGATACATTTAACTGTTTGAAGAACCTGGTTCATGCTATTTTAACAATATTTTCATCTACTTATGCCTGCGAGTCATTACTTTCAGAGATGAATAACATTAAAAACTCGCTTAGAAACCGTTTGGAACATGATTCCAGTTCAGCATGCATTCTGCTAAAAGCAACATCTTACTACCCTAATATAAGTTATTTGTCATCTAATCTGCAACAACAGAAGTCACACTAATGTTACTTTAATTTGAATTACACATATAACTGTACTTTTTGTTAGTAAATAAAGAGTTTTGAGTTGTTAGTGTTTAGTTTTATTATTTTCCCAATAATCACTTAAGTCAAAATTATTTGACGGCACGTCTATGGCCTCACTAAACATTTCTTTAGAAAAAATGGCACGTTGATCCATAAAGGTTCGCCACCCCTGCTATAGAGGATCTTCTATACAAATTGTCGAACTTAAAAGCACGAGTACGTAATATAAGTTATTTGTCATCTAATCTGCAACAACAGAAGTCACACTAATGTTACTTTAATTTGAATTACACATATAACTGTACTTTTTTGTTAGTAAATAAAGAGTTTTGAGTTGTTAGTGTTTAGTTTTATTATTTTCCCAATAATCACTTAAGTCAAAATTATTTGACGGCACGTCTATGGCCTCACTAAACATTTCTTTAGAAAAAATGGCACGTTGATCCATAAAGGTTCGCCACCCCTGCTATAGAGGATCTTCTATACAAATTGTCGAACTTAAAAGCACGAGTACAAAGACCGTAAAAAACCCAGTTTCGATTTGCTGGCCATTCGTGACTCGAAATAACATCAAACATAACAACAAAGGAATGAAAGTGTACTCAGTTTGTTATTTGCTTTATAAGTTTCATGTTATCCCTGTTTTAAATATGTATTTAATGGAAAAAAATAATGAAAACGCTTCATTTCGTCTTTCGGCTAAAATTTCCAAAAACTACATTCATCGAAATTAATACCACCAATAGCTGAGATTCAATGGTTAAAGTGTAATAATCGGGCGCAGCTTAATTAGAACTGAACTTCAAAGATAATTTGTTAAGGGGAACTGCTGTTTTAGGGAGGAGAACTGCCTAAAGCAACACATTTCTTTTGTGGGAGTGGGAGTGAGTGGAGAGAAACCAGTACTACTTCGTAGATGGATAGGTGATAACCTTGGATATACAAATTATCTGTGCAGGTGTTTTAAAACACATGCAATAAAATACATTCATACAATATTCCCTGTTTATGTGAACCCGTGATTAGTTACATCAGTCACTTATGCCATTCAGACTTAAAACATTTTAACCTATCAAATCGATAGAGTTGAAATATCAGTTTGCAACGATGGAGACATTTCGAAATAAATAGCGATGAGCCTTGATTGTTTTCTTTTAATGGAAGTTACAAAGGTTAATTACATTTTATAACAAATGAATTGAGGTGAAAAAAGGATAATCCTTCTCACATAAATTTCATAATAAATCTATTATTATGAATATATGCAATATAAAGTGTTAAAATTTTTAAAAAATTGAACATTTTCAAAAGTAGTGTATTTACAGGAAGTTTTCTAGAGGACTTGAGTAAGTTATATAAAGAATGGTGCCCATATAATATACCTTATAATTGATTTAGTATGTATTTATCAGCTTTAAAACATGGGTAAAATCATACTATTGTTATATTTTAAGAACTTTAGTTATTTCGGATTAAGCTAGGAGGAAAGCTGTTTTTATACTAAACATCTATACATAGTCAGATTATGTACAGAAAATTTGATTTATGATATATTTTGAAACAATCTAGCTATGAAAAATATAAATTCGTTTCCTCTCTTGTTTTACCTTTTTTGTGAGAGAGATATTTCTGGTTGTCAGAAGAGCTTGAAACTTTATATTGAAGTGTTTTTAACATATAGATTAGAATCAAAAATATTCTCATTATTATTAGATACTACATGAAATTCCCCACATCAAACATTCTAAGTAATAAGCATTAATATTAAATATATTAATAGATCCCCTTGAAAATATTTCAGCTTAAAATATTATAATCGTTCGTTTTTGTTGTCGCAAATCTCTTGCCAATTAAAAAAATTAAACTTAATCTTTAGTTTACAGCAACAGGGTTTCAAATTTTTACAATCCCTATGTGTGCAAGTTTCTAATCTCGTCAACAGAATATTATCACATTCATAACTTTTTAAAAAAGATTTTCAGGTTGTAAAGGTAAAAAATTATCTTTTGAACAATAGTGAAGTGTTTCGTTCAGAAGGATTGTCTTCTGGCTACGAGAAAAGAATGGTATGCATAGAAGAAAACTTTCCGCAGACTTTCAGTTAGGACCTAAACATTTTAGTTTCTTATTAAGTATGTATGATCCATTTAATAATATCAAAAACATCTTAAAATAAAAGATAAAATGAAAAAAAAGAAATTTATCGATAAATAACCAATAATTTTACAGAATAAAATCAGCGCAATTAGAACAATTAGTGAGAACATATTGATAAGCAAAATAGCTTTTACTGCTCAAAAAGGTGTAGTTTTCTTGTTTGTTAATGACCAAAATAGCAGGATAAAATAGCAAAAAACGTAAAATAATTATTTTTATGGACTTGGTGGTTCTCTAAAATTCAGTTACTATTTTAAGTCTTCCAAGGAGCCATTAGAAAACGTTTTATGGCAGTTATATGAATAGTTTTTGGTATTCATTATTTGAATCGTCTATCAGGGCGAGGTCTGTGATATATCTAGTTCGATTCTCCTATACTTATTTATCGCACAAGGTAAGAGGCCTAAAAATCTTTTCTTTTAAAATATGCATTCATTCATAAGTGCATATACAGAAAAGTTGAAATACAGGATCAATGTAAATTGCAAAATGATGATACATTGAATTTATAGTTATCAAGTTACAAAATACAGAATACTATTTTGTGCACCTTCTGCTGCATTCTGTGGCAGCTGCCCTACTTCAGTTATGCCTCAGGAGATTACTGACAAGGTTAGGTCATGAGGTACAAAATAAAATTGGCTCATTACGCGGAAATAAAAAAATACAGTAATAAAGAACCGGAGTTCCTCTATGCAGTGCCAATAAATGTTACTCCGAAACAGATCACGCTTTCTACAAAATACCATATTTTAGTCTCATAGATGTCTTACAATAAACAACACTGAAATGGAGCAGTCTTTAATTTTTAAAGATGCTCCTTTATCATTAAAATGTTTTCTCAGGCTCACCCAACATTTCAGCATAAACAAAAGAACAGTGCGTTGAAATACATCCTACAAAGTGTTTATTTTCTATGCACTTGACCTTCTTTCCAGGGTATAAAATTAGTGTTTAGGCCGTGTAATGATTTAAAGCGAAAACACTAACACTGATAAATTGTATCCGTGAAAATGAAGAAAGGAATTTTTTTTTTTTTTTTGTATACAGCGGGACGAATTTTTTAAAATGTTGTGTTACAATGGAAAAGAAAAAAATCTGGATATACCATGAGAATTATTTTTTATCCATTCTCTCTCTTCATATGCATTTACAATTTTTAAATTAATAACCTACAATCAGAAACAAAATTTGAAGTGTTTCGGAAAAACAATTAAATGTTCAACCAAAATGATCTACTTTGATAAACTTTGATACGTATCCTCTAAAGGTCGTAATGACCATGAACTGTTTCTGACAGACTTTAAAGACGCTGCAGAAACCGGACAATTGAAATTTCCTTCTCAGCCACTTCGGGTTATAGATCGCGAAAAAAAAAAGTTACAAGTTCTCTCAAGGACAATAAATCCCGGAAGTAAAACATTTCGCTGGGGGAAAAAATAGTTTTGTAGTGCCGATTTTGATAAACATTAAATATAGAGTAAAGATTATAATAGAACGCCTCTAATCACATCAGATGAACAGTTGGTGATTTTACCAGCATTCGCAGACTGAATTTATTATTCCGCGATTTAGAAATAATAATTGCCTATTTTCTTCGATCTTTTTCTGTTGGAGAATTTACAATAATTGCTGGAACAAAACATAAGAGGAAGTAAAGCTTCCAAATAATGTATCTGTAGGGAAAATAGCGTTGATATGCTAATTCTAAATGAATGTTAAACAAACTGAAGATCGTTTCTAGAGAGAATTTTTGACATATGGTTTAAATGGTTCTACTCTATTCTCTGTGTTAACCAATGGCACATGATAAGTTATTTTTTAGAAGGGCTGATTATTACTTATATAAAATGCAATAAAATGTTAACATATCTATTATTCGAAAAACGGTTTTTATTAAAATCTTCAATAGATAACAGTATACGGATTTTAAAAATCAGAGTATTTTTGTTTCATTGTCCTCAACATGTTTCAGATAAATATATTCATTTATTAATTGTTACTGCTGTATATAAGTTAGCGATAACTGTTTGTAATTGACGTGTCATCTCATATACATGACATCAGAGCAGTGACTTTGTCATTAAATATGTAGCAAAGAAGAGGAAAAGGTTAAATTTCTTTGATTGTTTTAATATGCTGGAAGTCATTTTACTTTTCGTATTTCAGAGAAAATAACTACAAGACGCTTGTCTTCGGAACCAGAGTCTGGGTTCCTCGGTAAACATGCGTGTTTGTAGCCGTTCGGAATCGGCTAAAAAAATAGGTCCCGATCAGTTTAACCATTGGTTGCAAAAGAGGACTGTAGCCTCCAAATATCCACCAACCAACCGAAAAAATAATTATTTATTGACGTCATAATCACATATACTCATTACAATGATATGTAGCTCGAAAGAAGCCGTCTAGAAGTTCGGACCTTTTTCTGACCTCTTAAAATAGAAAAAAATTACAAAAAAAAACTCTGTATTTGCTTTACCTTAATTAAAACTATAACTATTTACATTCATATACATATTTTTCTACCAATGTTTAAAATAGTAATTTTAACTAGCTTGGAAGTTTTAATGTTAACAGGGACGTTGACAGTACCGATAACTATGAAAATTATATTTCAGTTTAAAAATTGAAGTAAAAAAATTTTCCCAGAATTTTCTAATACGCGGAACAAAAATATCACAAACACAGCAGTTATCAATCGTGCGGGATTGCATATAGTTGATACATTATTACCATTACATTTTTTAACAAAGTTCAGGAAATTTTTGTTTTTAAATCCCCACCTCCTTTCCCATTGTAGATATATCTAACGAACCTGGACTTACCAAAATATTTTCCATATAAATTATAGATTACTAGATCAAATAGTTAAGTTGAAAGTATAAACAAAAGAATTGACTAAGGTTTTCGCGATATGGACGGAATAATCTTTTTAACATTCCTCTTGCCGTCTTCCTTAGGCCTAAACTCTTAGAGACACTCATGGATGAATCTTCACCTCACACAAATTGTGCTTTAATTATGTGAAAATGCAATAATTGTGCTTATGATTTCCTTTTATGCAAGATCTTAAGAGTTAAGCTACAGGAGAGTGGAATAAGAGGGGATAGTAACTCAAATCTGCCCTGTCCAAACAGTTAAATAAATTGTATTGTACGAAGCCAACGTTCCTCGTACTACTTTCGTGAAATTTAGTTAGCAACCCAAAATCCTGTTTCATAATGTGTCATTTTATTTTAGGGACAATTGTCCCGTTCATTGCCCCGTATACACAATACCAGGCGTCACAATATCTAGATGTAGGTTCCGGTCTGTTTAGCCCTCGTATAGCAAAAGGTGACCGAAACGTTCAAAAATATCAAACCAACATCTAGTTCTGGCTTCGCAAACAGGGCTCTAGAGATGAAGCCAGCTGAGTTTTCTAGAGCCAAAAATATTATATATATATATATATATATATATATATATATATATATATACTTACTTATTTTCGAATCCGCATGAAAGTGCATTCGAAGTGCCATTCCGCATTCGAAAGTGCATGTGGGCGGCAAAACTATAAAGAAATGCATATTTTCCTGTACATCAAAGATAGAAATGGAGCAAAGACTTTTTGAAATTTTTTCATATAATTAATTTATACATATATATA
Source organism: Dolomedes plantarius (assembly GCA_907164885.2). Classification (NCBI taxonomy): domain Eukaryota; kingdom Metazoa; phylum Arthropoda; class Arachnida; order Araneae; family Dolomedidae; genus Dolomedes; species Dolomedes plantarius. The sequence continues at coordinate 56,856,963 of OU015494.1, read as the reverse complement.
TTTTTGAATTTAACATATTTTATGTAAAAAAAAAACTATTATACCCTATTTTCTTCCCTATACCTGCCCCCCACCCGACCTACAATTCGACGAGGGCCACGGCTTTGAAGTATTACATGTATGTATTTTCTTGTTTTGAGCGATACCTTTTAACGTTTTCAATATCACATCTGTTATATCCTCAAAGTTCATGTTCACTGCGTATGTCAAACGAACTTCCTTTATGACGGAGGTGAGAAAGTCATATAGTCCTATTTTGGAAGGCGCAGTTCAGTGCTTTTCCAGGTATAATTTGCATTGAAAAACACAACGTGTTTTTTTTAATTGATATTGTCTTGGACTTTACTGAATTTCAATTCAGTAGAGTCCAAAATAGTCCAAAATAGTTATCCATTTGGTTCCTGTGTTTATCAGATTTTGTCATTTTTACGTTAAGGTACATTAAACACGTGCCATTTTTTTAAGGAAATGTGAAAGACTCAACTATCAATTTACCTTTAATCAACTAATAGTAATCGTCTTAAAGATATTTCGCATCTTTCAAGATTAGAGGACTGATCTATACATGAAATATTTTCAGGGAACTTTTTGTTTTAAGCCACTTGGTCTTAGTATGTATTTATCTATAATAGGGAGAAATTTTTAGCTTGAAAAAAATTACATTTTCATATACTTTTAGCATAGCAGTTTCTCAATATAAAAGTTTACAATCTACCTTATATTAAAAAAAACAATTATTTGAGTATTTACCATTTTTTTAGATAACCGTGTGATGTATGACGACGTTTATTCTATCCTGTCATTCTTAATTGAAATATCCGTCATAATTAAGGTTCAACATCTCCCATGGTTCATATTCAGTCGGATTCACTGTTTTAATTTTTATCTTTAACAACATGCCGAGAGTCCTCTCACACATGTACTATGCGAAAAAATAGAAGTAAAGAATTACAATTATATAAACATAATTAGGGCTTTTTATTGATAACTGCCCTAAATTTATTGATAAATTTTATTGGAAGAATGGAGCTTTATGTAATGCTTTTCACTGGCAACCAAATATCAGGCAGAATGTCCACTGTGTGTGTGTGCTTTTTTTTTTTAACAATGGTTACATGATACTTTGCTAGTATATCCCCTCAGAAAATTGCTTATAATTTATCTCATGCGTATTCTTGCAATATAATTGGTCTCTAATCAAACTTTATGAAGCTTGATTAGCGACCAATAATCGTTTAAAGCTTGATACAGCTTTAAACCAGTAGCGGCTCCAGTCCAGAGATTTGGAGGGGGGGGGGGAGGGCAACGTTGGCTCTTAGGGTTATATATATATATATATATATATATATATATATATATATATATATATATATATATATATATGTGTGTGTGTGTGTGTGTGTGTGTGTGTGTGTGTGTGTGTAAGAAATAAACATCCTCTCATTTTAAATTTAAACTCATTTAGTATTAGGTCTAGAATATAATTTTAGGCAATGTAAAAAAAAAAATTCGCCGGGCATTTTTTTTTTTTTGGGGGGGGGCAATTGCCCCTACTGCCCCCCCCCCCTGGAGCCGCCCTTGCTTTAAACTGCACAATCGTTTAAAGCTCTATTAAGCTTTACATGATTGTGAGTTCATGACTTGTGTACCAAAGAACAACATATCATGGACTTCCCCCACTGGGAGGTCTTCCCACTATTGTCATGAAGTCGCCACGGAACGAGTTGAAATGATCCCCGATCGAACCGTCAATGGATTTTCCAAGACGGTACACCATTTTTTCTCCCAGCTTGAGGCATTGGCGCTCTCTAATCCAAGACATTGACACGGTCAGTCGCAGCGAGCAGTGATTTTTTTAAACGAGGCGGCCTTATCGCGCCGAATGTCCGCTTCTCCTTCGGGGCGCAGGGCTCCTCGCGCATCCCCCTCCTCGAGACACGCGATCATTCAACCTCCGCCGCACCCAACCGAAAATGCTCGGCATGTGAGCTCGCCAACCGAGTGTGTGCGCGAAGTTTGAAAGCACCGACTTGGCGAGCGCCGGGAATCGAGAGCAGACGGCACGATGACGAAAGCGAGTCTCATTTTTAGCAGCAGCCCGAACAGAAACATCTCACGCTGCCCCAAACGGGTTCAGACGGATGGAAATAGAAATAATGCTAGTGACTGAAGGAGCACTCCTCTGTCACCCATGAAACTAGCACCTGAGACTCCTGCCTCCACCCGGTATGGACAGATCGGATAACCGAAATATCGCGAGCCATTGAGAAAAAGAAAAAAAAAACCTTTATCAAAAGTCATGCATTTAATGAAAATATATTCTCGAGACTTTTCTCTTAACCCTTTACTATAAGGACAAAAATTTCTCCCGTCGAATGATCCTACGGAAAAGTTATTCTTACGACTTTCGGCAGGCTATATCAGCTCCATCGTACCCCAGTTAACATTATGTTATTTAAAAATCGAGCAAAAATATGCGTTAAACCTGAAAGTTTCATAGCCGTCCATAGTATGACCGATAGTATAAATTTTAAAATTATAACTAGTACTTCGGCAAAATATTGTTCATTAGATCGGAAAAACTCTAAAGCAATAATATGGAAAATAACGATATGCAAATTTATGCAAATGATACGCAAAATTCGTAAAACCATTTTTATCAAACCACAAAACGAATTACAAAATTTACAAAATTAATTTTCCCCAAACATCAGTATAATTAACAAAAAATCTTCACCCATTATAGCATGATTTATTAAAACACGGTTGAAAGAGTTTGGATTCCTATTTTGCGCTTCTATAAACTTACATACACCATTTGAGCTGAAAAATGCTTTATAATACCGTTTGAAACAAAATATACCCTCAAGCCCTCGAGTGTTCCGATAGGATCAGGGTAATTCCACTACGAGGATCTTTGAATTTTCCCACTTGGAAACCCCTACACGTCGCGATGTTGAATAATATCTCTGTTGTTGCACACGAAATTTTGAATCTCTAACTCTTTGCAAGATAAGGTCTGCATTTTACAAATATTAACAACCGATCGCTGAGAAAGTTTGACAGCTAAAATAAAATGCACAGAGTATGAATGTAATAAACATCTAAATTATTAGCTTTGCAACGAATACTACTCTTAATATCATATCAGAGACAAGTGAGAAAGAGAGCAAAACATTTTACAATTCACAAAAGTATTAAAGAAGTTACGAATTAATTTCTACCATTCAGTTAACGATATACCTATTTTAACGGCGAAATCGTTTAAGGCCACTTTAGCAGACTAAAATTTCTTACGAATAAGACTGGGGCAACTTGCAGGGTGGTGATCTAAAGAATTTCGGCCGCAAAACCTTGATGTCTTTCATCTTCCATGACAGCTACAACCGCTTTTTGCGCCAAAGCAACAGATTCAAGGCTATTCATTTACCTCCACTCAAAATTATATGGTCATTCAAGGTATCACTAGTACCAAAATTTGCAGAGTAAAAACACAATATCCTTTTAAATATTTTGTATGCTAATCTGACTGGAATAATATTAGATGGGGAAACACGAAAAACAGTAATACTGTAAATGCTCAGTTCAAGTCAGGAAATAATACAGAGCTGATAAATTCATCCGGGTAAATGCATCCTAATATAGGCAATATTTTAGTGAACTAAACGCAGACTAAACATCAACTATCATTGCTTACAATCAGATCTGAAAAGTACTATCCTTTCACAAACAGTTTGCATTAATAGAGTTCAAAGGTTTGAAGTAATGAATATAAACAAAAGCTAAACTTTCGTTATTTTATCAAACATTGTGATTCCACACTATAACTTTACCTTGTTAATTACAATAGCACATGGCTGATTTTTTCAATCATCAAATGAAAAAGAAAAAGAATGAAAATTATCCTTTTAATTTGCTAGTGATAAAAAGTCAGAAAATTTCTGATCGCCTTAGCTGACATTTATACGAGAGATGACTTCACTACAGAAATATTTTTTTAACCTTAAGAGAGTAAATAGTGTGGGTACAATACCAAAACAGACCGGAATAGGTATCCTAATAAAATTTTAAACAAAAATCAATCATAATGCAAAAATTTCTGACCACTTACCGGCCGTCCCTAGCGTGAGCAAAAATCCGGGTAACAGGAGGTGAAGGACCAGATGACTAGAGTCCACATGGCCAGACAACCAAACAAGGGATCTGGCTAGTTGCTACTGCTGCCGAATCAGCACATATGCAGAAGCGACCGAGTAATCACAGTAATCCACCGTTAGGCACATTCGATTCAGACACGAGAGCCAGGCCACTTCCACTGTCACTTTCACTCTCGGGCGATTGAGAATAACCGCGTTTCTGCTCACCGGGCGGCTTCTCGCGTTGGCGCCATTCGACAAGCCAAGGGAGCCAGCTTGGCATCTTGCAGAGAAGACTGCTGACCGACATTCGGAGGCTCAGGGGTTGGATGGACGTAAATCGAAAACTGCCATGAGTAAGATGTAAAACTCAAAATGCACTGTAGATACAGCTGTTTGTCCTCATGTTGAGGACATAATATCTGTCTTCGAAGTCCATTTGTTTTTAGAACGTCTCAACGTCAAATATCACTCGTTAATAATTATGAAAGATAGCTATTATAAAATTGAAACGCAACTAGAACATAGCTTTAATTTATTCTTAGTAACTGTATATATTTACATATAACAATGAAATACTTTCATTACTAATTCAGCATACTTTTATCGATGCAAACATAAATTAGAAAAGAACAATCATTTAAAATATAATTCCTGTGGTCCCATAATATTGATTTATATTATTTAATTGTGAATCTATCACAATAATACACATCACTGGGTTGTTTATGAAAATACAGGATTACAAATATTCAAAATTACAAATTTCAAATGTGAAATATTAAACTGTAACTGGGCTGAATTCTTGCGAACACTGGTAACCCGTACAGAAATAGAATTCTCGCTTTATAGAATTTCTTAAACTAAAAAAAAAAAATTTAAAAATTTTTAAGTATATTCAAAATCTAAGTAACGGGATTTTACGTTTTGAGAAAACGGGAGTTCCTGTTTTAATGAACTGGAATCAAATTGCCTTTTATCTTCCCCTACTGTCAATCAAATGTATGAAGCTTATATTCTCTTTCAAATGCAAGGACAAATTTAAATGTAAGAGAAATCAAATAATTCTTCTGCATGTATGAATCATTTAACATCCATAAGAGTACAGTGCGAAATCAGTCTGTTTCAGTACTCTCTAATAAATCAAAAGCAAAAATATTATAAGCATTTTAAGATGACGTTTCCGTTTTTCTTCATAATAATCGAAATATAATAGTGAAAAATCCCTAAAACTCAATAATGTGCCTTCCGCTCATTCATTTTTGGTCACTTTTATGGCAATGAAATCTTGTGAACTCACTCTCAAAAGTCCATTAAGGAAGATTTCACATGAGAGGCAAAAACTTCCCTATGCGAAAATGGCTTTATTCTCATGCACATTTGCACTCGACAGCAACTTTCTTTTGTAGATGTTAACTGTCCGTTTCAATGTCATTATAAAATCTCTAAGCTATAAGTTGAGAGATTTTTTTAAAATAAATCTTTTGTAAATTAGAAATTTCAAAAATGTTTGATACTGATTAATTCCACTTTCAGAAATGAATGCCGATAGACATACCCTCGCAATTTTATAGATTCATTTGAGAGGGGTGTCACCCTCCTGGAATCCTTATTTCCTGCCACTGTATATTATAATAGATTTTAGTGTCGAAATAAGGAGAAATTTTCCCGGTTTGAAAATGACGTCATCCTGACGCGCATTTTATACTCGGCAACAACGTTCAGTTGTAGATATTATTAGTATAAGTCTCATAAGCCTAGATATTGAGTAGCAGGATGCAACTTTCCTAGAAGTTCAACATTATAGGCCAGAGGTAGCCTAGCGGTAGTGTGTTGGCTTTCGATACTGAGGGTACTCGGATCGAAACCCTACATGCACCGTTAAATACGTGTCTAGGCCGGATAAGGACACATTAAATCCATAAGCCAGAAAGCCCTTCTCTGAGGCAGTGGATGGGGAAGGTACGATCCCCCTAGATGTCATCCCTGGGGCGTGCTCGGAAAAACTGAGGTGGCACCTGGCTAAGTCAGACTCTGACCCTTGTGGGATCCATTTTAACCCGTAGCCGCACCCCTCAGCCTGTAAGCTATATGGACCCTGGTCCCGAATACATTTCCGACCATGGAGTATAAATAACAACAACAACAACACTGTGAGGTAGCGTCCCTCTCCCTTGACGAGGCTTAACCGCCCCCCGGGTCCGTTCTTCGTTGTTATGGTGAAGGTATTACGCGATCTTACGAGTCCAGACACGGTCTTCAGCCCCAAAATTTATTTATTTACACATCTACTGGGACACATCACACATTATAAAAACATATATATTCAAATTTACGCTGATCACACATTATAAAACCATATATATTCAAATTTAAGCTGAGGAGCAAAATACAGCCACTTTTGCACGTGTCACCTCCTCGCTCCCTTCTCCCTCGATTCCCGGGGCGACTTTTTCCCCCGTCTCTCCTCCTTCGCGCCAAACAGGTTTCCGGCTGGTCACTCTACGGGAGGGGAGGGAAGCGGATATATATATATATATATATATAATCCATTCCTGACACGCCCCCGCCGAGAGTGAAATCTGTCTCCTTAGCTGATTTCACCATCACCTCACAGGAATGGATAATCGTGGGCGGATGATTCGTAGAGTCACAACACACACAAGAGACAGTTTCTTTGGAATGCAGACTCTCCAGGGTGCCCTGGCACCTCTAAAAACCAAGATCTATCGGTTACTCCCGATATTTGCTCCCCTCCATTTCCAGCACACAAGGGAAATGACACTTGCCCCTGTAATCTGTAGGATTCCAACTTACACAAGATAACACCACTATTCTTTACTTCGCTAAGCAAACAATTGTAAGAAGACATTTAATACTAACTCGATATGTTTATATACATATACCACAGATAATTTTAACCAAATTAATACACATCGAGAGAGAGAAAAAAACTAGGAATTTCCAACATATGGCATCTCCCCCTCGCGCTATTTGTGTCCTCCTGCTCCAGACGAGACAGGGCGTCTGCTCCATAATGTTGCTTACCGGTATGATGATTTATATGGTGATTCCACCTCTGTAAAGAGAGTGCCCATCGGGTTAATTTGGGCTCTTGGGAGTAGTCGCATTCAGATATTTTAACGGATTATGTCAGTTATAATTTCCACCTGGGCCCCATATACCCAATTTGTCAACTTGTTTAATCCGAACAGCACTGCCCAGGCTTCCTTTTCTATACTAGCCCAATCCGTTGCGTCGCCGACAATTTCTGACTGGCAAACGCGATGGGTCGATATTTGCCATCCGCGTCAATTTGGGTCAAACAGGCACCGACGGCAACATTCGACCGCGTCGCAATGTATTTGAAAGGGCATACCCATATTTGGGGTAGCCACACCGTGGTTCACATAGAATACTCTTTAATTTGGCGAATGCGGTTTGCTCCGCCGTTTCCCCACAGGAACAATGTTCGGGGACCCCTTCTTGGTCAACATCAGTTAGTGGGGCTGATATTTCTGCATAATTCGGAAATATAAGACCGATAGAAGCCCATCAACCCAATATACCGATCTAACTTCCTTTTTATTGTCGGCCTCACAAGTTGGTTTTATGGCCGCTATTTTTCCCTTCCTCAGGAGCATGTTTACCCCCCCCCCTATTTCATGACCCAGATATTTAATTTTCCTCGCCGCAAACGTGCATTTGTCTAGACGAATAGAGAATCCCATTTTCTCTCCAGTTTTTCCAAACTGCAGATAAATGTCTTAAATGATCGTCGAAAGTTTCGGAGAAAATTACGACATCGTCCATATAGGCTGAGCATAATCACTATGATTTTTACGAGCACGATTCATTTCTCGCTGAAATGTACCAGAAGCTCCCGACAGACCAAATGGCATCGTTTTCCATGGAAAACTCCGTTGTGGGTTTTAAATGCGGTTAACGGTTTAATACTCTCATCCAAAGGATCTGCCAGTAGCCCTTTAATAAATCCAACTAGTTAACCACTGAGCTGCCCCCGCCATGAAGATTAATTCCTGCATATCCTTCATAGGGAAAACTGGTACTTTCGTGACCGAATTTAGCGCACGATAATCTACACACATTCTAACCGTCGGCGTCTTTTTTTGCCACACAGACACTGGGATGGGCAATTTCGGCTCCCGAGGGTTCGATTAAATCCCAATCTAACAATTCCCGTATCTGTCTGTCCACCTCCTTTCGGGTAAGGCAATAGGTACACTGTAACAATGAGGCTTTTTACGTACTGCGTTAGGAACAAGCTCTATCTTATGAGTTCCTACCCTAGCCGGTTGAACAGGTCTATTAAAAAGCGATTTACGTCCCATGATTACATTTCTGAGGTCCCTTGTACGTAGCTCACTTAACTTTGGTAACCCCAGGTTGTTCATTTGTTCCATAAAGCAATCCCCTTTATTAATAGTAGGAACTGTTTCTACTATTCCAAACTCTTCCTCACCCTCAAAAATAACGTTCACCGCACTCGATTTCGTTATATAGTGCCTAATTTTATTTTGGTGTACGTGTTTCTTCGTATCATCCGGCAATTGAACTATGAACGAATGAGGATTCCTTTGCTCCAGAATTGTCGCCGGACCTTGCCACCTAGCATATAGTTTATTCGCCGAATCCGGTATTAACACAACTACCTGATCCCCTAGCTTAAACACCTTGTTAGATGATCTTAAATTGTAATAGTGCGCGGCTCTCTCTTGCTGGACTTCGGCCGTAAGATTGGCTTGTTCGGCAGCCCTTTCAAATCGCGCCTTTAAATTTTGCAAATACGTAGGGATCGAAGTGAGGTCTAACCGCAGATTATCATGTTTGCCGGTCCAAGCGTTTTTTCAAAATCGATAATGGCCCTTGGGGTCTCCGGCCATACATAAGCTGGAACGGGGCGACCCCCGTTGTTGTATTTGGAATTTCCCTGTATGACCCACAGTGCATAAGGTAAACTGCAAATGCCAACCCCTACCCTCCTCACGAATTATATGGTTGTAGGCATCCTTTTCAACGTCTGATTAAACGCTCTACTAACCCATTAGACTGTGGATATCCCGGGTGTTGAAAATCTGGGAGAAGATCCGATTCTCTTCTGAAATGCCCTCATTAACTCTGACTTGAAATTTGTCCCATTATCTGAGGCAATTACACTGGGTATCCCAGTCCGCGAAAATATACCCAACAAAGCTTCACACGTACCCCTAGCGGTGAGGCTCGTAAGGGTACGGCTTCCGCCCACCTGGTATGCTGATCCACCAGGCATAAAATATATTGTGACCCTTTGAACTGATTGGGTCGATAGGTCCAATGATATCTACGTTCACCACCTGAAATGGCAATTCCGGTCTAGTTACCGGCGTAATTGCCAGCTCTGTCCGATGTTCTCACGGGTCGCGTCAATTGGCACTCCCTACACGAGGAACAAATTCCTCTACTTCCTTCTTCATCCCTTCCCAAAAGAACGAGTATCTAATGCGTTGTAGTGTCTTTTTCACCCCCATATGACCGCCAAACACCGGAACAATGAGCTAACATGACAATTTCTTCTCTTCGGCATTGGGGAACCAACCAGCTGTGGGACGTTCTCCCCCAAATTTTATCCCTGTGGAACAGCCACCCATCAGCTACATAATAACTCCCTTTTCCCGCCAACGCCTTCTCCCACCCATCCTTTAATAAATCACAACCTTCTTGTTTGCCGCCGAAACTGGTCAGAAACAGACCCCCCTCTATTTTCGCCCGGCACGAAATCTCTCGTCTCCAGTTCATGCTCATTCATCCGGTGCAGTTCGAAACGTGAATGCCCTTTTCGCGCCCCTGGACAATGCTCTGATTGTTCGGCGGTCGGGAAGTAGGACTTCTCTGTCTCCTTTGTTCTTCTCTGGGGTCTGTCATTCCTCTCGGGAGACCGAGAAACGTTTTCGATTCGACTTCTCGAAACATTTCAAATATTTCTGGGGGGAAGCAAACGTCATCTACCAGCGATTTCGCAACAGCACATAAAACCTCCGGCCGTTCGTTAACGCCTGAATCAAAGACTCCCAAGGGAATATTCACCAACGGGCATTGAACTGCGGGTCCAAAATCCCTTTTAAAAATATGGTGGGTTTTCCCTCCGTTTTAACTTCTGGTACAATACTTTCCCGCACTACAGTTATTTCCGTCCCGGAATCAATTAGGTGCGTTAGCTATTCGCCCGTTCACGTTGATAGGAACCCTTTTTAACTTACATAACTGTTCTTTAAGGACTTCGGTATTCTTGGCACACTGAACGAGTTCGCTCTAGCAACTACGGTATTCTCTGCCAATATCCCCTGTTCTCGGAATTTTTCTGTTCTTCTATCTGCGTGGTCTTCTTCCGCAAACGAATATTTACGTTTGCCTTTTCCCTTTCCCCCCATGTTACATTTTCTTTCCTGTTTTGGGAATTTCGGACAGTTTCTCTTTAAAGAGCAGTTGACCCACAACCATAGCACTCCCACTTTCTTCGGCGTTCTACCGAACTTTTCATTTTTTCTCCTGAGAAAGAACCATTTCCCGGGAGCATATCTAGTTTAAACCCCTTGGTATTTCGGTCCCGACCCCTAAAATCCGCAAATTTTGTGTCGTTACCACCCTTCGTGCTATAAGCTCTCCCTTTAGCCGAAGAGAATATATCGCACTCTTCCGAGAGCGTCTTTGCTTTAAAACAACCACTCCCATGTCTAATCCTGATATGCATAGCCATTTCTTGGTCCAAACGTCTGAAACATTCTATCAGCTACCACCAACTGATTTAAACCTTCGAAGTCATTTACTTCTCTCAATTTAACGTAGTGTAGCCACATAGACATTAACCTGGTTGCGAACTGACCGAAAGTTTCGTAGGTGCCCTTTAGCTTTCCTAAAATTATCTAGGCACGTCTGAGGAGACGGTTTCGTATTCTCTCAGCACTATCTTTTCACCTCCTCGTAATTATTGTACTGACCCTCATTTAAATATATAACAAATCTGCCGCCTTATCCTCCAAAAGGTAAATTAAAATTTTGGCCTTCTGTTCTTCTTCTATCCTCTTACTTTTGAATGCCCTTTCTAGATCGTAAAGAAATAACTCCACCCTTCGGGTTTATTTGGGACTTTCACGGTCAAATTTTATGGTTTTAATATTTCATCTATTGATTTGGATTAATAGGTATGCGATTTGTAGTTTTAATGTTTCGATTTCAATACGTTCGTCTTTCCCTTGTTTTTCCTCTCTCTCAGTAACTATCACGCTGAGCATATCCTTAATGAGGCTTTCTTCATAACTTTCATGTTCGAGAATAAGTTTCCTTAATCTAATATCTTATATTCTCCTTAACTTCGATTTCCTAATTCTAGCGCTAGCGCTACCAAGTCGCACTTTCTCGATTTTGCAATAAATGCCAGGTTAGAACTACCAGTTAGGAAATCAATAACAATAAAATAATACACAGAGAAAAAAAAATCAATTGAAACTCCACCCGACCTTTTCTCTTACCAAATTCTATCGAACACTATTAAATTTCATCTAACCATAAACATTTTAGAATTCCCAACAGAGAACAGAAGCAAATATCACTTACCTTGGAACAACATTTTCTGGATTGTATAGATTTCCTGGAGCTAGAATCGAAATAGTATGGCCTCCTGTTGATCATCTTCCTATAGCCTTTACCGATGACTGTACACTGATGATAGAGCGCTGATATCCTTACTGACGTAAAGCTGCGATCCTCGCTTGCGTATTTTACCATTCCACGCCACCGTTGCCGCCAGATGTGAGGAGCGATCCCTCTCCCTTGACGAGGCTTAACCGCCCCCGGGTCCGTTCTTCGTGTTATGGGAAGGTATTACGCGATTTTACGAGTCCAGACACGGTCTTCAGCCCCAAAATTTATTATTTACACATCTACTGGGACACATCACACATTATAAAAACATATATATTCAAATTTACGCTGATCACACATTATAAAACCATATATATTCAAATTTAAGCTGAGGAGCAAAATACAGCCACTTTTGCACGTGTCACCTCCTCGCTCCCTTCTCCCTCGATTCCCGGGGCGACTTTTTCCCCCGTCTCTCCTCCTTCGCGCCAAACAGGTTTCCGGCTGGTCACTCTACCGGAGGGGAGGGAAGCGGATATATATATATATATATAATCCATTCCTGACAAACACAATATTTATAACACAAGAATTTTGAAATTGATAAAATTATATTGATTGACTATTTATATCCAGCCATGCTACACCAGAGTTACCTTCGTTTTTTTATGCATTTTTTTTAGGGTTAAGTCCCCCCCCCCCCCTAGAATCCTTATTTAATGCTCCTATATATCTTTATAGACTAAAATGTCGATGCAGGCTAATATTTCAGCATTCAAAAATGATGTCATCAGGATGCGCATTTGCACACTACGACAACGTTCATTTATAGATATTACCAGCATGCGCAGTGGCGGATTTCCGCACAGGTGATGGAGACGCAAACCTCGGTCCCCCAAATCAACTAAATAATTTTAGCTACTCACATATTAAAAAATTTTATTTAGGTAGTCGCTATTGTGTGCACTGTGAAGGCAAAAACGTACAATTTCTCTTGAAAATTCATAGAATTGGGGGTCTAACGCCTGCACATTGACTTAACAGATGTTAGGAAACTCCGAAACGGCATATAAAGATGAGGATATAATACTATCTGGACCGACATCGACACCCTTAAGCTGACACCTTGTAGCAACACCTTATAACAAATTTGCATTTATTTTTTGCGTATGACATACTAATTGCATACGTGCATCTAACTTTACTCATTAGCGCTTTATAATAGTTTTATTTTAAACAATATTTTAACTACTTTAAATATTTTACTACTTTAAAACATTTTACTACTTTAAATATTTTACTACTTCTAACTACTTTAAATATTTTAATAAAAAGGTGAACGTACAATTCCGAGGCTCTCTTTAAATAATTGACCTTCGGCTCACACCTTAAGGAACTAAACTTGAATATTATTTTAAACAAAATTTGTTATATTGTTCTGATTATAAAAATAAAAAGTTTATAAAACATTCAAATGACTTTTTAGTGTTTAACTAAGTGAATTTATGTTTAAAAACATTAGATGGGGCCCCAAATTTATTTCCTCCTCGGGCCCTTCAAACACATAATCAGCCACTGAGCATACGTCACAATAACGTAATTTTCGCTGGATAAATTTTTCACATGCGCCGAGACTAAGGCTCAATCTATGAAGAGGAGGATTTCCCCAGCTTCCCATTTAACACGTCTGTACATAAACAGGAAACAGTGGAGGGCCCGGCCCATGTATTGTAGTTACCACTACTCTTCCTGAAGCTCCTGAACAGGAACATTTTAGATCTGTACCCACGAACTTGTACACACGACTCTTCTCGATTTGTAAGTGTTTCTCGATCTTAGCAATCAAATGGTTTTATGAATAATGTTTTAATAAGTGTGCGATATTACACGTTCAAACTTAAAATATGAAGAGGAGTAACTCGTCAGCAGGGAGGTCGAAATTATTGTAGCTGGCATATAGCAAAAGTTGTATGAGGCCGAATTTCAAATAAACTAGACTAAATTAAAGGTATGAATACGATGGAACATAAAGGAAATGGCAAATAGCCTAGGGCTAAGTAAAAAAAAAAATAGCCGTTATGTTTTTCAAGCCAAAAGGAGACATTCAATATCCTGAACGAGAAAATTCGAACAGGGCTCCAAGGTAACCGCGAAATTCCTTTTATTCAACAACGTTAAATAACTACCAATGGCTATCGAATCGAAACGGATTTGTTATTTCAAATGTATGTACATACGTTAAACCTTTACGTGTTACTATTTTGATATAATTAAATCATCTATAAATGTGGCATTTTAATTTCATTATTTTTCTTAGAGTATGGTACTTCTTAATTTTTTTATTAATCTATCGGAATACTTGGATCAAAATTATTTTTTAGTCTTTTTCCACTAAGCTTACGTGCAACAATAGAAACTTTGCTATTTAGCATAACGTTTTTAAAGGTCTCTGACTCCAAGTGACGAACTTTGTTCAGATTATTAATTTTTTCTTCAATTTTACTGGAAGATAGCGATGATCTACTTCAGTCAGTTTATGCACGAAACTTAATTTTTTATTTTTCTGTTTGAATACTGAATTTGTTTCTGCTTAACGCAGGCCGTTACTTTCTATGTGATTCTCGGCTAATATTATCAGCAGCTCCCTTCAGCTGCTTTAATGACGAAAAAGATCATAATATTTCACAAGGAATAGTTTAGTGCATTCACCATTTTAGTGTTTTCAATCATCCGTGTTTAAATGAAATCAAAAACAATCACTGTTATGTCTTTCTATTGTAATTAAAATTATATAAGTTAGTTACATAAGTTTATTTCAAGATTCTAAAGAAAAAATGTATGTTAAATTTAAACATTAAGGTACTGTTCATTGATAAATACAATCAACAATGAAAAAGTTAATAACACTATTTAAATCCTTTAACTCTTAAGTGAGCAATTTTGGCTTTTAACGGCAAATTTTTTTTTGCCCATTATGTTTCTGAGATTTTTACATCCTTTAAAATTTGAAGTTTTCATTCCTATGTTCACTTTCAGCATTGTTACTCCTTAATTTTCATTATTTAGTTGACATTTTTTTTCATATTTTCAACATAGGAAGCTAGACACCTATGAATCAGTCGGCCGCATTATGTGGTACGAAACAAAAAACAAAATTTTGACAATTTTAAAAACAAAGTTTTAAAATTTCAAACTTGTAACTAAATTTTAAGGCAAAGAATATATTTTTATTCCGCAGATTGCATTGCTAAAACTACTATACAAGGATATAGTTCAAAAGTTTTTAATAATTTTTATTTTAAATAAATCTCTAAATTATATCCATGAAAAAGGAGGTTTAAACCATTTTTAAATTAAAAGAACACTTGACATTATAATCTTTAGAAGATTATAATGTCAAGTGTAGGCGTGTTATAGTTCAATTTCATTTAAGAATAGTTTGTCCAATTACAGAAAGAATTTTATAATAGATCTGGACAGTTACACAACAGAAAAGCTTCCTAATTGTTAGGAGTGCTTTAAGACTGCTGTGTACTGACCCTATTGGATTCGCTCACTGCAATAGCGCCCTTTACACGTACGCTCTTTCCCGCGTGAAACCACGATCCCGCGCTATTCAGTGCACGTGTGAAGGTGTCTGAAAGGAAGGGAAAGCTGCCTTGGAGCGTACTGCAAGTTTTCCTGCGCTCAATTCCGTACGCTCCAAGCACTCGCAAAAGAGCGTACGTGTAAAGGGCGCTAATGTTAATCTATGGACAAAATTTGTCCAAGGATTGCCGACTTGGATTGAAAGATTTTTTTTAATTGTACTCCTTAATGGAGAAAGAAATTTTACACCTTGGAGCATTTTTCGTTTTTAAAAAAAACTGAAAATAATATTTTAAAATTTAAATTATTCAGGGGCACCTGTGAGGGGCCTTGTGGTACAGCGTGCTGGCTTTCGGTGCCGAGGGTGCTCGGATCTAATCCCGGCTTCGCGCCACTAAAATACCTCCGTTTGTGTCGTCCCTTCATAGGATGTAATGCTGGTCCGCCTATATGGTGTTGCAATAATAAAATGGCCAGCAAAAACTGCGGTGATTAAAGGCGAATGTCTATCCGACAAGTGCCTCCGCATTGGAAAAAAAAAATATTCGGGCGAAAAATCTGGTATGTGTTTTAACCGCTCATAAATTCATTTGGTGGACGAAATTTATAAAATGAATCCTGTTGCAAGGTGTAGAAAAGTTCAGGCTATCTTAAAATACCTTTTTTTTGGGGGGGGGGCGGTGATTATCAGCATTTATGTAGCTGTAAATCGAAGACAAATTTTCTCCATAGGTTAACATTGAGGTGAGCGAATCCAAAGGGTTACTACACATCAGCCTTAATACAAAGTAACGGCTTTGAGAATATGTAACGTTTGGTCCACCTATATGAACACAATGCAGGAATCATAATCGCTCTCTTTGTGAAGAATGAGTATTGTTAGAAATTTTTTGAACTTGTTTTTTTAACTGAAAAGCTAGCACAAGATCAGCAGAAGAGTTTTTTGCTCCGGTTGTATCATCACGCTTGAAATAAATACTGGGAAAATACTTAACCTACTTGTATGCTGTACAAGAGAGAAAGAGAATCTAAAAGTTCTGTCGGGAGTTTCTTCCCGGAAGATATTTTTCATGTAAAAATGGTTCGTATTTATACGACTTACTTGGAAGATGCGGACAAAGAAACGTAATCTTTAGCAGTCTAGCACTGTTAGACAAGCAATAACAGACCTCTCAGAGTTCATCTATGCTAATCCCTTTCTTTATCTTTTTATATCTATTTCATATCTTCAGGGCTTCAGATGTTTTCAATTTTATGTATCCCAAATGCAAATACAGTGATTGACAGCGACAAACAAATGCGTTAAACTTGGGAAAAATATTTATTCTCCAAAGCTTTTATTTTCTATTTATACTTAAAAGCTCTCAGTTCTCTTCATACTTTTAATATCGACAGTAAAAACACCGAAATGATAGCTCTCTGATTAGATAAATATTTCTCTGTGTTATTTCTTTTGCATATATTTTTCCTTTAACTACAAATAATGTGCAATTTTAGTTTTAAAAATAGCACGCAGTAGATTTACCGAAAAATTATTTTTTACTTATATTTCATGTATGTTTGTAGAACTCATTGCTGCCCTGTGCAAGAAATTTTTCTCTATTCCCAGTTTTCCTGCTTAATCTTCAAATGCTTTAAACTTCACAGAAAACAATCACGGCCCACCATATCCCCAATAAAACGTCTTTAGCCCTGACGTCACTGGGTTCTTTCACACCAAATATGATCACCATTCTATTTTACAAATTGTGGTAGATGATCTTCATTATTTATATTCCTCAGTGTCTCAAGGTAGTTTAACTTCGGTGGGAAATAACAAAATCTAGTTTGCGATAGCCGCTGAAAATCCCGATGTTCCGAATTTTTCTTTCATGGATTAACTCGCTGTTTTAGCCGGACGATGGCCGAATGGCTAGGGCGCTGGTATTCGGTACCAGAGACTGTGGGTTCAAATCCCACTCTTGGTATGGACGTTTGTAGCCGTTCGGAATCGGCTTTAAGTAGTAGGTCCGGTCTAATAATCCCTCGTGTAGCAAAAATTGACCCAAACCAATTCAAACTCACTGTTTTATAAGCTTAATTTTTCAGGATTTGTGTGCTAGTGCGTCTCATTCAATTTTAGCAACTCCGTATTCATTATGAAAAGGTAAATTAATTCAAGGTTAAAATTATTTTAACACAATGCTGTTTACTTGTGTCTTTCCCTGACACTTACGCTTTAGCTCTTTTACGCAGATTTGTACCTCTCTATATTTAGCTAAAATGTCTAATATTTCAGTGGGAATTTGTTTGACGTATAAAAATCATTATTTGTATTTTTTTATGGTGTCTGGCACAACCGATGAGGTATTTTTGCCTCTCTTGAGCTTTTTTGTCCTCAAATATATCCATCTGGAATAACTGAAGTCCCATTTTCTGTCTAGCTAGTATATTTCCCAAAATATCCCTGCTGGCTTCGTTTAAAATTAAAAAAGCTTTGACTCCAACGAACTCTGAAATCTTTCCTAAACACAATTTTATAGCATGCAATCAAGGAATTTCACACCTGCACTTTTCACTGGTAACCGTATATTTTTTGTGCTCACTTTTGAAGGCAAGATTTGTTCTTATAAGCGGACGAAAATCTTTTAGAAAAGGGACTTATTATGAGCTGTCAGAAGCAAAATTAGTCATTTAGACGGTAACGATGCAAGCCATATACTTCTGATCAACAATATTTATTATTTGTACACGAAAGTAATACAGAATGTTATTAAGCAAGCGCCTTCGAAACTTAAAAAGGGGTTGATTAGATAGCATTCAATTATATTTTAGTCATAAAATAATTTACCCATGTAACAAAATATAGTTTATTTTTATTTTAGTCATATAACAAAATCGTCTTTTAAATGGGTGAAGTTTTTTTCTATCGGACACTTTCTTATAACGAAAAGTTAAGATTTGCAGAAATCCCGCGCTCTCTCTCTCGAGAGAGAGAGAGAGTACTTCATCTGGACAAGTGATCGGGGCACTATTAGAAAATATTTATCGCTCTTTTGGCGAGTTTTGAAAAAAAAAGTTTTGGTTTAGTATTTTAGGGATTTGATTCTTTTAGTATGGTTTATATTCTGACCAACAGTTATAATCAAGACTTTAATTCCTTTTCATGTTACCTAAGCATTGCAATTGACACAAGTACAATGCTTAGGTAACATGAAAAGGAATAAGTCTTGATATATAGATAGATGTATAAATAGATAGATGTTAAGTAAAATTAACATTTATTCATTTCTTGACGATTTATATCGGATTATAACATTCCGAAAAAAATAAAAATATAATCAGATCAACAATCTAAAGCTAATGATTAATGTTATCCAACACAGAATTACACATTTACGTTAAATAAAGTCATGGTAATTTTATAAATAAGATATTAACTTTTAATTATTTTCTTCCCTGTTACTCAACTTTTATTTCAGCTATCGTTTAGAAGTTATTTATCACGAGGTTATAAAATCCCACTCAGTTTTTAAAAGAAAATACTAGTTTTACTTAATTTAAAACAAGAAATCTCGCATAGTTTGATGTTTTAAAACTGTTTGACAAAATATTATAAGTATACTTTACCTTGTATGTACACTCAGTCTGGATTAAATTTTTAAATACTGTATACAAATGAAACTACCTTCATATGTTGATTGGTACCTAGATATTAGATATCAATAAACATTAAAACCTTCATTTAAAATCTTTTACTGCGTCAATTAATATTCTTAAGATATGTAAACGAATAGTATTCACATTGCTTAAGTTATAAAAGTTTCATTGCTGTATACTTATTTCACATGAAGAAATATGTAAGTTTAACCGTGTTTTCTGATTATCTCAAGACTTCGTAAAATGAGGTTTTAGGGAAAAATTTTCGTTATCCTTCTCAGTCAATACACTTATCCAACAATACGCTGGCATTATCCCCATAAATTGATTGGATTTTGATCTGCCTTGAGATCGATTGCACACACACACACACACACACACACGTGCACACGTATGGTATATAATTAATCCAAATGAGTGAAATGACTTCATATTAAAAATATATTAGTCTCCTTAGAACTACAAGATAAGTAAAATATATAATTTCAGATATAGGTTTGTAAATTTTAATATGCAATTAAAGAGGTTGACCAATCTACAACTGTTCTTGACAGGACCAAACATGTCTGGATTATTAAGAAATTAATTACTAATAAACGTCTGGGCAAGACTGAATCCCGTTAATGCAGTTTTACTGCATGTAAATACTTCCTCCAACTTAAGATTTATCATTCAAACTACAACATTATTATTTACTGGAAAAATAATAGGTGGGAAAGAAAACAGGAATAAAAGCACCGAAAACTGGAGCAAAGTTTAAAAATAAACAAAAACAAAACGTGCAGTTCAGAACTAACCTTAAAATTAACTCATCGATTAAATTAAATCAGTTTCGAAGGCACCCAAAAACTTCGTTAGTAGGTTGGTTGCTAGGTTAATAGAGTGCTACAGGCATGTTTTGCTAGACGAGGGCTTATTTTCCCGGACCTAGAGTTTTAAGCCGATTCCAAACGGCTAAAAACACCTACTCTATCTACGGGACGCGAAGCCATAGGTTCTTTAACTTTAAGGCCTCAGTTCTAACCATCCGGTCCTTGTCCGGTCCCCTTTGCCTTCAGGAGAATAAAATCGGAGAGGTATGTACCAGAAAGTAATAGTACAATGGGCCTGAGTACGATGTAATTTCTTCTGAGTATTGCTTATGAGTGATAAAATTCTGTCAATATTAAATTACGTTAAAAGTAAATATTGATGTACATCAAAAGTAATTAGTATAATTTAATCCGTCCGTGACGTCTTACAGCCTGCACACTCGCCATACTTTCCTTCTCGATTACAAAGAGTTTGTGGATTTGAGTCCTATACTTTTGGCCTGGATGTTTGTAACCATTCGGAATTGGCCTTTTAATGTAGGGTTTGATCTAATTAGACCTCGTGTAGCAAAAAGAGGACCATAGTGCTCCCAATCAACTAACCAACCAGGTTACATTCAGAAAGTTGCCCAGCGGCTAAGTGGTTAAGGCTCCGGCCTGCCAAGCCGGGGGCGCGGGTTCTATTCCCGCATAAGACTTGTTGTAGTCTGGGAAAACTCGTCAAGTCTTCTGCCTGCACAAAGGAAGTCTAGAAAGGGGAGCTGTAACCCATCCATCGCCGGTGTCACCGTTTGTTAATAAAAATTCTTCTGTGATTGTGTGATTTGTTTCTATTTCCTTGTATTCATATGTACACAGGACGGGGGGTGTGACAGTCGTCACGCCTAGGGACCTTCAGCAAACCCCCCCCCCCACACACACACACACATTCGTAAAAAGGACATAGGCATTCCTTGGAAATTACTTCCTATCCAGTGTAGTTAACATCTAATAATTCTTGTCGCCAGAATGGAATGGATGGCATTCATAAAATTATGTATTGGAAAGTTGATGAAACTAGTTTATACGCAAATTTGTCATAAATTTATGAACTGCAGGAACGGTATCTAAAAATTCATAAAAGATTCGGATCTGTAAAAGTATAACCATCACTCACCAAGTTGCTAAGTTGCTTCTCTTTGTCTTTGAGATCGATTCCTCTTTTCTCGATAACATTAATGAACATGTAGAGTTTTCCTAGGTTCAATGCATATCACGTAAACACGATACATTTTTCCTCAGTAAATCATGAGCGGAAGGGGTTCCTCTTTATACATTGTCTTCAGGGGGCGTTACCTTGCATGAACTTAAATTAAAAAGACTTAAAGAGATTTTCAATGTTACTAAAGAATGGTAGCTATCAGACTGATGGAAGGGAAATTTCCTGTCAGATTTTTCATTCCTACTTCCGGCCTTACGTACGAGATTGAAATTACTATTCCGTAAACTTTGCTCTGAAGATTTCCTTGCATTTTAGACCTGCAAGATCTTTTACTCGAAGCGTAAAAGATCTTGCAAGTCTTTTCCAGATCTTTCAGCTAGTATTTTATGTCTAAGTGCATCATATCACATACCACGCTTCTGTTACAAGTCAGTCATGAAAGAGAAAATAACTTTCGATGATGTCCAAACTAATTATACAGAAATTAACACGGAAGAGAAAAATAAAGAATTCCTCGTGAAAGCGGCTGGGTAAAAAATTAAATTTTCATTGCATTTCATATTTGCAAGATCTTTTACTCGAAGTGTAAAAGATCTTGCAAGTCTTCCAGCAAGTATTTTCTGTATAAGTCACATACACATACCACGCTCTGTTTCAACTCAGTCACGAAACAGAAAATAACTTTCGACCATGTCCAAACTTATTGTACAGAAATTGAGAAGGAAGATAAAAATAAAGAATTACCTATGAATGTGGCTAGGGAAAAAAAATAAAATTTTTTTATACATTTTTTTAGACATTACGGTAGAAATGCTTTAGATTATGCGTGCGTCCATGTATATAGTGTATATAGTTCTCCCACCTATTTAAAAAAAAAAACTTTATACACTCAAAGGTAAGAGAGATAAACTCGCAAGAATTTTGGTCAAGCGTTTTGTATAATGTTTGATCAAGCATAACGCAGCTTTCTCATCTATATTTTAATTAGAATCATCAGTTTTCGCTTACAATGGGATATAAAAATCAGGTAATACATTTTCAATCCAAAGCAATATCTAGAATTGAAATATCTTGTCATCACAATAAACATTTATGTCCACTGTAGCTCAACGAAAAAAGAATTATGCATTTATCTTTAATTACCCACTCTATTTTTTTCTTTAAAACCTTAATTAAAATTGAAATAAGATATCTGTTACTGTTGATTGGGGATTAATTTAAGCAACTAAACATATGTAAGAGGCTGATACTTGAGACGATATGTTGTTCAAATTTTCAAATAAAAAATGTACACAAACTTTTTAACAAATGTCATGGGGATATATGATATATTTAAACTTCCTGTGCGTGTCACATGCGTCGACAAAGTTATTAATACTTTTTAGCTGACGCTAAAAAGTGTCGTTAAAAATTACAAAAAAAAAAGCCTGAGTATCTTGATTACATTTTAGACTCCGTTTATTCATTAAAAAGAATAAAATTTTCTTCTATACTAGCACAATTTTTAAATATCGTAATTATATTCTGGAGTAAAAATTTTTTCCCATGATAATTTTGTATAAAGCCCGTTCTGTTTATCATAAGTTCGAATCATTTAAGAATTCGTAACCATTGAAAGTAATTCAAGTTGTGAGAACTGCTTTGCGTTAAATAACGCATATTCCTGGTAAAGGGGGAGAGGTTTGCCAACTTTAACTGTCGTGACTTCTTTAAAATTATACCTGTTATATTGCTGACATAGGGGTTTGTGGCGGCCCAGTGGTACAGCGCTCAAGTTTACGGTGCTGAGGGTGTTCGGATCGAATCCGAACGCACGAAAAATGCCTCCGTTTGTGTCGTCCCTTCATAGGGGGCGATGCTGGTCCACCTAATAAAGATGACAGCAAATCCGCGGTAATAATAGGCGAATGTTTAAAGGGACAAGGCCTCCGCATTGGGGGAAAAAACATTGCTGACATGTTAGACAAAAACTGTTTACTTAGATGCTGCCTCTAACAGTGCAAATATTAAAAAGCATTTAGGCATAATTACTCACGTCGTTTTAGAGAAAGTGGCACTGGGGGTGTTTTGATCGAATCCCGACTAGTGCCACCGAACTAGTTCCCTGTTAACACTGGGTCTAGACACGTTAAATGTGTAGGACAGATACTCCCTCTGTGGGATATTGTAGGGGTGGGAGAAGGGTACGAGCTCACCAGACGTCACCTCTGGGGTTTAAATTGCCTGAACTGAGGTGGCACTAGGGGACGATTTTGGTATACCTATACCAGGGGTTCCTAACCTTTTTTTCTTTTTTTTTTTTGATCAGGGACCACTTGTTAAAAAAAAAATGTCGGGGACCATCCCCCAACCAATCCTTATAGAGGCAAAAATGGGTTTTATTTTCTCAATAAACAAACTATTTGTGATGAATAACTTTAAAAAATTGTTACAGATTAACTTAATAAAACAGTAACAAATTTAACGTAAAAGAAAACGTAATAGCAAACACAAAAGCCCAACGAAAACTTAAAAATGAACGAGGTTTTTCAGCTTCCACTTGCTCTACTAGCTGTAAAATTGCTGATGCTGTTGGCTGTGACGCTGCGCGTCCAAGTCACAGAAAATCTATATATTTAAGTTGCTAAGCCGACTTTTTGGGCAGTCCGTGAGAGAAAATTACTGCATCTATTTATTTCATTTCGGTCTTAAACGAAAGATTGTAATCTGTAGATTTGTCAAATTTAGATTTTGTAACCGCAATTTCTATTAATTAGCCATGATTTGCAATTAAAAATTGATTTCTGAGCATGCTCAGTGGCATGTTTAAATCTTCCTTTAGAAACTCACTGTTTCTGCGTATGCTCAGTGACATGTTTTAACGATAAACACGTTTATTCCTAAGAGTCTCTCTAGATCTCTCTCTCTCTCTGCCATTTTTATTTTATGATAATTATGTTTGCGAAATATAAGATTAAACCTCATGGAAATTGTTTATTTCGCGCTGTTTAATTAGGGATAACTTACAGTTAAAAAATACTTTTTGCGCATGCTCAGTGACATTTTAAAATTTGGCTTTAGATACTCACTGAGTATGAGGTCGCTTAAACACATTAATTTGTTTCTGCGCATTATTATGATTTTCAACATTTGGCAATGATGTGTTGAGTATAATTTGTGTATTAGTACATTCATTCACTTTCTAGCCGTCATGTTTTAACGGGTATTAACTAGTCTATATATTTAAATTGCTAAGCCGATTGTTTGGACAGTCCGTGGAGAAAACTACTGCATCAGTTTACTTCATTTTGGTCTTAAACGAAAGATTTTAATCTATAGATGTGTCAAATTTGGTTTTTATAACCTCAATTTCTGTTAATTAGCGATAATTTACAGTTAAAAAAACTGCTTTCTTCTCAGGCTGTGACACGTTTTTATCCGACTTTAGATGCTTACTAAGCACGAAGCCGCTTAAACAAGTTAATTTGTTTATTCCGAGGAATCTCTCTAGCTCTCTGTCTGCCATTTTTATTTTTAATTATACTTGTGAGGTATATAATAAAACCAGAATGAAATTGTTTATTTCGCGCTGTTGAATAACCCTTCTTCTTTTTATTGGATTCAATAGCAATATTTTAAAGTGTATTTCTCTATTCTTAATATTTTGATTTTCGACATTTGGCAATGATGTGTTGAGTACAATTTGTGCATTAGTACATTTATTTACTATCCAGACGTCATGTTTTGGTATGTACCAACTAGTATATTATAAATTTTAATGCAGAACAAGGATTCTTTCGTACTCAAAACGCCAGGAAAGAGAAGAAATACAGGAATATTTAAAATTTTAACCAAAGAATTGGGAACTAAATAATTTTTTGCACCTAGTTTTAAAAAAATTGTTTAAATTCGTGATCTTTCTGAAACGATAAGACATTAAAAAAAATTTTTTATCACTCCTGACCTCTTGGACCTCCGGTTAGGAGCGACTGACCTATACCGTGCTCCCATAACAAGAAACCAACAACTTTTAACGGTGTGCAATGGGCGAATGTCACAAGACAATGTGCCTGCCATGTTCGATTTTTTTAACGTAGGATTAAGTTCCTCCATAACGGTCCTCCGGTCCTCCGGAAAGGACATCCTAAGTTTCAGATGTCCTGCGTCGCGAGTTATAATTTTCGCAGCGTGCCAAACCCAGTCTGTGTCGCTTGGGCAAGCAGTAAACAGTTAAACAGAAACGTACCAAAATGCATTAAAATTTTGACAAAATTTTATTAAAATGCATTCATTTTGATAGAATTAATAGCAGTGGCAAATGATTTTAATGTATACTTAAATGAAAATAAAACACACACTTTTTTAGAGTAAATCGTTATAACATAATTATAACCGTTATAACAATCGTTATAGCAGAATTATGACATAAATGGTTGATAAAACTAACTTACTAGAAAATTCGAAGGTCTTAAAAACGATATGATTAAAGTGATGGTAAAATATTAGAAATACTCACGCACAAATCAATAGCTTTGGGAAAGTACATGCAGGTGTTTGACTCGATGCTTTTTTTTTTCTTTTAATAATCGCGTGATGTTAAGCTTAGCATTGAAAAATGGCTCCCTGGGGAGGAATTTCTGCAATGCTTTAGAGAGATTGTTTTGAAAGTTTATTTGGGACATATTTTGAAATATTGCCTATTTCATCGTCTGGGGCAGAATCGTGAAACAACAAAAGCTGTAAGAATTATTACTCAGTTTTAATGAAATTTCATTCTAATGCTTTTTTTTGAGGGGGGTGGGAGGGGTTAAAAAATAATTGGTTCAAAAATACATCAAAAAGGAGAAAATTTTCCTACAAACGAGAAATACTTCATTAAAATGTCACCTTAACAAAAATGAAATTGAGAAAAAATTTTTACGAGTTGAAAATAGAATAACAGAAAACATAAAAGTTTTGCTCAACACCATATAACTAAAATCATGTCAATGGTAGTTTTCTCAAATATAATACACACACCGAGGTTACAGACCTTTTAAACTTCTTTAAGTACAACTTTCTTGCAATGTTGACTACGTTCTTATCTTAAGCAATGTTAGTTTACTTTTGTTTGCTGATGTTATGTTTTCCGCTCTGATCTGTGAGTGGTTTGGTTTGGAGCGTTACGTTCAACTTTCTGCTACACGTTATAGACCGACTAATTAGACCGGGACCTACAGTTTGAAGCCGATTCCGAACGGGTACAAACATCCATGCCAACAGTGGGACTCGAACCCACAGGATTTGAACCGAAAGCCAGTGCCCTAGCCATTCGGCCGTCACCTGGCTCTGATCTGTGAGTGATTTATGTCTACATATTCAGAAGTTCAATAGCATTGATTCCCAACCGATGTGCTACGGCACCTTAGGGTGTCATGAGACTGGCCAGGGGTGCCCGCGAGATTTCTTAGGGGATAAAGAAAAAATATCAGTAGGGCCCCTCTTAAAATAAATATTAAGATTAATTAATTACTCTGACTCCCAACAAATTGTGATACAGATCGATGCACACGTTCCTGAGGATAAATTAGCTACCCACCCACCCGAACTATTAGGTCTGATATCAAACATTTGTTGTCTAAGCATCCATCGCAAGTCTCGCATTAATAAAAAAAAACTCTTTTTAGCAATTTCCATGTAGTCCACAAGTGTCATTACTATACTGAATCGCATGGCAATTTTTAAAACTGTATTGATATATGCTATTCTGGTGTATGTTATTCATAGCTTTCAATAAATAAAATCAGCAAAGGAGTAAGTATTTATTTGAACTTAAATTTAACTTGTTCATGATAAACATTTTACTTTGATTTAATATTTTAAAAAAAAACTATAATTCTAAATAAGGGTGCCCCAACTTTCTAATCTCATTCACAAGGGTGCCGCAGACGTAAAAAGGTTGGGAATCCCTGAATTACAGCATCAAGACAGCAATGAATATGAATCATTATAAGCTACTGCGGAGTCGTATAGTAAAATGTTGGATCTTGTTACATAAGTCTCCTTGAGAATTAAAAATAAACTCCCTAATAAGTTTTAAATAGATAAGGGATTGAAATATTATAATGAAGAACGTCAAATTAGATATTCACACGTAGAAAGTGCAATAATTGCTAAATATTTCGTTAAAAAACAGCCGCAGCCTCTCTTCATACCTTACACATGTGGATGTGAACTTAATCCGTATTTTATCATCCATTCCTTCAGTATTTTAACCAGAACATGAAATGGTAAAACAGAAGTGATCAGAATTTAAGAGGCAAAATAGTGAAACATTTTAAAGAATAATTATCAAACCTATATTTTTTTGCGCTTTTGCAATTAGTTTGTCCTTGCTCTTAATTTTTTTATCAGTGTTAGTGCTTTTGGGTTTTTATCATCAGAGAGGTAATTGGTATAAATGTCACATTGATAAGACCACAAAACCTGCTCGGAGGATTTTTTGTTAATTAGAAGCGAAAGTAAATCAGAGCAAATATTTTGTGTTGATATGGCCCCAGACATTGCTGGGAGGAACTTCTGTTAATGTATTTTCATCAGCATATTCTTAATCAAGCAGCCCTTTTCTACTGTAACAGATTGCAAATATAAAGGAATGTTTTCATCAAGGAAATCCCTAACTTTTATTTTCTGTCAAATGAATGGTTCAAGTTCTCCACAGCTAAACCAACAATATTAAAATTTGTAATTAAACAGTTTGCCACTTTAAATTGCTTTTAGAAACTCATTGAAGGTTAAAAATATGAATTTCAAACGCTTTGTGTGTTACTTTAAGAAAGAATGACAGTCTCTACTCAGTTGTGAGGGTGCTGGAATGAAGGATATTGGACACATGAACTTATCACCCTACACTTTGTATTAAATTTCAATAAGTCAATTATTAAATAAGAAAATTAAAATATTTTTAATCCAATAAAATTAATCCAAATAAAAATTAATCCAATTTTTAATCCAATTACAATTCCATTTTAATGGAATTGTAACTTCTGATCTAATACTTCCATTTTAAAACAGGAAAGACCGACTCTATAAAATATATTTTAACGTAGGATTACGTTCCTCCATAACAGTCCTCCGGAAAGGAAAATTTCAGACTCTAAAACCGTCCGTGCATACCTCGCGAGTTATAATTTTGGCAGCGCGCCAAGCCCAGTCTGTATTGCTTGGACAAGCAGTAAACAGTTAATTAGAAAAGTATCAAAATGCGTCAAAATTTGGACATACATGTATGTATATATATACACATACGCACATATATATATACATACATATATACATAATGCATACATATATACGAGTACATACAAAAGAGGTAAGCAACGTTAAGTAATCCTACGTCAATAGCCAGTGGTAGTTTCGTTAGAAGAGACCGCCTAATTTTTTTTATATGAATCCGAACACTCATTTTTGGTACGGATTGCAAAATTCTAAAACGACATTCTCTGTCTCTTAAAATCTGATATTTCAAAACTGCTAGCTGATGACATCATCTTTGAGATTAAAAATGTGTCTACCATATTTGAAAAAAAAATTGCATCAAAATTTTAAGCGAATTTTTTTTCAAACAGAAAACTAGTAGTTAAATGGTTAAGCAAATTTGACACCCAATGATAAGCAAGGCATTAAAAATATATTTTTGGAAAAGGATACCGAAAATAAAAAGATAATTTTAAAAATGTGTTTGAAAAAAAAATTTTAAAGCCAATCCATGTGGAAAATTGTAGAATAACATACCTTTTTAGATGCAGGGTTTATTTCAGAAGTAGAATTTACTTTAGTTGGCAATTATCTATATGAGTATATTGTGCTTTAAACTTAAAAGTTTTCTCATAAAACTGTTGGTACAGCACTTATTGAAAAGGAATTGGTTTCCTCCTGCACAGATTTTGACCTTTTCCAGCGTTGGCTTTATTCTCATGCTTCATGAATAATTTTCGGAAAAACCTGGACTGTCACGGGATTCACCATATACAAAACCTTTTGGGAATTAACGCCTAAGGAGATAGCAAAATTTTTAATTTATAGATCAAGGACCGATATTATGCAACGTCAACAACTTGCGGGCAGATGCTATTTTGGAGTTATCGGATAATTGTTATTTTGACACCTTATGATGTTTATTACAACCCACAATCTAATCGATTTTGACCTAAAGGGTAATTTCAAAACGTTTTTAGCAGGGCTCCCAGACTTTTAAACCCAGATCTTTTTTTTTTTTAAATGGGATTTTTTTTCTTCAAACGTATCTCAAAATCTGGCTTTTTCACTCAAAAGTTAAAAATATAACAAAAAATTCATATTTTTTTCGTATCATAATTGAAATACAATAACAAAATTTAATTTTAAAAAATCAAATTTCTGATAGTCTCTTCTAACGAAACTACCGCGGGTTATTAATGTATGATTACTTGTCGTTGCTTAACTCTTTTGTATGTATATATGTATGCATGTGTTATGTATATATGTATATATATATATGTATATATATATATATATATATTTGTATTTGTATATATATATATATTGTGATGTCGTGCAACATCCCATGCGTTCTCACAACGTTCACAGGACAATTGTGTACAATGAAGCTGAGACGTGGAACCCAGCATTCTAAAGGTTCAAGGGGCTACCCATAGAAAAACCCAGATAATAGTTTTTGTTATTCTAGGGTGCATCATTAATTTCAGTTCGCCATGGGGCAGACGGACCTTGGCCGGAAATGCCACAGGACAAAGATCGGCAGAGAACTAGCCGATGCTCTTTATGAAAAAGTTTTCAGGGGCTGGTCTGACTGGAAAGTGACCAGCACGGCAAAGACAAAGACCGCACAAGGCGTCCGGTGGCGGAAGTGAAATCCAACCCCCTCGGAGGGGGGAAAGTCTGCTTGGAGGTGACTTGAAGAAGGAACAGACAGTCAGTTAGCAGAGGCGAAGTCGAGAGGATGGTCAGCGTGGGGAAGCTGATAAGACAGTTTTTTTTTGTGAGACCGGTGGCTAGTTCCATGCACGACTAGCAAATCTAATGAATAGTAATAGCCGAACGGCTAACTGTAAATATTTTGTATATAGTGAGTTCTAATAAAGGAACTTAATTTTAATTTAATTTCGCGCCTCTGCTTATCTCAAATATGAGTCGGATTTATTTGATCTCGTGTGAGATGTGTTGGCTTGTTGTCGGCCACGTCATGACAACTGGTGGCTTTAGCGGTTGGATGGTGGTCTAGAAAAAAAGACACCGGACCTGCCACTCCTTTACGATTTCAACTGGAAGGCGCTGTGGTCGTGAAAGAAGTCTCGGAAAAGCGTCGACGTTCATCTGTGACCAAGAAATAACTACAAGCCGGAAAGCCTAGGAGTTCACCTTGCAGCAGAGTGGAAAATTTCTTCAAGCTGAGGTATGTCTTTTAAGTTAAATCCAGAGAGATTTGATAGGATTTGTCTAGGCGGATTGTAAGTTAAGGTTAATGTGAACGTAAATTAAATTAAACGTTCTAGGTGTACAAAAGTTCAGGATTTTGAAAAATTTTGGTTAGAAAGGTTTAATTTGATTTGGTTGAAATACTTAATTGAAGTGGACATAATTATTTAACTGGGTATTAAGCGAAGTAATAGTTATGCTGGCTTGTGTGTTCGAATAAGGTAATTTTATTTGAATTGTTACACCAGGGTTTTGCTTTGTTTAAGGGAAAAACTCAGTTTTGGAAGAGAAGTACACTGCATGTAATAAATTGAGAGAAACCGAAAGTGTCAATTTATTAGGGTATGAGTGTATGAAAATTACACAAAATATATATATGTTGTTATATTGTTCTGAATCAGGTGTAATTTTGTATTCTTTTAAAAGTTTAGCTTAGTGCTAAGGGTATTGTGTTATCATTTGAAAATTAGCTTATTGCTAAGGTTTATTGTGCATTGATTAATGTGGAATTTTTAATACAAGGTGTATTATTTTTTTTTAATATCTGTTTCGAATTGAGCAGTTGCTCAGGGTATTTGTATAGATATATTAACTTGAAATTTAATATTTTGCTAATTGTTTTTGCACTAATTTGAAGTTCAGATTTTAAAGATAATACGTAGAGTATTTTGTGTGTTAATATCATTTTGAAACTTTATATATTAGTGAGTGAATTGTGCAAGTATTAAGTGGATTTTTGTGCAAATATTAAGTATTAAGTGCATGTTCATTGTGTTGATATCATTTTAAAGGATTACCTATTATTGAGTGTATTTTGAATTGATAGTAAATGTAGTGAATTTCATAATATCAAGGAGTTTTGATATTGAGGTTGAAAATTAGTATATAGATAAGTGCATTTTGTAGTGTTATTGAAAAATTTGGGAAATTATGGCAGAATTTACCGAAATGGAGCTATTTCTAGCTAGATATACTAAAAGTGTCCTGCTGACATTGGCAGCAAAATTCGATGCTAATGTGTCGATGTCAGACATAAAGCTAAGAATTATAAGGCAAATTGTAGGAGCGTCAGATTTTGACGAACAATATGCGAAAAATTCTCTAGAATCAATTTTGTTGGATAGACAAAGGGAAGAACAAAGAGAAAAACTAGCTTGGGAATTAGAAAAGCGAAAACGACATAGAGCGTTGGAACTGGCGAGAATCAGAAGGCCCACGGGAACTTCGTTAGATCCTGATGTTAAAACTTTAGTCGCGGGAATGTCAGAGGAATTCGAATTTGACAAAGAATCATTTGTGCGAAACCATAAAGAAACTATAGAAAATCTAAAACAATTAAACTTTGATCTGGAGAGTGAAGTAGAATTCGGCATTCGAGATGAACTTAAGTTACGTCATAGTGAAGAGTTGGTAATTTTAAGAGAATTTTTGCAATCAATAAAATTTTACGAGGAAATTGCGATTAAACCAGTTGAAGCGGATAGCTTTAGCACAGGGGACACAGGTCCAGGAATTTCGCCTCTTGTAGATATTCAGAAAAAAGGAACGGATAGTGGGGTTAGCGTTGAAACTAATTTAGGTAAAAGCAGTAACTCTAAGCTGGTGAATCCTGAGGAGGTTGGGAAAGCCGGAGTTTTAATCCGACCAACTAAATTACCCGGAAAAATTGATTGTAGGGAAAACGAGTCGGAAAATGTAAAGTCGAAAGTAGCTCCTGACGGGACAAAAGAATTGGGAGAATCGCATTCAGAAAGACCGCTCATTTTGGGGGAGGCGAACGAATTGGGGAAAACGGGTTTAGCGCAAGTTTCCGAATCTGATTTTGGCGAAGCGCAAGTCAATTGTCCCTCCTTGAAGTCCCTTTGGGAAAAAGCGAGCGACCCTCAAAACTCCGAGTTTAGCGTAGAAGGGGGCAGGCTAGTCCGATTTTCGGAGTCTAAAACGGGAAAGCTAGAATCGCGCGTACCGATTCCAGGAAAACAGGAGTCGAGGGACGGCTGTATTGAACCTGAAAGGTTTTTGTTCGTACGAGGCGTTTTGTACGGTTTTCAGGGGAAAACAGAGAGTAGTATTCGCGTGGCGAAAAGGGAAAGTTCCCCCATATGGTTTTTGGGAGAACAAGAGAACCCACCGACAAAAGAGAATTCAGGTTTAGGACAGATAAGATTAAAAGGATTGGGAACGAAGTGGATTGTTCAACCGGGAAGATTAAGGGGTCGGAAAGGGAAACCCTGTAATGTGAAGGTTTTGGTCAATAAGTTAAATGGTGAGACTAACTATGGGAAGGGTAAATCACGATGTTATCCTGTTGTTAGTTGGCTAGAGCCGCGTTCAGTGAACCCCGAAGTGGTCAAACTGTGGAATTATAAGTTACGGAAAAAGGTCAGATGCAGAATAGGTTTGTTCTGTAAGATGGATACCCTTCTCCCTATTGTAGCAGAAATGGTTGTAATTGTAGCGACGCATTATGAAACAATTATGGCAGTTATCGCAGGGAAAGCTATTGTATACATTTGCACCTTACTTGAGAATAGTGAGGAAAATTTAGAGCGAGAAATTTCGTGGTGGATTCCCTGGGAGAAAATTAATACCAGGCAAGATTTTGAAAGGAGGGAAAACCCTCGAAGTGATAAGGTTAAATTATCAGGGCAGGGTTGTCCGAGATCTGAATCTTTCAAAATTTTGGGTTTTGAGTTGAGTGCTGTGAAAGTAATCGAGCACGAAATAGGTTTCCGCAACGCAGTTGAATCTGTAAAGAATTGTGAATGCGTAAACGAAGGGAATAATCGTCAATCAGCTGAGCAATTGCAAAATTTCCTAAGACGTAGGC
Source organism: Dolomedes plantarius (assembly GCA_907164885.2). Taxonomy (NCBI): domain Eukaryota; kingdom Metazoa; phylum Arthropoda; class Arachnida; order Araneae; family Dolomedidae; genus Dolomedes; species Dolomedes plantarius. The sequence continues at coordinate 56,823,684 of OU015494.1, read as the reverse complement.
GAAAGAAAGCATTGTGGAATTCGGTTAAAGTAAAAATGAAGGAAATTGGGAATTTACGAGAACCTAGGGAGAAACTTTCGTGGGCAGCGGATCAATTCAAATTTGGTGTCAGTAGGAAAATTACTGCTAGATTCAAGCTGAACCGGCACGAGAGAGTTAGGATTCTCATGAAAATTCTGAGGGTAAAATGCATTTGCATTAATTTAGGTTATGAGGATATTTACATAAATTAATGAATAAATATTAATAATATATTGTGAACTGTATTAATGTATTAAATTGAGTGTGAATACATAATTTAAGAAATAATGATATAATTATAATTATGATGAATTGTACGACTTTAAATATGTTGGTGATTTCATAGCCTAAGAATTGAATGTATAGTGATTATTGTGATTATTGGATTTATTGTGATGAATTTTTGTAATTAAGTTTAATTTATTTGTGCATCCATGAGTAAGATGGCCAATTAATATTGATTATTGATGTATGGAAATTATTTAACGATTTGCATTGTGTTCAACGGTGAAAAGTATTTAAGGTTTTTTTTGTTGTATTATGTCCAATTGTGTGACTGTTCTGTATCGTGAATGGAAACTTAGACGGTTTTGTCTATTGTTGTGCTTTTAGTTCAAAATGAACTGAAGATCCTGATAAATTGAGTAGATTCTATGCTATATGAATCCAAGTTTACTAATTGTTGGTCAGGTAATGTTATGTAAATTATTGAAAATTGGAATATCAAGTGTTTAATGGAAGTAAATTGTTTAAATATGTAGTGAAATGAGATTTCGGTTCTAGGTATTGTTAATGTATTAAAGATAATGACAACTTCCATGTGATGACGGGGTATTGTTCAAAAGAAATGTCCCGCACTCATAATGAGTGAATGTGTATGTCTGGATCCGTTATTTCTTTGATGAATAATTCAGAAAATGAATTTGGGGTTGGAACCCTTTTTAATGTTGAAGAATTTAACATAGTGAAAAATTTTGTTCGGATCCATTTTTCTTGATGAAAGTAATTTTCTTTAGTTGTTTTGTTTGGTATTCAATTCGAGTTTAGGTAATTGATTAAATTAAATGTTACGTTGAGTCAGTTTTGGGGACCAACGATTAAATGGAAGAAATTAAAATACTTTTGGTAAAATAGGAAAAATTAAAATGTCCTGTAATTAACAAAAAAAATACTGTGAGTCTTGTGACGAGCAGGTGATAAGCTTGATGTTGTGCTAATATTTTATGTCCTGCATAAAGGCAGTGTCACGTGTATTGTGTATACTACATTTAAATGGACCTATCAGTATTTAATCATCACCTGTTAGAGTGGCATGAGTCGTATTCTAAGAGTAATAGGTTTTGAGTTAAATAGGCTATATTTAAATGTGTTATTTAGGTAAACTGGTTATATTTAAAATAGTAGTAAGGATTTATGTGTAGCCATAGTTATGTGAGTGGGCCATTTTTGTCTAAGCCCATGTATTCAGGTTGTGTATACCTAGAGGTGACACAGTGGTTTCGAGTGCTTATTCTAGTGTAGTGAAAAGTACTATTTTAAAGGTTCATTTTAAGTTCAGTGACAAGGACTGAAAAATTGGGCATGTAACTAAGACTTGGAGTGTTTGTATTGTTTTTATTTCTAAGTATATGTGTAACTAAGATCTTGAGTGGTTGCATTGTTTTTTTAAGTATGATATATGTATCTAAGATTTTGAGTGTTTGTATTGTTTTTTAGGTATGATATATGTATTTAAGGTTAAGTGGTTGTATTGTTGTAGCTAAGAGATTTATGTAATTGATTTCATGAAATGTGTTGTCATGTACTCAGTATAGACTTGTGCTATATCTTGAGTGGTTGTGGTGTATCAAGTGAAATATATATACCCAGTAAAGAAAAAAAAAGAATGTAATTCCAAAACTGAGTACGCGTAATTATGACTTTTAACGTAATTAGTGACAACGGAAGCACTTAATGCTTGGCAGGAAATTTAAGAGTGGGAAGATAGATTCCCTGGCGCATGAATCTCTCTGGGAAAACTTAAAAGAACACAATCTCATATCTTAATATTGAAGTAATTATCCGAACTTTGGATACCCCAAAGAAGATCTTTGGACTTTCTTAGGGGGAGGGAGCTGTGATGTCGTGCAACATCCCATGCGTTCTCACAACGTTCACAGGACAATTGTGTACAATGAAGCTGAGACGTGGAACCCAGCATTCTAAAGGTTCAAGGGGCTACCCATAGAAAAACCCAGATAATAGTTTTTGTTATTCTAGGGTGCATCATTAATTTCAGTTCGCCATGGGGCAGACGGACCTTGGCCGGAAATGCCACAGGACAAAGATCGGCAGAGAACTAGCCGATGCTCTTTATGAAAAAGTTTTCAGGGGCTGGTCTGACTGGAAAGTGACCAGCACGGCAAAGACAAAGACCGCACAAGGCGTCCGGTGGCGGAAGTGAAATCCAACCCCCTCGGAGGGGGGAAAGTCTGCTTGGAGGTGACTTGAAGAAGGAACAGACAGTCAGTTAGCAGAGGCGAAGTCGAGAGGATGGTCAGCGTTGGGAAGCTGATAAGACAGTTTTTTTTGTGAGACCGGTGGCTAGTTCCATGCACGACTAGCAAATCTAATGAATAGTAATAGCCGAACGGCTAACTGTAAATATTTTGTATATAGTGAGTTCTAATAAAGGAACTTAATTTTAATTTAATTTCGCGCCTCTGCTTATCTCAAATATGAGTCGGATTTATTTGATCTCGTGTGAGATGTGTTGGCTTGTTGTCGGCCACGTCATGACAATATATATATATATATATATATATATGTATATATATATATATATATATATATATATATATATATATATATATATATATATATATATATATATACAGAGGCTGTTCGTACATTTTTTAGACGATTTTGGTAAGCGGTAATAAAAAATCGTTTGCTGCAAAAGCAATAACTGCAATTGTACTATGTTTTTAAAAGTCAAAATTATCGTCTGCGGCTTGAAAGTTTTGTTTTTATTCAAAATGGCGTTTATAACAAAGCAGTGGTTCGAAGGATACATTTATACTCTTTCCGAAGAGAAATATGCATACTCCGTTATCCAAAAATGATGTGAGAGTCATGCTTTTGTGATATCTAAAGCGTCGATAGGTAATATCTTTAACAAGAAAGGAAAAAAAAGTCAAATTGGAGCCTCAAGTGGGACAAAAATTCCAAACAAGTATCCAAGGAAAAAACGGACATATTCGACTATTGCAAAGGTACGTTGTTTAATGTTAAAAGAAAATCCTCCTAGTCAAAGGACTGTTGCAAAATCATTAAAATACTCGGTGTCCACTGTAAACAAAATGATAAACGTTGATTTAAATCTTAAGAAAGCGAAAAAACTCAATGTGCATCGTCTTCTTCCAAATCATATCGCTGAACGCAGGACACGCAGCAGAATTCTATATCAGAAACACTTATCCAAAGAAAAATGGAAAACATTTGTCACAATAGATGAATCATGGGTGTATTTAAATGATTGCAACAAAAAAAAGTTCCATTTATTATCATAAAAGGGGAGAAAAAAATTTAAGTACATGGTTCAAAGAATCGAAAGAAAGTTTTTCTAAGGGATTCATGATTGTTGCTGGTTTTTCTTATAATGGCAAGTTAAAAATAAAGAGAGTGGAAAAAAATGTCAAGATTAACTCCAAATACTATCAGGAACATATTTATCGCCAATTTTTCTGAATGAAATACCATCGCTTTACCCACAGTGCCATCAATCTGTGAGACTCCATCAGGACAAAGCTAGCAGTCACACATCAAAATCCACTGTAAATTTCCTAAAAGAAATGGAACAAAAAACTGGTATCAAGGCCATACCCTTCACTGATATCCCTACTAAATCTCCCGATGTATCACCTATGGATTTTTGTTCTTTCGGACTTTTAAAATCTGCATTATCCAAACGTCGTCCCAAAACCCTTACAGGACTCTGGAAAGCTGTTCAGGAGAAATGGGATAGAATACCTCTTCTGACACTTCAAAAGGCATTATTATCCTGGAAATTGCGGTGTCGAAAGATAGTTCAGAATAAGGGATATCAAATAGAACATTTAAAACACAAGAATTTTATGTAATTTAGTTTTGTGAATACAGTATACATCGTCTAAAAAATGTGTGAACAGCCTCTGTATATATATATTAGGGTGGCCCTTATTTTTCAACTTTGTTTTTTTTAATGTCTCACCCCCCTCAGTTTTTTTCAACTGGCCTAAAACTAAAGCCCCCAAAAAATCGGGTCCTTCGCATAATTCTAAGTGGTGCCGCAGAGGCTGTGAATGTCGCTATTTATATAAAAATTACTGTGTTTCCCACAAGTTGAACAGAAAAAAATGAAATAACATTTTATGCGCGTTAATAAACTAAATAATATCAAATATACACTAAAACATAGTTTTGCATAACCCACCAGCACGTAGGACTCACGATAGTGGGCGCTGTACAGGAGGCGTCGGCAGTCCTGGTTGTCGGAAAACTGACCACGGCTCTTAGTCATAATCAGTATTGCGTTGTCTTCCAAACAAAGCGGTAGCACGTGGTTTGTTTAAAATGGCGCTAAAGGGTAAACTTCGCAATCATATATATCTGATTGAAAGAGAAACAAATCAAATAATAGGTAGCAAATTACCTTCTAACAAACAAGTAAAGCAAGTGCTATATTATAATATGAGATGCCAAAAATTAAGTCTCCGTGAAAGTGCTCGTTTAGTAATTTCTGAAACTGTAATTTTTTGGCAAAAAGCACGAATACTATTTAGAGAACCTCAACATTGCATTGTTAAACCGGAAGCTCTATATAATGAATGGATAATGCTTCAAAAAAGTTCTAAACGAAAGAGGGAAACTCGGGAGCAAAAAGAACAAATTTTAAAGAAAAACTAGAGGATCTATTTGATATTGCTCACTCTAATGCCTTGGAAATTATTACAATAGAACAATAAGACACACAATTTCTCATCTCCCAGAGGCAGAAAGGACGAATTGGTGTTTTAGGGGGCACTGATAAAAGAACTGGTGAAAAGGAAAAAAGAGTTCTAAAACATCTTAGAGTAGAAGAACAGCGACGAAAAAAAATTAAAGAGGATACAAAAATGAGTGAAACAATGGAGGACATGAACTTGGACATCGAAGAGTCTTGTAAATAAAAACCATTATGTACTTTTGAAATTTGCTTTTGTCCAATTATTACATTCTTAACGCAGTATTTTGTAGTATATTTACAAAAGGTTCTGTTTTAGTGTCAGTTTCGTCTGAAAAGGAGAGTTCATCTGAAAATGAAATTGACCGTGAAGATACGTTGTGTTCCACAAATCAGCCAGGTCCACCCAAAGAATGTAAACGTGGGAACATTAATTTTATTAACACCAAGTTGGTAGCAGCTCTTGATAAATGCAAGTTAAGTGGCAGAAACTCTGTCCACATTTTAATGGCTACTGCAGAAGCTTTGGGACACAACACTGAAGATATAATTATAAATCGAACCTCGATACAGCGATGCCGTCAAAAGCTTCGTGCGGAGCGTGCTTCAGTAATCTGAAATGAACGTCTGACGTTACAGTTAGAGTTCACTACCGTCCACTGGGGTGGAAAGCTGCTTCCACCAATAACTAGAAATAAAAAACTTGACAGGCTTTCAGTAATTATTTCCGCTAACGGACAAGAGCATCTTTTAGGAGTCCCTCAATTGGATTCTTGCAGTGGAAACGATATGGCAGAAGCTATTTACAACTTGCTTGCTGAAAATAAACTTTTGGATACAGTGCAAGCCTTGTGTTGTGACACCACTGCGTCAAATACTGGAAGAATAATAGGTGCTTGCGTTTTAATAGAACAAAAACTGGGTAAAGATCACTTATACCTACCTTGCAGACACCGTATATATGAATTGGTTTTAAAGTCTGCTTTTGAGGAATGCATTGGTACATCGTCTGGACCCGAAACAGGATTATTTAAACGTTTTCAACAAGCTTGGGCCAATATAGATAATTCTAAATATACTGTTGGAATTGATGATCAATTTGTTGTGAACAGTATCGGTAAAGACATAGAGATTGTGCTTCATTTTGCCAAAGCACAAGTTGTTATTAAACAGACAAGAGACGATTACAAAGAGCTGCTGCAGTTAGTTATGATATTTTTAGGAGAACACGAAGCAAATGAAATTTCATTTCGATTACCTGGTGCTTTTCACCATGCCAGGTGGATGGCGAAAGTTATTTATTGCTTGAAAATATTTTTCGAAATCAATTTCATTTGACTCAGCAGGAATTGCAAGGAATAAGGGATATTTGTATATTTATTGTAAATATATACAAAAAAGCTTGGTACAATGCTCCCTTAGCCTGCAAAGCACCATACCAGGATTGGATGTTTTTTATAAGATCTTTATTTTTACAATGAAATAAATGAAAAAATTTCCCAAGAAACAACAAAATAATTTTGTGGACATTTGTGGTAACTTATTGAAGAAATAGTGGCTTTAGCATTTTTTAATGACACAATTCCTGTCTCAACAAAAATTAAAGATGGCCAAAGTATTTAAAGAAAAAGAATCAACTACTTGTGACTCTAAGCGTTTCCATTTTGATTTAAAGGAAATGGCCGAATTCACACACAAAGAACTACATAACTTTGTGTCATAAAGCACATCCAATTTTTTAAAGCGGTTTAAAATATCGTCCGATTTTATTGCTCTTGATCCTGCGATCTGGAATTCTCTTCATGATTATCAACGTGGCCTTACAGTAGTCAAAAATCTCACAGTTGTCAATGATATCGCAGAGAGGTGTGGAGCTTATGGAAGAATATAACAATATTATAACACACGATGAGGAGCAAAAGCAATACCTATTGCAAGTCGTAAAAGCATATCGGAGCCATTTTCCATCTTGCTCAAAGCATTCATTATCAAAAAATTATTGAACCTTTTATTATTGAAATTTAATGTTATAAAATTTTGTTTTTGGGGTTAAGCAGTTCTAGGCATTATTTCCGTTATTTTTACTTCTAAATATTTGTTTTAAAATTAAAACAGAATTATTAAAAGTGTTATTGCGAAAATTTTGGAATTTAACTCATTTATTTCAATTTTCATCCCCCTTGCGGCACGTGTTATTATTAAAGAAAATTTTCAAAATTTTTACCAGTTACTTACTAGCCCAAAAGGAAAAGAAATAGGGGGTGAGACTTACAAAAATATAAAATTTATTTTTTGCCTATATGCTAAGGGCCACCCTAATATATATATATATGTGTGTGTGTGTGTGTGTGTGTGTGTGTGTGTGTGTCAGTCAAAATTTTGATGCATTTTGGTACTTTTCTGTTTAACTGTTTACTGCTTGCCGAAGCAATACATACTGGGTGTTTGGCGCGCTGCCAAAATTATAACTCGCGACGACGGATGGTTTTAGCGCCAAACGAAATTTTGCTTTCTGGAGGACCGTTATGGAGGAACGTAATCCTACGCTAAAAATACAGCTTACAATGACATTAGTAAGTTTTTGAATGTAAAATGATTCAACCATTTCGAATGTTCAAAAAGCAAGTAACAAACATGCACTATATGAGCACAATTCCTGGCTACTCATTTTGTGAAGTCAGTCTTTTGTCATTGTTTGTGGAAGTTGTACCGCAGTGCTATCAGTGTGCTGTATGCAATATTAATATTTATTACTATCTCTGCTAATTTCAATTTAAAATGTGTGTTGAAATATTGTGCTAGTTTAACCCTGCTGTTCTGTTGGGGTCAATATGACCCAAAATAAAATTTATACGTTCATAAAAAAATATAGTACAGGGATATTTTCATGAAACTTCTTGACATTGTTGGTAAATAATATAAATATGTACTCCTAGTGGGATTTATGTTTATTTGTACTTCGAAGGAATATTTTTCAATTTATACCTAATGTATCGTTCGGGTCAGTATGACCCAATGCAAAAAATCATTTATTTTTACTCAAACATGTTCCCTTTTGTTTGGAATAATTCAAAAGAAAATAATAACAATAGTTTCTCTAATTTATCCGTTTTCGAAAAGTACTTCATTGACGTATGTGTTTGGTCACATGACAAGAGAGCGTGTGCAAGGTCAAAAAGTTGATACGATTTGCAGGGGGCCAAACTATTTGCTCTTATTGCAGCGTTTCTTTTTTCTGCTGTATTTCACTTTCTGATATACTGTAAAAAAGTTGTGCCTGTGAATGTGAAAAAAAAAATGGCGAATCGCATAAATTTGAGTCACGCTGGTATAGCTAAACTAATAGAAGCTTCTGACAGCGAAGAAGAAGTATCCGAGTATGAAAATCATACAAGTGATGAAATTGAGAGTGAAAGTTCTGACAACGATTTTGATACCGATATTCAACAAATGAACTATAAAAAGAGTATTCAGTCCAAGAATCGTGAAATAAAGTGGAAGTTGGATCCACTGCCACATTCTTCTCAATCAACAGCTTCAAATATTATAAAAACTTCTCCATGGGTCACTAGATATGCAACGGCAAGGATAACAGACGTAAAAAGTGCATTTGAGATAGTATTCAATTTTACGAAAACGAAATCATAAAAATGACTAATATTGAAGGAGAAAAGGTTTATGGAAAAAAGTGGAAAAAATAGCGAAAGTAAAACTTTTCAAGCATATATTGGATTATTATTTTTAGCTGTTGTTTATAAATCATGTGGAGAATCAACAAAAGCTTATGGGATAAAGAAACTGGCAGAAATATATTTCGTTGCGACAATGTCCCTCGAAACATTTTGCACCATATCGAGAGTTATTCGTTTTGATAATAAATCCACTCGTCAAGAAAGAAGAAATTTGGATAAATTAGCGTCAGTGCGAGATATCTGGGAAAAGTGGATAGAAATTCTACCAAAATTATATAATCCGAATGAAAATATTACTGTAGATGAACAATTAGTAGGATTTCGTGGCCGATGTCCTTTCAAACAGTATATACCAAGTAAGCCATCTAAATATGGGATCCAAATATGGACTTTATGTGACAGTAAAACTTCGTATGTACTGAAAACACAAATTTACACTGGAAAAGAACAAGGGTCAAAGCCAGAGAAAAATCAGGGAATGCGAGTAGTGTGTGATCTTACTTATGGGTATTCGGGGCACAATATTACATGTGATAATTTTTTCACATCTTACAACTTAGAAAACTTCTTCTAAAGCCGAAAATGACTATGCTTGGCACCATTAGAAAAAATAAATCAGAAGTTCCTGAAGAAATGCCAAACAAAGAAGTTCACAACTCATTATTTTATTTTACAGAAGACGCAACAGTTGTAAACTACATCCCAAAAAAGAACGAGAATGTTATTCTTATGAGCACTTTGCATCATGACAAAGAAGTTATTAACAGACATGACAAAAAATCATTAATAATCTTTGATTATAATTCAACTAAAGGGGCTGTGGATACTCTTGATCAACTTTTAAACACGTACACTTGTAAATAAAAACAAATCGCTGGCCCATGATAGTATTCTATAACATGCTTGATACTTCTGCGTACAATGCATTTGTTCTATGGACTTCAATACATAGTGAATGGAACGAAAACAAATTGACCAAACGAAGGCTATTTTTAGAAGAACTAGGAAAATCACTCATTTTTCCACACATTGAAGCAAGGCCACACCTACCAAGAAGTGAGGACTCGATAAAAGTAGTGAAAGAAATACAGAGAAAAAGGGAAAACGTACCATTTGGATCTGCTGAGAATACTTCATTGTGTGTCAAACGTGCAAGGTGCAAGCTCTGTCCATCAAGCAATGACAACAAAACTAATATGTTATGCTGCAATTGTAAGATATTACTGCTCAAATTGTAAATAAAGGTATGTTTCAATTTCGAATATTTTTCTTTTATTTTTATAGATTATTATTATTGTAAGTTTCAATTTAAAATATTTTTCTGTTATTTTTATAGATGCTTTATATTATTAGATCTATTTTTAAACTTACATTACTATTATTTAAACCATTTCTTAAATGGCACCTGTCATTTACTGCAAGAAAGGTTAGTTTTCTGAATTGGGTCATATTGACCCGAACGTGGAGTAAATACGAACAGAACAGCAGGGTTAATACTTTTACATTTTATATGGGCCCGAGGTAGCCTAGTGATAGTGCGCAAGTCTTCGAACTTGGGTTGCTGGGTTCAAATCCTGACGAACGCTCATTAAATATCTTCGTGTCTAGGCTGGATGTGGGCGTGTTTAATCTGTAGACCAGAAAGGTCTTCTTTAAGGTCAGTGGGGGAGAAGGTACGAGACCCTCAGATGTCGCCCCAAGTGGTGCTCGGACAAAATTAAGGACCCTTATCGTGTCATTGTAAACCGCAGCCGCATTCCTCTGCCCGCTGCCATCTATGGACCTAGTCTGGAGTTATTCCGGCCAGAGGGCATAACAACAAAAAATATTTTATGCAATTTGTGAATATTTATTTAATTTAATTAGGAATCATACCATAAGTGGAAAATAAAACCCGCAAGAAAGATGAGTAATTGGTGGTATAGTCAGAGTTTTATAGAATACTGGCAAGAAAAATCTAGAATTAAAAAACTGATTGAGAGAGGACAGTAATGAAAAATATACGTGTTTCTGGATATGTTGTCATAAGAAATTAAAAAATTCCAACAAACCTATGCCACCTACTCATACATCTAAACATAAAAAATATACCTATATTGCTGATACCAGACCAAAGTTAGATAATTTCACCACTAAACGTAAGCCTGCAGATAGTGAAGAAGTGGCAAAGGCAGAATTGACTATTGCTGCTTCATTTCCGAGCATAATACAATCGATTCTGGTTAACTGAACCACCGGTTAATCGGACCAGCCGCTTATTCTGACCGAATTGTCTTGTAACATAAGGCATGTTCGTTTAATCAGACCAGCCGGTTATTAGGACCAAAATGATCGCGCCCCGATGTGGTCCGATTAACCGGAATCGACTGTATACCATTTGCAAAATGTGGTCACCTTACTGAAGTACGCAAGGAAAGCTGCATTTGCATTTTTTTCTGGTTTTTTTTTTAAATTGCAACCTGATTTTTTTTTACTAGATGCATCCACAAAGTAAGAACCGATTGGATGTAAAAAAAACATTTAGGAAAAATTTTCTGAAATATTTTATTGCGAAATGTTAAAACGTATATTACACTACTTTTCTACTATTGAGGCATTTGTCATAACGTGAGACTAACTTTTGTATTCCTTCGAAGAAACTCACCGCCAACCTCCTCTGCTACTCTTTTTTTTCTTGATCCCTCTATAGACCCTGACCAGCCAAAAACCTCTTCAGGTGGGGAAACAAATGCTAATCGTGAGGAGCTAGGTCGGGACTATAAGGTGTTGTTCAAAAATTTCCTAACCGAACTATTCAAGCAGCGCATGTGTGCGGCCGCGGGCAAGAGACAAGCTCCAGCTGACAGTAACCCACGTCGTCGAATTTGAATTTATCAGTGCAGCTTCTTAAAAAAGTTTCACAGTGGAATTCAGCATTTATGGTCATACATTAATAGTCGTACCTTACTATTTATGGTCATACCGCACGAACATTTTTTGCGTTCAAAAATCTTATCACTGACCGCACTTCACAGCTAGCGGGATTTTCGATTTTAATGTCCACTTTAAACTAACACAGCAAAACAAGATAACTTTATAGAACGATATAATCTACACCAAATGAAGCACCAGACGTTCAGGAACCAAATGACGGCGGTGTCGTTACAATGACGTGACCAGCCCATGATCTATTAGAAATCGGTTCTCACTTTGTGGATGCACCTCGTAGGGCCAATCTGGGTTTATTACATTTTTTTTTCGCTGGGAGGCTTGTCCTTAGACATACTCTTCACCACAGTGGTGCACTCAGAATTTAATCTTGGGTTGGGGGGGGGGGCAAGTTGAAAGGGAAAAAAATTACGTAAATTCACTAAAATTCATTAGATGATTATAAATATTTATTTGAAGAATAAATTCCAATTTTCTTTTTCTTATTACAAATCTCTTGAATTACTTTAGTCGTGGTTACATTAAAGTAAATATTTGTTCTTTCAATAATACGATAATGGAAAAATTATCACTGAGAAAGAACTTTCATGTTTGTTATTCGAGGCTTTGTCTGACCTGCGATTGAGGAAACTGGATCCAAATCGGTATTGACAATATTAACTTCGACATTGCTCCTAACATTTGAATCTTTTTTAAAACTAGTTCAATATAATACTCTGCGTATGTTTTTCAGCTATAATTTGAAGCAAGAAATCTAAAAAATGCAAAAAAATATTTTACAAATTTAACATTAAACTTTTGTTGAAGTACTTACGTGCGCTGAAGGATACTCTTCACAGATGGAAAGTTTTAAGTTCCAGAAATGCTACTCCGTAAACTTAGTGAAAAATAGCACAGAATACGAGCGATGTGAGAATACGCACTACGCATCGCATACGACCTATGACTAAGCATCTGCAACTATCGCCAAGACATGATACCCGTGATCTCCTCAGTCCCGGCCCAGGCAAAGAAAGGAGCGCTCGTTCCGACTAAGAACTACTTCGTTTACCTAGTGTTCACAGTGGCCAGAATTACAGGGTTTTCCTACCTTATGTGAGCTCTCGTTCGTAAGTAGTATAGAAATAGAAGACACGATACAATATAAATTTTTTAAAATGAACTAGTTGGTACCCGTCAAAACATGACGGCTACATAGTAAATAAATGTACTAATGCACAAATTATACTCAACACATAATTTCCAAATGTAGAAAATCATAAAAATGTGCAGAAAAAAATTAATATGTTTAAGCAGCCTCGTGCTTAGCATCTAAAGCCAGATTTAAAAATGTCACTGAGCATGCGCAGAAAGCAATTTTTTTAAATTGTAAATTATCGCTAATTAAACAATTTCCATCAGGTTTAATCTTATATTTCACAAACCTAATTATCATAAAAATGGCAGAGAGAGATCTAGAGACTCCTCGAAATAAACGTGTTTATCATTAAAACATGTCACTGAGCATGCGCAGAAACAGTGAGTTTCTAAAGACAGATTTAAACATGCCACTGAGCATGCGCAGAAATCAATATTTAACTGTAAATTATCTGTCATTAATAGAAATTGCGGTTACAAAAACCAAATTTGACAAATCTTTAGATTACAATCTTTCGTTTAAGACCAAAATGAAGTAAATTGATGCAGTAGTTTTCTCTCACGGACTGCCCAAAAAGTCGGATTAGCAACTTAAATATATAGATTTTAATTAGGTAATAATTTTGAGAAAATTGTCTAGTGTTTTTCCTTTTTCTTTAGGGAGGGGGGTGGAGGGGCTTTGTCCACTCGTTATGTGCGCCCCTGCTCCATCAGTTTCTGACAAATATCAAAAGAAATTCTCAGGAATTTTAGTGTACCGGAAGGCAAATATGCTCTGCTAGTTGCTCGAGCCAAGCGAAGTATATCTCTCTGTCCTGACCTATCCTATGAAAGTTCTGAGACATTAAGATCAAAGCATCGCAATAAAAAATGTCTTGAAACTTTTCTTTTACAATGCTTAAAAGGCTGACAAATGGAACTGTCTTATTGAAATTGGCAAAGGTCGCATCCGTGGTAATGCTTAAAGAGTAGTTAAATCTGAGTTATATTGATTGTTTAGGTAGATTTGTGAAATGTATTATGATAGAAAAACAGCAGATCGAGTATTTTTCAGAAGAATGAATATCATATCATCATACTATTTCCATTGAACGTCACAAGAACTATTTTTTTTAATCGAATACGAGCCGATCTCCTTGTTTCCTCTCTGAAATCGACCCATGTATTACCCATGTGCTTATTAGGAACTTACAGCAATGGTTCAGTTAGCAAGGTCGGACGATGGCGGAACAGTGGCGGTCCCAGTCCAGATATTTGGGGGGGGGGAGCAACATCGGGTCTTACCGTTATTATATACCGGGTGTCCCAAAAATGACCGACGATTTTAAAAACCAGTTAAAGAAAAATGGATGGTGATAGAAATATACGGTTTGCTGCATTCTGCTTAGGTAACCAGGGAATTTATTCTCACCAATTTTCAAAATTAGTTACAAAGTTCGTCAACAGATAGCGCTGCTGAATGGGAAAAACTATAAAACAATGTTTTCAAAATAACCACCGTTTGCAGCAACAACGGGGCGCAGTCTGAGGTCAAAATTCGCAGAATCCCGTGCAAACATTTCAGTTTGAATGTTCTGACAAGCAGCAGAGATGTACTGTTCCAGTTCATATACAGTTTGTGGACTGTGACGATGCAACTGGTCTTTCAGGTACCCCCAAAGAAAAAAAATCGCATGGCGTCAAATCTGGCGAATAGGGAGGCCAATCAATGCCACTTTGCGTATGCTTCTTGCTTTGAAAACGTTGTTTTATAGTTTTCCCAGTCAGCAGCGCCATCTGTTGACGAACTTTGTAACTAAATATTGAAAATTGGTGAGAATAAATTCCCTGGTTACCTAAGCAAAATGCAGCAAACCGTATATTTCTATCACCATCCATTTTTCTTTAACTGGTTTTTCAAATCGTCGGTCATTTTTGGGACACCCGGTATAAACATCCTCTCATTTTAAATTTGAGCTCATTTAGTATTAGGTCTAGGATTACATAATTTTAAGCTATGAAAAAAAATTCGCCGGGTTTTTTTTTCGGGGGGTTGTACTACTGCCTCCCCCTTGGAGTCGCCGTTGTGGTGAAATGACTAGGGTGCAGGCTTTCAGTAACAGACTGTGTGTTCGAGACTCACTATTGGCATGGATGTTTGTAGCCGATCAAAATCGGCTTTAAGCTGTAGGTCCCGGTCTAATTAGTCCTCGTATAAAAAAATTGCCGTACCGCTCTCAACCAAAAAAGATCAATGAGCAAGTTAAAGCTCTTTCCTTTTAAAGACTTATAAGGCGCTGTATTTTCAAATTTATAGATCCTTGTAATTTAAACTAATACTTAAGTTCATCTCTCTTAACTGAGTTCTGTTGTCTAAGGACATAATTTTAAATAGTACTTGGTGTTCTCGTAAACGATAGAGACTATACAGGGTGTAACGAAACTCTTGGGCAAAACTTTAAGGGGTGATAGTACACATCAAGACAAACAATATTATATAGGAAACTTAGGGTCCCAAACGTCTTCCAAAGGAGATAGACGCCATTAAAGTTTAGGGTCCGAAATTTCATTTGATCATAAAAAAACGGGAAAATTTGTCGATTCGTTTGCTGTTTTCGTTTAAATTATTCTTTATGTCAAGATTTTCTGGAAAATAAATTTTAAAGATAAAGTTTAAAAAATGCCGATAGAGGGCGCTTTAGACTTTAAAGTAACAAACAACTATTTTTTACTGTTATTTTTTGTATCAGATTAAATGCTTTCAAAAGCTTAGACTTAAACTTAAATTTTGAGCTCAAAATCTGAATCGTTGGGGGTGGTTATGTCGCGAAAACTCAACAGTGTTCAGGAGGTGAAATTTGAACCCCCCTCCTCCCCTGTACGCAGTTCAGTTATTCACGATTTTGGATGCTCGGTCGTAGACCAGGCAGCAACTATTACCCACTAAACGTAAAATAAACGAGAGAGGGATGACAAAAATGTGTGGGCCGGAATTATCCACGATCATTTGATAGGGCCATATCTTCTGCCAAGGCGCCTGGACGGCGGAACGTATCTGGTATTCCTACAAGAGGTGCTTCCAGTTCTGCTGCAAAGTGTTCCAGCCAACATAAAGGCTCGTATGTGGTTCCAACATGATGGAGCGCCTGCACATTTCAGCGCAAATGTGAGAAGTGCATTGGATACAGCATATCCAGGGCGATGGATTGGACGGGGTGGCCCGGTAAATTGGCCGGCACGCTCGCCTGACCTCTCCTGTCTAGACTTCTTCCTCTGGGGCCATATGAAGAGTCTTGTTTACGCAAGCCCTGTCGACTCCAACGAGGAACTGGTTGCGAGAATTGCCGTCGTAGCAGGCGATATCCGGGATATGCCCGGGGTATTTGCTAATGTTCGAAAGTCCCTCCGCCGGCGGTGTGAATCCTGCATCTTTGCTGGTGGGCGCTCTTTCGAGCAGTTTTTGTGATTCCACAAGAAAATCATGCGTGTACCATTTTCTACGTGTCATCATTCATTCAACCTTCATTCATGCGCATGACGTGGGTACATCAAATTGTTTTTTTTTTATTTCGAGAGGAGAAATTGCTCATGTCTAGTATTATGGATAAATTTTTTAATTTTGTCATCCCTCTCTAGTTTATTTTACGTCTAGGAGGTAGTAGATGCTGCCTGGTCTACGACATAAAGTCCTACGACACCAAGATCGGGAATAACTGAACTCTGTTCATGAGGGAGGGAGTTTCAAATTTCAACTCCTGAACACAATTCCGTTTGCGCTACTTAACCACCCCCAACGAATCAGATTTTGAGCTCAAAATTTAAGTTTAAGGCTAAGCTTTTGAAAGCATTTAATGCGATAAAAAAAATAACGGTAAAAAATAGTTGTTCGTTACTCCAAAGTCTAAAGCGCCCTCTATCGACATTTTTTTTACTTTATCTTTAAATTTATTTTTCAAGAAAAAACTGACAAAAAGAAAAATTTTAGCTAAAACCGCTAACGAATTGACCCATTTTTCCGTTTTTTATAATCTTTTGAAATTTCGGACCCTAAACTTTAATGGCGTCTATCTCCTTTGGAAGACGTTTGGGACCCTAAGTTTCTTATATAATATTGTTTGTCTTGATGTGTACTATCACCCCTTAAAGTTTTGCCCAAGAGTTTCGTTACACCCTGTATATGTGCTACTGTCCTGATACAGATATAACCTGAATGCAGTTCTATACAAATTGTACTCACTGGTAATATTGTTGGCTCTCACGTGACTGTTGCCATATTTTATGCCGATGGCAATCGTGAAGCTTTAACATTCCTTCTGAGTATTCTTCGAGAGAGTTCCGTGACTTTGTGACATTTTTCATGTCGATTTTTTGCCTCTATTCTGCCCCATAACTTATTGCTCATTTTCAAATGTTCAGTTGTTTTGCGAGAGATTCGCAGATATATTATTGACTATCCATGACCTAAGCTTATAGACAATCCAGTTAGAGGTATACAACGGCTCATTTTAATACAAAATATCCTGAAGTTATACATACAGATGCCTCGTTCTTTTATTTCAAGGAGTTTACAAACATCATACGCAGCTTAATAAATCAATCATACCTTTGTAAGCATAGGTATCTGATTAATTTTGCTAATCTTGCCATAGGTAATTAAGAATTATTATAGTCAAAATGTGTAATACACACTTCCCCATAAAGAATCTTGAGCGAACATAAACGTAGACAAACGATAGCGACAGTGCAAGCTATTAAGAAATTGTGGGAAATTATAGATAGTTTCTTTATGGAAGTTTAAAGGGATCTTAAATTATTAGCACGAACAGGTGGACCCTCAGCTGCATATTCAGGATTACGCTGAGTGACTAGTCTGCAGGTTTATTCACGCCGCATATCTAAATGTCGGGTCGGTTTATTGATATGTGATTATAGAAGTTTAAATCTCTCCCTTTCTTATTTTTAATAAATACAAAATTATATAATTTTAAATCAGTGACATGAGTCTCAATAAACTATATATTTTATTAATATATATATATATATATATATATATATATATATATATATATATATATATATATATATATATATATATATATATATATATATATATATATATATATATATATATATAAATGTTCAATTATTTTTAAAAAAATGCATTAAAAATATAAAAGACTTTATTTTCAATATAGTTTTTTAAACATCTCAGAATGAATGAACATGATTCTGTACAACACACTATTAAATAAATGCTAATTAAATAATTGTTAGCAATCAGAATTAGATATATTAGACTATAAATTCAATGAATGTATATCGACATACATACAAACAAATATACATGTTTATACATATATGCATACATACATACATATATATACGTATGTAATAATTAACTTAAATCTGTAACTTTCTCTATCCCTTTCATCAATTACGTTTTCATATAACGGTTAACCTTCTTGCTAATCTTTCAGTATTTCTTTCACATGGACAAAAAAATGAATAAATAGGAAGGGAAAAGATCGGCAAACAGGAGGTTGGGCTTTTGCAAGTGGCCAGGGCTATCTATCTATCTATCATATATATATATATATATATATATATATATATATATATATATATATATATATATATATATATATATATATATATATATATATACAGAGGCTGTTCACACATTTTTAGACGATGTATATTGTATTCACAAAACTAAATTACATAAAAATTATGTGTTTTAAAAGTTCTATTTGACATCCCTTATTCTGAACTATCTTTCGAAACTGCAATTTCCAGGATAATAATGCCTTTTGAAGTGTCAGAAGAGGTATTCTATACCATTCCTCCTGAACAGCTTTCCAGAGTCCTGTAAGGGTTTTGTTACGACGTTTGGATAATGCAGATTTTAAAAGTCCGAAAGCACAAAAATCCATAGGTGATACATCGGGAGATTTAGTAGGGATATCAGTGAAGGGTATGGCCTTGATACCAGTTTCTTGTTCCATTTCTTTTAGGAAATTTACAGTGGATTTTGATGTGTGACTGCTAGCTTTGTCCTGATGGAGTCTCACAGATTGATGGCACTGTGGGTAAAGCGATGGTATTTCATTCAGAAAAATTGGCGATAAAATATGTTCCTGATAGTATTTGGAGTTAATCTTGACATTTTTTTCCACTCTCTTTATTTTTAACTTGCCATTATAAGAAAAACCAGCAACAATCATGAATCCCTTAGAAAAACTTTCTTTCGATTCTTTGAACCATGTACTTAAATTTTTTCTCCCCTTTTATAATAATAAATGGCTCTTTTTTTGTTGCCATCATTTAAATACACCCATGATTCATCTATTGTGACAATTGTTTTCCATTTTTCTTTGGATAAGTGTTTCTCATATAGAATTCTGCAGCGTGTCCTACGTTCAGCGATATGATTTGGAAGAAGACGCTGCACATTGCGTTTTTTCGCTTTCTTAAGATTTAAATCAACGTTTATCATTTTGTTTACAGTGGACACCGAGCATTTTAATGATTTTGCAACTGTCCTGTGACTAGGGGGATTTTCTTTTAACATTAAACAACGTACCTTTGCAATAGTCGAAGATGTCCGTTTTTTCCTTGGATACTTGTTTGGAATTTTTGTCCCACTTGAGGCACCAATTTGACGTTTTTTTTTCCTTTCTTGTTGACGATATTACCTATCGACGCCTTAGATATCACAAAACCATGACTCTCACATCGTTTTTGGATAATGGAGTATGCATATTTCTCTTCGGAAAGAGCATAAATGTAGCCTTCGAACCACTGCTTTGTTAAAAACGTCATCTTCTTTATATATAAAAGGCAAAGTCTGTGTGTGTGTGACCGAGTTTTTGTCTGCTCGCGGCGCAGCGCAAAGACGGTAGGTCGGACAGTCTTGAGATTCGACACGAAGATGCCTCCCGAGGTCTCATTATGCACCTCGAAGCCTTTTTTTCGATTTTTTAATTAGATTTTCCGTAATTAAATATTTAGTCGCGATTTGGAGCTCCCGGACGAGTAAAAGCCCCGTAAATCCTAACGTATCCGTCCAAGAATTTTTTTTTTCGGACGAGCCTATACGGGAAAGATGACACTATACGGAAATCACAATTAAAATTGTCTGTCTTAATTTATCGATTAATTGTGATATTTTTTCGATCGCCTGTACGCACCCGTTTTTCGGAAAAAAAACGCGATTTTGTCCGTGACCCTTTTTTCCAAATTGTCGAATCGATACATAAATGTCGTTACATTTTTACGAAATTTTTATCTCAGAGACCCTAGACATCACAGTTTCGAAAGCCAGAACCAAAATTAATATACAAATTGTAGTTATTTTTTAATAATTTATTTTATGATTCGGAAACTCTTGCGAGAAATCTCATTTTGGAGATTTCGTTCTTCATTTCCGGACGAAGGTACAGCGGGTGAAGCTAGGAGAAAAACCAGTTTTTCGACGTTATGCACGTGATGTGTTGGGGCGTTTGTTTTCTATGAGGGATTCGGTGGTTAAAGGAAATCGATTACTATTGCAGTGATAATCGATTAAAAAATCACATTTAGTAATGCCGTAATTTTTTTGGCCAGCACTTAGTTAATATCATATAATTTGTGGTGTATTTGTGGAAAAAATCTATGAAGATTTCAAAGAATTTCAGCATGTGAAGGATGTGATATATTCGCTTTCAAGGAAATCGATTACTATTGCAGTGATATTCGATTAGTAATCCTATGTCAAAAATTTTGCCAAAATGTGTCAGAAAGGATTAAATTTATATGGGTAAAATAATGTATCGTGGTGAGGAAAAGGATGACAGCGACGCCCATTAACAAAGGGTTAAGGCTACTAAAAAATTGGTAATTACATTACCCGAGCAACGCCGGGACGGGTACAGCTAGTTTTGAATAAAAGCAAAACTTCCAAGCCGCAGAAGATAATTTTGACTTTTAAAAACATAGTACAATTGCAATTATTTCTTTTGCAGCAAACGATTTTTTATTACCGCTTACCAAAATCGTCTAAAAAATGTGCAAACAGCCTCTGTATATATATATATATATATATTGTAATGATGCGCCTTTAATTTGGATAAAAGTTATCTGAAATATTGTAGAAGAAATATGTAAAGGCGGCAGCATTACATTTTGGAGAAGTGTACCGGCATAAGAGACTTTTAATTAAAGAATAATACGGTGTCTTTTATGTTAGGGCAAGAGAGAAGAGGGACGAAAGCGGTTTGTCAGTGGTTCCCGATTCCATACAAGATAACGAGGCTGGAGCCAGAAGTGACATTAAACTACAAAGCCTTTTGTGAACAAATTTATGAGTCAATGAGGGGGAATGTACGGCAGGACACGTGGAGATGACTTTGGGTGGTCTTGAGGGACGAAATTGAAGTGCACACCGATTTGGAGAGAGATGTCCAATCGAAGATTTTGAGTTTTGGATAGACGAATAAAAAAACATTGCAGAACGTGGAATGGCTAGAGGTTTTATTAGAAGGCGGGATTAATTTTAGACAAAGAGAATGAAAGGAAATATATACATGGTTCTGAGAGAAAAAAAAGGGAAGGAGGATTAAGATTTTGACGGGGAAGCTGTAGGGTACCCGCAACCCTGTGTTGTCTCTCATAGAATTTTGAATCGGAGTTTTTTTGACGGGTCAGGCTGTTGGTTTCCCGTGAATCTAAATTTACGTAGAAGACATAAATCGGCAGTTGGTCGAGTGGAGTCAGCATCTAAGTTAGGTAGAAGACGCAATCGACAGCTGTTGGAGTGGAGCCCGCATCTGGGGTTACGCATAGACGTTATCGACCGTTAATCAAGTGAAGACCGCACCTGAGTTTGAGACAAGGAGTTGATGGAATCATAGAGTGGAGACTACTTAGATATTCCGCCAGACGTCGAGAGGTTTTCCTCATCTTAAAGCCAGACGTGACCACCCCATGCCAAGGAAGGTTTTCGACCCCCGGACCCCATCGCATTAAATCGAATGTCAACAATCATCAAAGGTCAGCAAACTGAGTGAGTGATTTGCATTATTTTGATTTGTTCAGTTCCCACGGTTTGAGTTAGTTTTGGTGTGTTAGAGAGATAGAAAAAGAGTATAGATTGTTTCGGTTAGAGTCAAATTTTGTGTTTGTTGGTTCTAAGTCTTTACGCTCCCTAATCCTATAAAGGTTGTAAATAAATTGATAAAATATTTTGATTAAATGATTGTGTATGCTTAAAATTTTGAAACATTGAAAAAGTTGGAATTTGAAAATTGAATATTTTGCTAAGAAGGTTATGATTATAAATCTTCGTAGCATAATTTGTAAATATTAGTTTCTTTGTAAATAAATTATGATCTATTTTAAACGTAATGAGTTGGTTTAATTTATGTCTATTTGATCTGTTCGTTATTGTCAATTGGTGTCCAGAGCTTTGGGTTGGATTCAACAAAATAACTTAAACACAACGCAACCAAATAATTTTAATTATAAATAAATAAGTACTAACCCAAATAAACTACGTTTCACGCCCAAAATCTAAATTCAGGACAGACAATACGACACATGGTCCCGACCAGGATAATAAAAATAATTTTTGTTAGGCTAGAATCGTGAAAAAAAATTTTTGCGTTAAAATTTTTTTTTTGTTCATGGTTGCCGCGACCAGTTTAAAAATTTTTGTTGTAAAAAAATTTTTTTTCTAGTTATTTAAAAATTTTTCTTTTTGGTGCAAGATAGCTGGGACTCTGTCTCATGGTGTGTTAGAGACTGTTAAAAAAAAATTCTTTTTATTTTCAAGGTGAAGGGAGCCGCGCATTAAAATTTAGTTTGACAGCGCGCGATGTTGGAAATTTAAATGTGTATATGCCATATTTAATATTGAAGGTATACGAAAAATTGTATGAAATTATAATTTGAAATTTATGAAAACAAATAATTGTTGTAGAGATAATATGAGGCATTTGATATATTGAATATATTGACTTGATTAGAAGAGTAAATGATATAACTAGTTTGATTTATGTGTGATAATTGCGTAGAGTTGATTGATTTTGGTACATGTGTTTCGATATATTGCAGTAAATTAATATTCTGCATATTGAGGAGTATTTTTGGATACAAATTTAAATTGAATGAGTTTAGATAAAAATAAGAAAAATTGATTTTGATATATGTTTGAAGTGTTTATTGATATATGATTTAAAGTGATTGAATTTATTTAAGACGAAGATTTGAAAATAGTGTGAATTGTTAGAACGAGTTTATAACATAAGAGCTTATATTGATTTCAGTAGATAGATAGTGGTGTTTAGTTTTTTTTGATAACTAATTAAAGTAAGGAATATTTAATGAAAAGTTTTGACTAGTTGAGAGTGTGTAACTTTATTAAAATCAGTAGAAAGATATTTGAGAGATATTTCGAAAAGTAGAAGTGCTTTGTATGAAGAGAAAGAGAAGTTATAGTTATATGATATTTAAATTAAGTACAAACATTTGATTAGTTTGAGTAGTAATTAGTAGGTTTGTGCATAAATTAATTGATGAAAAGTTAAGAGTGTGCAAATATATATAGTATATTTGATTTGTGTTGTGATATATATATTTAAATTTGTGATTATTGTATATTGATTGGGCATATTTGTATTTTGGGGGAAATCAGTGTTTTGAGAATTTAGATAGTTATGTCAATAATAATTAGATGTTTGTAAAAGTAGCAATAGGGGATTTAAGATTAAAAAAAAGTGGCTAAAATGGCAATAAATACGGGATCCCTGTCTATAGACTCGTTACTCCCAACTTTTAGTGGAGAGAAGGAGGATGTTTTAGAGAAATTTTTTAGAAAATTTAATCAGACAGCGAGGGAGTTGAAGTGGTCTGAGATCGCTAAGGGACTATGGTTCTACTCTCGATTAACGGGCAAGGCGAGAAGAATCTGGGATTTATTAAAAGGGATTGAAGATGAGGAAGTTGTAGTAATGAAAAAGTTTGTGGAGTTTTATGGTATAAAGATGGATAGTGCGGAATCGCAGGAGATAGAGAGAGTTACGATTGAAGATGAGGAGCAGCGAAATGAAAAGAAATTAAATATTGAAATGGAGAGTGATAAACTAAATATTGAAGTAAAGAGTGATAAAATAAATATTGAGGCGGAGAATCAAAAGGACAAAAATAGAGAGAACAATTCTATGATAATAACACCGGAGAAAAAAAATAGTCAGGAGCAGAAAATTAAAATTTTTGAGGGAAAGGGTGAGAGTGTGAACAAATAAACGACTCAAGCGATTGATTTAGTGACAAAAATTAAACTAGACGCGAAGGCGAATCAAATAATGATAGGACATAACACGGCGGAAATAAATAATGATTGTGAGTCGGAAAATACCCCAAATGAATTTAATAATAAACAACAAATAGAGTCATTGAAGGAAAATAGGATGAAGGCAGATCGAAATTGTAAAATTAGTGGTGATCAAAGACAAAATAAAGTAGAGACCAAAAATGAAATTGCTAATTTAGGACAAAGAGGGTCAGTGAAGGAAAATGGGAAAAGTGTAGATCAAACAGGTATGGTGATAAGTGATCAAAAGATACAAACAGAGAAATTAGATGCAAAGATGATTAGTGGAGAAAATGAAGTGAGTAAAACTACCGAATATAGCGAATTTGAGGTGGAAATGAAACCAATAAAATTGCAAACTGCGGAGAAAATTAGTAATGAGATTGATTTTCAATTAAAGGATAAAAGGGATAAAGATTTGCGTAAAACAAATGAGATAAAAATTTTGAAAATAGATGCGCAGAAAATAAAGAATACACACGAATTTGCGATGAGTGAAATTGCCGATTCTCGGGAAATATTGATAGAAATGAAACCAATAAAATGGCTAGTTGCGGAGAAAATCAGAGAAAGGGATGCCTTAGAGAGAAATACAAGTTATGAAGCGCAAAATTCAGTAAATACGATTAGTGGAGACAACAAATTAGGTTCAATAAATGATAGAATGGATTTGAAAATAGATGTTCAGAAGATAAAGGATAATTATATGTTTTTGATGGGTTCAATTACCGAATTTCGCGATTTTAAAGCTGAGAGGAGCAGAAACATCAAAATTCACACAGTTCAAGTTGTAAGAAACCAGAGGCATAGCAAGAAAGTTGAGGAAATTTGGACGGTGAATGCAAAAATATTCAGAGAGAAAAATTTTCACACAGCGAGTTATGTACAGAACGGGATTAAGAGGATACAAAGGTGTCAGAAAAAGAGAAAAATTGAGAAGAGTCATAGAAATGAAAGTATAGTAAATAGAAAGTTAAAGAAGGGCAGTACGCGAAATTTAAAAAGAAAGACGGTTAGACATTTGATTGTTGGAAAGAATGGGTTTAAGACGTGGGAAAATACTGCTAGCATTAGAGTTAGAATTAAATGGATGATGAAAAAACCCCGATTAAGAAAATTGCTGAAGTATAAGTTAAAAAGTTTTGGTTTAAGAGAAACGGGAAGTCAGGATATCCAGTTTGTTTACACTACGCGAGGGGGTTCTTTTGTTGAGGATCATGCATTTTTGAAAACAGCAGAGGGCTTGGTGGATTTCTTCCCCCACGGTAAAAAGAGGAAACGGTTAGTCTGGGACGGCCTTTGTTTACGTTTTACGAAGGGGGTACGACTGTGCGTTTAGAGGGTAATTCGTGTCGTTTCTCCTTTCGGAACTTTGAGGAGTGCGGCAGAAATGAGAAAAAACTGGTTTCGCTGGGGTTTTTCGCCAGGGTAATTTGCGTTTCAATGATAAAAAATTTTGGGGAAGCAGGTGTTGATTTTTGTGGGATACTGAGTATGCTAAGAATATAACATAGGTTCACGAGAATTAGTGATGGGAACAACATTTGCGTGGAGATGCATTAAAAATAGGATATACAAAATAGATACAAAATAAAATGAGCTATAAATAATGCGTAGGTATAATTAAAAATAATGGAAGTGAATGGGGCTTTTAGAAAATGAATGGGAATCCTGGCCAGATTTGTATTCATTTATCTAAGAAGCTGGGAAGATACAGAATCAGGGAGCAATAAATAAAGGGATCCGTGGATAGTATGAGAGTTTAGCATAATTGAGAAAAATAAGAAAGAAATAAAGTACATATAAAACAAGCATTTAAAAAAAAATATGAATAAATTAAATGAATATGATGTCAGTTATGAAAACAGGGTTAATGATCAATGTCGTCGACAACAGGGTTAATGATCAATGGATACAAAGAAAAACGGAATAAAATGTAACTTACCTGAGTAATAGAGAGATATGTGGAGTACAGCAGCGGAGTTGGGAAGTAGAAACAATATTAAATCCATCGGGAGTGGCACACAGTTATGGAAAGTTCGGCGAAGGGAGATTATCGGTAGCAATGAGTGGATTTCAGTTACATGAAAAAAAATATAAATAAATAAATAAATAAATAATGTAACAAGTGATTGATAGTTTGGTTTTGAGAATGTAGTAATCTCAGATAGAGAACAAAGCAAGCTGAGGGCGCAAAATGTAGAAAGTGGAATAAAAGTATTAGATATGGTTTAATACGAAATAAATAAAAATAGAAAATAAAATAAAAATGAAAAAAAATCATAAAAAGATTGAAATGATACAAAGTAGTGAGTAAATTAATAGATTTAAACGCAACCACGTGAGCGGCGAGTAATCAAACAAAATCTAAAAAAAAAAAGAAAGAAAAAAAAAGATATTTCACTACAAAATTTGAAAATAATCTCGGAATATGCAAGCAATCATATAAATAGTATTAAAGAGAAATAAAAATGATACTTAAACATAGATTTAATCCTGGATGAGATGTGATTGAAATCTAGAATGCTTAGGTATGAAATCGTGGAAGACACGAGGTGACAGATTCACACCTTACACCGTTTGACCAGTTATGAATGGGGAGTTGTAGTGGCAAGACGGCAAAAAAAATAATTAGTACCAGGTGTGCCTGGACGAAACCAGTTTAGGAGGAGGTAGGAACAGTTTGGGAGTGGGGTTATCTTTATATATAAAAGGCAAAGTCTGTGTGTGTGTGACCGAGTTTTTGTCTGCTCGCGGCACGGCGCAAAGACGGCAGGTCGGACAGTCTTGAGATTCGACACGAAGATGCCCCCCGAGGTCTCATTATGCACCTCGAAGCCCTTTTTTCGATTTTTTAATTAGATTTTCCGTAATTAAATATTTAGTCGCGATTTGGAGCTCCCGGACGAGTAAAAGCTCCGTAAATCCTAACGTATCCGTCCAAGAATTTTTTTTTTTGGACGAGCCTATACGGGAAAGATCACACTATACGGAAATCTTAATTAAAATTGTCTGTCTTAATTTATCGATTAATTGTGATTTTTTTTCGATCGCCTGTACGCACCCGTTTTTCGGAAAAAAACGCGATTTTGGCCGCGACCCTTTTTTCCAAATTGTCGAATCTATACGTAAATGTCGTTACATTTTTACGAAATTTGTATCTCAGAGACCCTAGACATCACAGTTTCGAAATCCAGAACCAAAATTAATTTACAATTTGTAGTTATTTTTTAATAATTTATTTTATGATTCGGAAACTTTTGCGAGAAATCTCATTTTGGAGATTTCGTTCTTCATTTCCGGACGAAGGTACAGCGGGGGAAAACAGGTTTTCGACGTCAAGCCGTTTTCGTCGGTCGTTTTCGACGTCAAGCACGTGATGTCTTAACAATGTGCCTTTGGGGTGTTTGTTTTCTATGAGGGATTGAGTGGTTAAAGGAAATCGATTACTATTGCAGTGATAATCGATTAAAAAATCGCATTTAGTAATGCCGTAATTTTTTTGGCCAACACTTAGTTAATATCATATAATTTGTGGTGTGTTTGTGGAAAACGTTTTTCGTCTCGCTGACTGTTGTGGAAAGTTTTAAGTAATCCTATGTCAAAAATTTTGCCAAAATGTGCCAGAAAGGATTAAATTTATATAGATAAAATAATGTATCGTGGTGAGGAAAAGGATGACAGCGACGCCCATTAACAAAGGGTTAAGGCTACTAAAAAATTGGTAATTACATTAACCGAGCAACGCCGGGACGGGTACAGCTAGTTGTGTAAAAAACCGAGAATGGACGCGAATTTAGGTGAACGTAGCTAACCGGATAAACATAAAATAATGATTTATCATAAGCTGACCGAAGTTTTTTGTTCGAGTTAAACGTGGGGAAGCAGTGCAGCAAAATTACAGAAAGTTTTGGTCAAAGGGAATTTAACCAAAATAGGATGTCCATAGATTACAATAAATAAACATTTTGACCACTTGATGGTATTGAATGGAAGTGTTTTGCCAAAATAATAAAAAGAAAAAAAGATAAATAAATAGATAAAAAAATAAAATGTGTAGAGATTTGTAGAGTGTAAATATCGCGGGAGTTAGGAACTATGAATAGTAACATGTATTTTGTGTATATAATGTCATTTGCAAAGTGTTGAAAATTTTTTTATAGTGAATCATGTGAAAATTAGTTTGAAAGTATAAAGTTAGTATTTATGTGCAAAAGTGTTTTGAAAAATGTATTGAAATATATAGTTTTAGATAGAAATGTTAATATGGCAAATATACATAGATTTAATTAATTATTTTGAATGTAATATAATAATAATAGAAAGGTAAATCTAGTGTATGTTTGATAGTGTTTTGGGACTGAACTTATCAAAATATGATTGTGAATGCAAATGATTTTGTCAACATTACGAACAGTAAATAGATTTGATCCGGATACAAGTTGAAGGAACTTTTGAAGGACATTAAAAAAAAAAGATTTGATTGCAGAGATTTTGCAGCTTTTTTTTTTCAAAAATTTGTATGTAGACAGTTTGTGGTGCTCTTCCAAACTGAGGGGGAAGTTTGGATTCGATGAAAAAGCAGGTGTTCAGTTCCCACGGTTTCGAGTTAGTTTTGGTGTGTTAGAGAGATAGAAAAAGAGTATAGATTGTTTCGGTTAGAGTCAAATTTTGTGTTTGTTGGTTTTAAGTCTTTACGCTCCCTAATCCTATAAAGGTTGTAAATAAATTGATAAAATATTTTGATTAAATGATTGTGTATACTTAAAATTTTGAAACATTGAAAAAGTTGGAATTTGAAAATTGAATATTTTGCTAGGAAGGTTATGATTATAAATCTTCGTAGCATAATTTGTAAATATTAGTTTCTTTGTAAATAAATTATGATCTATTTTAAACTTAATGAGTTGGTTTAATTTATGTCTATTTGATCTGTTCGTTATTGTCAATTGGTGTCCAGAGCTTTGGGTTGGATTCAACAAAATAACT
Organism: Dolomedes plantarius; assembly: GCA_907164885.2. Classification (NCBI taxonomy): domain Eukaryota; kingdom Metazoa; phylum Arthropoda; class Arachnida; order Araneae; family Dolomedidae; genus Dolomedes; species Dolomedes plantarius. Next base: position 56,794,625 of record OU015494.1, on the reverse strand, counting down.
TAAACACAACGCAACCAAATAATTTTAATTATAAATAAATAAGTACTAACCCAAATAAACTACGTTTCACGCCCAAAATCTAAATTCAGGACAGACTATACGATATAATATATATATATATATATATATATATATATATATATATATATATATATATTTATTTATTTATGAATATGAGAGAGGGATGGGAGTTAAATATAGATAGGCAGGCAAATATGTTTCATAGCAGGTTCATGTACAATTTGTAGAATTTATTAGCGTAATGATTGTCATACTCTGTGGATTAAAATTAGGGCTGAAAATGTGAATATAAAGTAACAACTACAGGACAACAGAGAATAGAAAATAACTGCAAAAAAAATATCATTTTATATATTTTAACAGAGAACAGAACATAATTGCAGAGAAAAAAAAACTCGTCTAAAAAAGAAAAACAGAATACATAAATATTTTCTCTTCACAGCATATAAAATTAAAGCCTTTTCTCAACTAAGCAGAGGAATAATTACTAAGTTCCTTTTTTAAAGAAAAAAGTGGACCTTCTTCGGAGTGGCACTTTTCTAATATTCAATTTCTACCTGTTCAATTTTACAGCAATTTTCTCTTTATTTACATATTTTTATAAATTACTTAAATACAGAACAACTTTTTACTTTCAGTGTCATTACAATATACACTTTTTAACGAAGTCTAACTTGCTTTAGTGATAAAGTATTTTTAAGTATTACAAAATATATTAATAAGAAACAACTTAATGCTAGAAATTTTTATTATCCGTTGATTTTCTTCTGATATTTTATGAACCCGAGATCATGTCAAATAAAACTAAAAGTTACCCAGACAGAGCAAGTTACACCCTGCTACTATGTAGAAATCGTTTATTCCCATAGATTTTAAATGGTAATTCATGTATACACTGTACAGCAGTCAAATAAATATGCAGTTAGAATTTTTCGATGAAAACAATTCATTATTTTTTCTCAATATTTTCTCAATATTTTCATTTCATAATTATGAAAACAAACCATCAAAAATCTCAGGAAGTATCATATTCTGTAATTTATTAATCTATTCTTCTGTATTTTGCAAAAAATATTTTGAAGATTATTGAGAATCTTTCTATAATTTTCAGTTAAAGAGAAAATTTTGCCGAGTTTGATGGCATAGCAGTATGTTACAGATAGAAGTATTAAAAATTGGGAGTTATGATGGGCAATCCCAAGCGTAGCCCTGTGGTGCAATTGGTTACCGCGCTTGTACAGTAAAGAAGCCTCAAGTTCAGAGCCGGGTAGTTGTTTTAAGAGTGTAGAGAAAGATGTGAGAAAAGGTGGCAAGTTATCTTTTAAGATTAGTATGTGAATTTGTTTTCCAAGTAAAATCACAGTTCTTATGAAAGAGAAAATTATTAATATGTGTATTTATTTTCTAGTCGTACTCTCCATCTGCATGTTTTGATTTTATCTTATTTGTTCTATTTTTACCTCTGGTTCCCTCTAAATGGGAAACATACTATTATAAAAAAATAAAATAAATAAATAATATAACGCAACTCTGCTGTTTTACTAATGCCTGAGAGCATGCTTTGTTCTTAGTGTTATCCAGTTTTTTATATACACTCATGGACAAATAAATTAGCGTACCAAGAAATAATTGCGGTATCGTAACGAAACTTGCAATGAAGGTACATGTCGAGGAGATATGCAAATGATTACAAATGCAGCGTGATTGCGCATTACGTATAGCCGGTAGAAGGCGTTGAACATAGTACTCTGTGGAGTATAAAGCAGGTAAGCAAAGCTTGTTTGAGTGTGCTGAATCATTTACAAAGGAAGAGCTGAGATAGACATGCCATTACGCCGTGTTCGAAGACAATTCAAGCAGTTGTCGCAGTTTGAGAGGGGGAGAATCGTCGGGATGATGGAAGCTGGGTGGTCAGCTAGGCGAGTAGCTCGTCAATTAGGCCGCTCTGATTGTGTTGTGAGGAGGTGTTGGGACCAGTGGACCCGAGAGATGTCATGTACACGAAGACCAGGCTCAGGACGCCCTCGACAGACCAGTCGTCGAGAAGACCGCCACATCGTAAGAAATGCACGCGTACAGCCAACTGCTTCATCGGCCGCCATCCAGGCACAGGTAGCACCTTCACTAGGGGCCTCTGTGTCTTCTCGAACCATACGAAGGCGCCTGGCTGAAGGACAGTTGGTATCGCGGCGCCCATTACGTGTGCTGCCCTTGACGCCCACCCATCGACGCCCCCGTTTGGAGTTTTGCCGCGCACGAAGAAACTGGACTGCAGCGGAATGGAACCAGGTAGTCTTTATCGACGAATCCAGATTCAATCTCGGCAGTGATGACAATCGTGTTCGTGTGTGGAGAGCCCGTGGTAAACGCTTCAATCCTGCCTTTGCTGTACAGCGACACATCGCTCCCACAGCGGGTGTGATGGTATGGGGTGCCATTGCCTACAATACACGGTCACCCCTAGTATTGTTCCGTGGCACCATGACAGCCCAGCGGTATGTTCATGAAATCCTGCAACCACACGTGTTGCCACTCATGCAACGGCTCCCAGGAGCCATTTTTCAACAAGACAATGCTCGGACTCTTACGGCAAGGGTGTCACAAGACTGTCTCCGCACTGTTACTACCCTTCCTTGGCCTGCCCGATCCCCAGATTTGTCTCCAATCGAGCATATCTGGGATCATTTGGGACGACGAGTTGGGCATCCCACGAGTTTGAACGAACTAGAGGCAAGGTTACAGCAAATATGGAACGGAATGTCTCAAGACTTCATACAGAACTTGTATGACTCAATGCCCGATCGTATCGCATCGTGTATTCGCGCAAGAGGGGGTCCAACGGAGTATTAACTCCTCCGTTCTTTTGCCTCTTTCTCTGAAATAAATTATCCTTTTTCTTTGATTTTCTTATCATTTACTTATATCAAAGTAGTCATTACGTATGTAAAATTTCGTTTCATTTTGACGACTCCTTCTTGGTGCGCTAATTTTTTTGTCCTTGAGTGTATAAACAAAATTTGGATCCTTAGAATTTCAGTTTAAATATTATCCAAAAAAATCTTTCCAAGACAACATTCCAAGTTATTTTGAGTTTGTATTCCCCCGCACAATCAGCTCAAAAATCTTGAGCTTTTGTTTAGTCAAAGAGAATAAGGTTATTTTTTTTAAAGAAAAAAAAAGATATATTATTATGCAATATGAAAATCTTTGAAAGGGATTAGAGGTAAGTGAAACTAAATATCTTGAATCTTACAAAGAGAAGATGGAGTTAATATGTGTATAGCACAAAAAAACAAATTATGAACTTGTCACTCCCTGACCTTAATTTTTCTTTATATACATTCACGCCCGCTTCAATAGCTTGTTATCTTATTACTAACAATGATTCGGTTTGTTACTTGCTCATCACAAACTTTCGTCAGAGTAACATAAATATTAGAGAACCATACGTATTGGTTCATTATCAGTATCTTCTTAAATAACTCTCTCAGTCGATAACAACAGCTCGTGTGTTAATAAAATACTAATGTGTTTTATTAACACACGAGCATGAGTATTTGTACAAGAGGACCCTCGAAACTAATGTGAAAACAATTTACTCTTTCATTAGTCGATTACATTAGGGAAAGGGGAAATAAATTATGTATTTTCTTAGCATGTGCATAATTGGAAGGAGTGACAGATATTTTGCATGGATATGCAGTAGTATTGAAAACTAAAATATAATTTTTTTACCGCTTTGTCCACTTCTCTACACTTTGGAATACGTCTGATATCCCTTAAAAGAAAAAAGTAAGAAACACTGGCAATTTCTACACAGATGGGAGTGATGGCATCGTCATTCTGTCCTCTACACCACCCTCTAGCTAAGTTTTGCCTGACATCTTTAATGCATCTTCAGTCCCGACAACTGCTTTCTCTCAATTCCGTGAGGAGAAAATGTTTTGTGTTAATACGACATGCTCATGAAGTGGTGCAACTTTTGATCAGCCTTCAAAGGAACACATTTTGTCTTGTGTCGAAACCAAATTTCATGTTATAAGACAGTAGCATAGATATTTCCAAACTCACAGCAAAATGCTTAGGCTACTTCTAGAAGCGCATGTATGTGAAATAAGCGTATCGTAAGACGGTGTTTTCAGTTGTTACTAAGCAACATTTTAAGATGTCCCCCGTTCTTCGGTTTCAAGGGAACATACTTTCGACCATGAGCTTTTCCGTGTTTTTAGTTCCAAATTATTTGACTGATTTAGGGGATTAGTAAGGAAAAATTTCCCTCTTTAAACCTACTTTGAGATCTTTTTCCACCTATTTCTGTAATATTTAACAAGTGTTATGGTACATTTTATAACATTATTTATAACAGCTGATTTCATTGACATAACTGATGTCGTTCATATTGCCAAAAATGTGGAAATAAATGTCAAATAGAGTTCAAAACATTTTCTAAGCAACTTTTCCTTATTTATGTCCCAAATGAGGTTCCGTCCTTTATTCCTAGGCCTTTGAAACATATTCCTTAATGGAATTTTTGCATAGTGCGATGAAGTTTTATATCTAATAAAAGTAATTTGCAACTGGAGAAACAGAGAACGGCAAATAGGAAAGCAGTAGGATAGATATTTTAAAAAATATGTTTTTTAAATATAACTACCGAATTTTTTTTATCTGTCTAACTTAGACATTTTCTAATAACTTAATACTTCGTTATAGAAAAAATGTGTTGCTCTGATAGCTTCGTTTTGGGATTCTTCCCTTCGAATATTTTCTTGCGGAAAATGTCATATGATTACTCCCCAAAATCCTTAAATGTTAGAGCGTTAAAATGGAAAAATAATTTTATCACTTTAACCAATTTTTCTGTACTAACGCATTTTTAGGACGCATTTTTAGGACATAGGGAATTTCAATAGGAATAATACATCCCAACAACGTGATTTTAATATTTTTCTATTTTACCTTACTATTTCCGGCCATCTCTCTAAAATCTTCCATGCAAATTTCAAGCGAACAACAAATTACCTAAAAATTTACCTATTAGCGACTAATCTTTAAATCAAATAATTATAATATAAAAAATGTGCAAAAGCTATTGTGTATATAACTCAACATTTCCAATATTTTAACATTTATACGAACGGTAACAATTTTCTAAATTTTTCACATATCTAACAGCTCCATGACCAGTAGTGAAGGAAAAGGTGCTTTAAAACCATATTTTTGTTAGTATCTTAATAATTTTAAAATGAAATTTTATAATGAATTTTCATTTTCCTCGAAAACTCATCAACTTTGTAAGCACGAAATTTATCAGCATTACCTGAACCAGTTACAGATATTATCCTTCCCTTAATGCGATGAAATGAACACATATTGTCCCATCTTTAAAGGTTCATATGTAAACTAATATGTAAACTATATTTAGAAATTAAATAAGTTTCAACGTAATAATATCGTGTAATATCAAATCCTACTTATGAATAGTTACTTGTTAATTGCGATATTTTGTATCAATTGTATATTATTTCTTACAGGAATTTTAAATGACTTATATACTCATTAAATGAAAGAAAAAGAAAAAGGTTGTAAGGAACAGTACAAACTTACTTTCATTTGAAATAATCAGAAAAAACAGTTTAATGCTTTTTTTATTGGTAAACACGTTTTATTTATGCATATTAAGTTTACAAATTACATCAAGTCCATCACAGTTATCACCTTAAAAAAAAGTACTTTTCCCTGTAGTCTTTTTCGATGCTTCTTTAGCATTTCTTTTTTATAAACAAACGTTTTACTTCCTTTTTTATCAGTTTCTGGATCATCTAAGCTCCTTCCTAGAATTTCAAAATTCTCAACTTCTAGGATAAAGTACTGAGTAGTCATGATTAGTTTCCTTCATTTGTTAACCTGCAATGTTTACAGGCCCATGTTTTTTGAAACTAGAAATATGTGGTGATTTGAGTCAAATAATTTCTTTTAAATGAAATTTTGGATTCCTCCAAGAGTCCTTAAAAAGATTATCCCGTCTTTGGAGGCAAATATATTAGTGCCCCTTTACCAAAGGAAAGTTTGTCTCTTATAATGGGTATCACTATAATGTACTACACATAAATCTAAGTTCTAATTACCTAAACATTTCGTTTTTTCTGCTTCAGATTTCCGTTTTAATATTAACTTCAATTCAGAAGTTAAAAACAAATGCATAATTTTGTCTAGCTGTTAGGAAGGAATTTAAATGCAACTTGATATTCCTCCTTATCAAGACATACTCTCCTACTCACCTTCTTACCGGTTTTGAATGACAAGAAATGACCTACAACTTTTCTATATTTATTTTTTCAGTTACTCACTAAGAAAGGAGAAAAAGGGAAATTGGTCTTTTTCACGTTAAGCATTTTCGTATACTATGTGCAAGAAAAAGTTTGATTCAATGAAAATGTTTGCTGACACAAACATCTTATATACAAGCCCCGAAAAAAAAGTTATAACAAATTGTGACGACACAGCACATGCAGTATTTTTTTCCTCTTTATTGTGAGATAAAGAAGGAAATTGATGGACGCTTGAAAAAAAATTCTTCATAAAAATATATTTTCCACAAAAAAAAATCCTTTAAAAAATCCCATTTTTTTCATAAGGGGAGGAACACTTTTAGCTTACGGCAACATTGGACATCGCTTTCTGTGAGGGGGAGGAGTCACACGCGGACAGTTTCATTTCAGACTGGTAAGCTACTCTTGTGATCCGTCTCATGACGTAATGAAAACCGTTGAATCGTGATGTACGCTGAGAGCATCGAGTTTCTTCAGGGGTGGCCGTTGCTTACGACACATGAGGATTTTCTTTTTTACTTATTTATTGATTTTTTTCTATAATGGTATGTGATCATTGTGACAATAAGCACAAGTTGTCCCATTTTTTTTTCTGTGTTGCTACAGATTGACAATTAATAAACATGTTCAATTCATTGTTTCCATTACTTTATAATCTGTAATATTTATAATAGGGGTAGTCATAGAAAGGAAATTTATTCTGTTATAGTAATATTTTTTGAGGAACTTGATAAAATGCTATGAAGCTTCCTCTCAAGTGTCAAGTAAAGAAGAAAATTCGAAGAAATAAAAAGCGAGTTTACTTTAAAAGCATGGAAACTGTTAAAGTCAATATAAAGTCAATAGAAGTCTATCTGGAAGAAGAAACTTTGTTTATAATTATGGTTAAAAAGCTATCTGAATGCATACATACAAAAAAAAATTTATTTTTGCCCTTACATATATCATATGTGACCGTAGAAATATATTTAAAGAGATGTGCTATAAGTAGAATAATATCAATATTGCCTGTATTTAAGGCAATGTAAATACACTTAGAGATCAAGAGCCTCCTCAGAAGGGAGCCAATTCCTTTACAGCCTGAAATATTTAAGTGCTTCTGGCTCGAGTACCAGTCAGTCCATTAACTGTAAGAGAGCTGCATCTTCACCCCCAAAAAAATTCTGCGTGAGAGAGCACTCTGTATAATTTTCCCCAAATAAAATACATCTCTTCATCATTTAAAATGCAGAAAGCTTTGACTATTTTGAAATCAATCTAGGTATGCAATAGGCAATGTTTTCTCTAACCAATAGAGGATACTCTGCTTTCTTCTAAAGCATCATATGCGACTATAAAGTATGGAAACATTCGTGCTTTATTAATTATATAGCATTGATTCACCGTGGTCGTCAAATGCAGTTAGGATTCGCCAAGAAAGTTTTCAAGTGCTTGGAACTCAATTGGAAATCAATTTTCGTGCGACAGACTGGAACAATTCACCTTTGTTGCTTAGCATTTGGAAAATTTGCATTAGAGTTGGCTCTATAATTTATCAAATGTGTTTTATTGAATTTAAGTCCTATTGGTTGGGAGGGCCAAAGCTGGTAGGACAATTATCTCATGTACAACAAAGAACTTGGGTGCTACATTTCCTCGATGAATGAGTGCATTGGTTCTTATATTTTAGAGCTGTAAGGTCATTTTTGCTTCGTGAGCTCTATGAGTGAGAACATTTTCCTATTTAACCTAGCTAGATAAGTCGAAGAACGGTGTATCAGCATAAGAAGATGGTCACGTGTTATTGGAAAATTACATGCAGTGTTCTCAGTTCCTTCAAATTTAACATGTTTACCCAAACCATGTAACGTGAGTACGTCCCAGACCATAACAAAAGCTTTCAGTGTTGGGAACAAGCATTCCGGCCTGTAAGTATCCTTCTGCTGAAGCCAAACATGTATGCTTCTGTTTGCAGAAAGAAGTGTTAGACTCTTTAATCCACATGGCATCCTTCCTGTGTTATACATTCCTCTCTCTATAATATCTTACAGGTAAAAAAACAAAGCAAATTTAAACTCTATTCCTCTTGTTTGACTTGGCTTTAATGTGTAGGCGTTCGACAGTTCTGCTCCTGAAGAAAAAAGTTGAATTCTTGTTTCAAATTTTTCTAACAGGGTTTACTTTTTAGTAATTGAGTGCAAAATAAATCTTCTTCCTCATGATGCATCCTGTGCATCGTCTTGTACGACTAAATGATCTACTCCTTTTAGTATGCAATCTCGGTTTTTCTCAGGCTCTTCAACGGCCATTGGGTTTAAGGCTTTTGAAATGGAATGCTGGTGGATTGTCCCAGTCAAATAAGTCGGAAATAAAACTAGTTTTTTCGTTTTAATATCGACTTTTTTGCTATTTTATTAACTGAGGTTACTGTGAAATTTTATAATTTCCCGGAATAAAATCTTTACCTACAACTTATTTAAGGCAGGTGGCTAGTAGCCAATAGATTGGGGTTAGGAATCGTATTACAGCAAATTTTAAAATATGAAAAGAAACGGGACAAGCGGAGGACTGTTCTGAAATCGCTACTGGAATCGGACTGTTCTGAAATCGTCTTGAGGTCAAGAGGGATGGAGTCAAAAAGGTTTACAATTTATTTTATCTATATTCCTTCCATCAGCAAACCCAATTTGTCAATTCTATCCTTAGAAAAAGAAATATTCTTATGGGTGATCTAAATTTTCATTTTTCGAGAGGGAGGTATTCTGATACTAATGCTGATGGCAGAGAGATTGAGGATCTTCTCAACTCAAGCCCTTTAGATTTAATTTACTGTAAGGATGACTCATCAACTGTCATACATTAAAACGGCACAGCTTGATTTCTAGACTTCTTCTGTGCTACCGCTGATAGCAACCCCTACGGGAGGTATTCTAATACTAATGCTGATGGCAGAGAGATTGAGGATCTTCTCAACTCAAGCCCTTTAGATTTAATTTACTGTAAGGATGACTCATCAACTGTCATACATTAAAACGGCACAGCTTGATTTCTAGACTTCTTCTGTGCTACCGCTGATAGCAGCCCCTACGCTGTAAGAAAAAATGTTGAGGATCCGGGATGCGGACATAAACAAATAATACTATCACAATAAATCAAATTAAACATAATATTAATTCATTCAAAAAGTACCATGGAACCCTCGAAGAGCTAATTGGAGTGATTTCTCAGATAGTATTGAGCGGGAATTATCTCGAATTAACTTATATTTTTCTAAACATCCGGATGTTTTAATTAAGCTTTATGTATAGGCTGGATATGGGAACGTTAAATCCGTACACCGGAAACTCCTTCTATGAGGTCAGTGGGTAGAGAAGGTACGATCCCTCCAGATGTCGCCCCTGGGGGTGTTCGGTCGAAATTGTGGTGGCACCTAGCCAAGTTGGATTCCAACCCATGTGGTGCTATCATAATACGGAGCCGCACTACTCAGCTTTAAGCCTATATGGACCTGGTCGGGAACTTCCGGCCAGGGGGCATTAGGAACAACAACAACAACAACAATTAAGCAATTTAATAACACCATATTATACTGTGAAAAAAGAAGTATCTCCCGAGGAAAGGTTAAGTCTTGCAAGTTTTTGGTCTGATGGCTTAAAAGTAGCTTATGAAAAAAAGTGATCACTTGAGAAAAAATGGCTGAAACTGCGAAAAAATCATCTGATGTTGCGGCATGGTGGGAACAGTCAACTTTATTTAAAAGGTTTGTACAAGGTGAAAAATGAAAGCGCTTTGATATTTTTAAAGTCAAAATTGATTCTGAGAAGAATAGGTTCAGAACATGCAAATTCCGGACCAATATTCAAAATAAGAGCTATATCCCTCGGAAACAACCGATTTATGATGGAAGTAGGGGGCCTTATTCAGGCCAAGATATAGCAAACGCTTTTAGCTGGTCTTATTTTCAAACCCAAAGAAAGAGCCATTTTGTCCGAAAGTCTTAAATGCTGAGAGTCACAGCTCAAGAAATTACTGAAGAAATTTTTACATTCTACAGATTCATCCGCTGCTCTGAAAATTTTTTGAACTCCCTTCAGTGTGATGGAGCTTAACATAGAAATATCTAAGACTGGGACTGTAAAAGCCCCTGGTGACGATTGTATTGCTGTGTGGTTTTTGGAACACCTTAAAAATACTGGTAAAAGAGCTCTTCTCAATTTTTTTTATTGCATTTAGAAGACAGATGTCGTGTCCATGCAATGGAAGAGTGCGGTGATTCTGCCATCCCTGAAGGAAGATAAGGATGCAACATTTTATAATATTTTAAGACCAATCTCCCTAACAAGTAGACTTAGAAAGAACATGGAAAGAATGATTGCAAACAGTTTACATTGGTACCTTTTAGCATTTTATTCTATTGTCTTGTCAGCAAGCTGTATTCAGAAGAAATAGATCTACGAACAACCAAGTATCTTTCTTCAGCCAGTCTATTAAGAATGCATTGGATTACAAAAAAGTTTTCTGAGCAGTTTATGTAGACTTGCGATCCCATTTCCAGTCTGTTTACGATCTCATTTGTAGAGGAAAAACTGCTCTGCAAAATGGCTCCCTTTAGTATAATATTGAAGATGTTGGGCTGGTTCCGTTCATTTTGGATCCAGAAGACATGTAGAATTCCCGACAGAAGGGCCCTCTCGAAAAGCTTTAATTTCTAGACTGGTCTTCCACAAGCTTTAGTTTCCAAATGCTCACTTTTTAATATCTATACTCTTAGACAAAAAAAGACAAAAAAAAAGACCCCAAAGAAAGAGAAAAAAGACGGAGAAAAAAAAGATGCACCAAGAAGGAGTTATCCGAATGGGACGAACATCGATAGATGTGATGCACATGTACAGAAAAACCAACGATTACAATTTGAGAAAAATTGGAGGATTTATTCAAGAGTTTCACAAAGTGAAAAAGTCAATAACGCGTTGGTCCACCTATAGCCCTTATGCAAGCAATTATTCGGCTTGGCAATGATTGATAGAGGTTGCGTATGTCCTCCTGTGGAATATCTTGCCAAATTCTGTACTATTGCCGCGTTAGATCGTCAAAATCCTGAGCTGATTGGAGGGCCCTGCCCATAATGCTCCAAACGTGCTCAATGGGGGAGAGATCCGGTGACCTTGCTGGCCAAGGAAGAGTTGGGCAAGCATGAAGACAAGCAGAAGAAACTCTCGCCCTGTGCGGTCGGGCATTATCTTGCTGAAATGTAAGCCCAGGATGGTGTGATATGAAAGGCAACACAACGGGGCGTAGAATATCGTCGACGTGCCGTTGTGCTGTAAGGAGGCCGCGGATGACAACCAAAGGGGTCCTGCTATGAAATGCAATTGCACCCCATAACATCACTCCTGGTTGTCAGCCCGTATGGCGGAAGACAATCAGGTTGGTATCCCACTGCTGCACGAAGCGGGCTCAATTCGAAGCGGTACCCATCACTCAAGGCAATTCTATTCGTCAGTGACATTCCAGGTCGAATGTGCCCGACACCACAGAAAAAGGGCTTGTCAGTGTACAGAGGTCAATGGTAGTCAGCGCAAGGGGCGCCGTGAGCTCAGCCCCATGTCTCTAAGCCGCATATGAATGGTCCTTGCCACCACTAAAGCACCAGTTGCACGTGCGATCGATGATAATGATGAATCTGGGGCTGTGAGTGCCGCTCCACAGTGGAGTATTTGTAGCAAAAACCTGGCCAAAATAATTTTTCATGTGTTTTAAAGTTAAAACCATTGCTTTTGACTTTTGAATTACTTTCTAATAGTAAATACTCCTTTTTTTAAATTTAAAATTTAAAAAAATTAAAATTTAAAAAATTAAAATAAAAAAAAATTTTAATTTAAAAATTTTAAGTTTTAAAAAAATTAAATTTTTAAAAATGTTCTCTATAAATTAATATTCATTATATATATATATATATATATATGACATTAGAATTTTGAATCTCGTCTATTTTCTATAGTTCGGGTCCCCACATTTGTTTAAGATAGGCCCCTTTTCTCAGAATAGTCCACCCAACAGCAAATGGACATCTGCAAGTCCCAGAAAATGCATTCAGGCAAATAACCGCAGCAGAGGGTGAAAAGTATGGGATAAACACCACTTTAAATTCAAACCAGTTGATAGAAATATAGAGCCGTGCCGCTCCAGAAGGATTAACAAAATCCTGTCTCTAGTCATCTAAATCCTCAGTTCACAATATCTCAGAGATAATGGCTGCAGGTGCCAGATATAAAGGGATCCAAAGCGTCCAATACTACCATCAAGATAAAACGCACCCAATATGCTTCTAAGAATTGTACCAGCCTTACCACCCACGACAAACATCTGTGTTTACGTAAACAGTCGCTGACTTTTTGTACAGCCCCTGGCTAAAAGAGCCAGACAGGCATTCTATTGTTGCTTCTGTATGTGTACACTTGTATGTTCCGCCTCTTGCTAGAAGGACGCTCTGATCTCCGCCATCAACTCTAGAGAAATAAAGGATTTCAATTTTATAAGAACTCTGTCTGGATTTTGTGTTTATAATGGAACGTCATGTGGTGAAATATGACAAGTCGACAGGACATTACTTATTGCGAATTAACACCTAATGGATTGTGAATAATGAGAAATTAAATTTATTAAATGAACTTATGCGTTTACGACAGAAAAAGACAAGAAGGACAAACATGGCGGAAGAAAAAGAACTTAGATTTCCAATTCCCCACAGCGAACAGAGGAAGGTTTCGTATTTCACCCGTGTTACGAACGAAGAAGGGCTGATAAGATATCGGGACTAAACCCATTTGAGAGTGGCAATGTTTCTCCGATATTCAGAAGAAAAGTATTCGTGTCGGAAATCTGTACAATGTTATGTGGTGAGTCCTCGAGATGCATTTTACCTGAACAGAATGTGGTGAAACAAGAAAGTAATGAATGATCACAGAAATGTTTTAGTGATTCGACAGACCCTCCACCGATTCCGCAGATCCAATTAGGTTGTGTAAAGGTGAAATATGGATTAGTGTGATTATGTGTGCATGTCAAGTATTATTTATGACGGGCAGTGCAATTGTCAAAGGTTCTGATTAGCCTTTGATGTGGCCCTAAGTGTCATCGAGCGACGAAGTGTTATTTTTAGTGTTTTTGTGTGTGTGTGTGTATATTTGTGATCACGTTGAGTGATATGCTCATCTCATAGATTCTTGCTACAAAACTTTAGTGAAGTACATAGTAACCAACTATGGTGTTTAGAGGATCCGGAACACAGTGATTATAACGGACAATTCATAAAAACAGTGTTACCGCTAACAGTGCAACAAACGCAAGGTAAGATTATTATTGATAAAATTATCAGTGTAGAAGCTACTATAGGTGATCTAACTAGAACTATTAAGGTGTATGTTATAGATACCCAGTTGAATTATATTTTATTATCTTTAATACATATGAAGTTATTTAACCTGAATATTAAATTAAGTGATTGTAGCGTATATCAGGGTAATCTCGATATTACTCTCAACAAATTGTAGAGAAGTTGTTATCATAATGTTTCCTATCATCTCAATTCTAATATGAAAAATAAGAGTAATAATGACAATGAGAGTCAGGATGATGTCGAGAGTACCATATTTATAGAAACGAAATATTTTTATAACTCTAATAAAATTGTAGATAATCAATATAATCCAAGTAAGGGAGTAACTGAAAATTCTAATGATATGATTTGTGCTAAAAAGTATTATTAGTTCTTTTGTAAGTGAGTGTGATGATATATGTAAGTCGAGTAAATTGATAAATGAATATTCTGATAATAATAACTGTGCTAAATTATATTATGGTCGTATTGAAAATAATTGTGATGATATAATGCTAACGAATGGTAATGGAGAGCATGAGCATCCAAAATCGTCTAAGCAAATCAGGAATGCACTTGATTTGACTGAAGACTCTAAGACTCAGAATGCCATTCAGGATAAATTACCTGAATTGTCTAACAGGAATCTACCTCCGGAGCTCATTCCTCTATTGTCATCAGTTATTGGTATATTTGCTAAAAGTGAATATGATATTGGGAGAGTGAATATGGAGCCTGCTAGAATTATTACAACGTCAGAATTACCTATAGCATTGAGACCCTATAGAGCGTCACAAAAATGCAATTTAGAAATTAAGACCCAAATCAACAAATCGTTAAAACATTGTAAAATTAAAGGGGATACACAGAAAACACCCTGGTCGAAATTTCTAGAACAGGTTACCGTAGATTATAATAATACCCCTCATCAAGTTACCTCATTCCCCCCAATATATCTACTATATGGATGTTCTCCATACATTTCTCCATTAGCTGAAACCAAGATTTACCCAGATTTAGATAGTTTTTTCGTATACAATTTCTCTCTCTCTATCATTGACCATCAGAAAAACAAAGTACAGTATGATAAAGGCTTCCAAAAATCCCTTTTTAGAGTAGGTGATACCGTCATGATAGAGACATTTCATTACCCCCAACACCCGCAGACTAACCCAAACGTACGAAGGGCCTTTCACAATCACTAAACAATTATCCGACGTGACATATGACGTTAATAAGCGAAACCAGCTGACGAAAAAGACGTCGACGTAATTCATGCATCTAGGCTACGATTTTTTAATTCAGCACAAAATTTTGAATTGTGTGAAGGGACGAAACCCCAGTCTCCAAACAGCTGATAGCAGATAAACAAACCGAAACTTACGGAGATGCGAAGAGTAGGAGGGTGAACTCTGACCTCACCCAAGAGAAGTAGGTCAAACGACGAGTAGGGAATTATTGTATTTTGGAGGGGGAGGCAAAAGAGCGAGTCCCCGACCGCGGTTTTCACCCTGTGAGAGATAAGGGACAGATTCGTAGCCTAGAGTGTTGTAAAAAGAGGCGAATAATAATTATACCTTAACCAAACTAGCTGAAGTTGTCAGAATTATTTTTGTTGAGCCTTTAATTTTATTAACAGAGAGCAGCACGTTTTCTTTATTTTATTTTGAGAATATCTATTTTTTAGATGGCAACTTCTTTTGTTTTAAAGTTATCTACCATTTTTGTTGTTGTAGCTGTTGTTAGAATTTTGGCCTGTGATATGAGAGTTTTCCGTGAATAAAATTATTTTTAAGTTATTTAGAGATGAAAATGTGTAGTATTATTTCTTTTGAGAAGATGGAATGCATTAAAGCACAGAAGTTATTTAATTTTTGATTCAAGGTAAAAATTTTTATTCATCTTATTCTAAAGGAATGGCTGTTTTTTCGAACCGGGTGTGTTCTCAACGGTGTTGAGTAGATTTAGACACACTAACTTTCTTTTATGTTTTGGTTTAATAACATAAAGTGGCGTCCGCGACAGGATTTAACCGCCAATTCTCAGAGGATAAATGAATAGAAAATTTTGTTTAAAAGGAAAACTAGTTGAGAAAAAGTTACGGAAGATATTTTGAGAAAACAAAAGGTTTAATATTTTTTAAATAGATAGTTAGATTAAAAGAGATGTGTCAGCACTGCTGTTAAAATTTCAGTTTCGTAACGAAGTACAGTAAATTTTGAGGAACAGAAAATAAAAATCGCCAAATCCAGGAAATAAATATCTCCAAACAGATTAGACGAGAAATCGCTCCTTGGCGTTCGTTGCATATACTCCATCTGAGCCAAGTTTGATACTGAAGGTAAATTCGTTTTGATTTGAATTCCAGAAACTTTCATTTCGGAATTGTTTACAATGGAAAAGTTAAGGAAACCCCGTGGTGCGTTACGAACTTCATTTTCGAGAACCCTGAAAATATTAAAAACAGAACTTAGTAAAAAAGAAATAGATAAAGGTTTTATAAAGGATTGAACCACGAAGATTGATAAGCTTATGTGTGAAATTAAAAACTATGATAAAAAAATTATTGATTTAATTTCTGATGCTAAAGATTCTACTGAAGAATTAGCTTTTGCCGAAATGGAAGAATGCGAAAAATATTCTGATGATTACATAACAATTAAACGTTTGGTCTCAGAGATTTTAAGTAGTGACGGATCAGTTATAAAAAATATAAACCAGAATGAGCCATTGAGTAAGGATAGTAAACCTAAGTACTATAAATATCCAAAATTGAGTATTAAGCTTTTCAATGGTTCACTAATTAATTATCTTTCGTTTTGGTCGCAATTCCAAAACATCCACGAGGACACTGAGATTGAGGATTGCGACAAATTCCAGTATCTTTTGCAATCCGTGCAGCCAAATACTCGTGCCAGAGAACTTTTGGAAAGTTATCCAATTACATCTGAGAATATCCCAAAGCCGTATCAGCGTTTCCAGAGAGATTCGGGAATCAGAAACTTTTAGTAGAAGTTTATGTCAGAGAATTTTTAGAGTTAATTATTGCTAATGTGCAGTGTAATAGAAAAGACAAACTTCCATTTCCCGATTTGTTTACCAAAGTTGACGCTTATTTAAGGTCATTGGAATCTTTGGGCTTGAAGTCCGAGAATAATTCTGCCTGGTTGTACCCGATGGTAGAATCGAGCCTGCCTGAAGATATTTTAAAAGCATGGCAGAGATATTCTCTTTTAAGCAGTGGTCATAGTAATGACTCTAATAAATGTAATTTAGATTTGCTCATGAATTTCCTAAGACGCGAAGTCGAAGGGGAAGAACGGCTAAAATTGGCCAGAACAGGGTTTGAGGATAACCATGTTGACTGTAACAAGGGTACCGGAAAAGATAAATTTCATAGAAAATAAACCAGGTTCCCTACTGCTGCAAGTCTGTTTTCAGCTAAAGAACGAACTTGCGTTTTTTGCGAGAAATCACATGAGAGCAAAGACTGTATAACAGCTAGATCACTATCTCTCCAAGAGAAAACTGAAACGGTGAGGAAAAAGAATTGCTGTTTGAAGTGCTTAAGAAAGGGTCATCGTGCCAAGACATGCAAAATTTTTGTACGGTGCCATGTATGTTCTAAACCTCATACGGAACTATTTTGTCTAGAACTGGTTAAGAGAAAATCGGGGGAAGAGAACACAGCTGCTGCTGAAATTTTACAGAGCACTGTAAGGATCATGTTCTAGGGAAATAACATTGATGCCTGTAGAAGTAACAATTAAGGTCAGGGCTCTGTTTGACAGTGGGTCGCAAAAGAGTTACATATTGAAGAGAACCGCAAAAGATATAGGTTTAAAAGCAATTTCCACAGAAAACCTAGCTCATTGTTTGTTCGGAGGCGGCCACATAGAAACTAAACCCCACTGCAAATATCGAGTAAATTTAAAACCTTCAAATGATAGAAATACAAGTTTAGAATTTGATTTCCTAGATCAAGAAGTAATTTGTGGGAACGTACCCCGTGTTCCTAAAGAAACCGTACTTGGGGAGCTGAAGAAATACAAGATCTGGCTGACCGATGTAGGCTCGGGATGCCCTGAAGTCGAGATCTTAATTGGCAGTGACATTTATGGTCAGTTGTTAACAGGACGTGTTAAACAGTTGCAACAAGGTCTCACTGCAATAAAAACAAAACTCGGATGGACTGTATGCGGAAAACTGGATTTTCCTTCCCAGACGCTTTGTATGAGTGGAACTGCTATGTTAATTAGCAATTTGGTCATGAGAGATATGAAAGTACCTGAGTTGTGGAAACTTGAGATCATTGGGATTTTAGATCCGGTTGAAACAGTGTCTAAACAAGAAGAAGAGTTAACTCACTACCATTTCTTCAAAGAAGTAACTAGAAATGATGAAGGTCGTTATTGTGTGAGTCTCCCCTGGGTAAATGACAAAAGGAAAATTTCGTGCAATAGACAAGTGGCTGAAAGGAGATTGATGAGCGTGATACGCAAGTTGAAGACTCTGGGTAAATTGGAAGATTACAACCAGGTATTTCAAGAATGGGAAGAGGAAGGCATCATAAGTAAAGTCCCAGATGTTGATCTAAGATTTGCGGGACATTACCTACCTCACCATCGTGTAATAAAACCTCAGAGTTTGTCGACTACCATCAGACCAGTTTTCGACGCGTCGTGCAAATTGGGAAGAACGCCTTCATTAAACGACTGTCTTTTTAAAAGACCCAATTTGATTGAACAGATTCCATCCAGTATATTAAGATTTAGAGAGAAGCCAGTTGCTGTCATTGCTGATATTCGTCGTGCCTTTCTTCAAATTGAGGTGAACGAACATGACCGCCAGTATTTGAGATTTCTGTGGTGGGAGAAGCCGGAGGAGATACAAGTATATCAGCATAATAGAGTTATTTTCGGGGCTACTTGTAGTCCATTTTTACTTGGGGCAGTTATCAAGTTTCATTTATCCAACGCTTCAGAAGAGCAAAACCAGATTGCTTCAAAACTCGCTAAATCCTTTTATATAGACAATTTGGTTACTTCAATAGATAACACTAGCGAGCTGAAAGAATTCGTTGTGAAATCAACAGATCTTATGGAAGAAGCCAAAATAACTTTAAGAATGTGGGAATATGGTCCACTGGAAGAAAAAGAAATTTTAGATGGGGTAAACTTGTTTAAAGAAAACCCCAAAAATACCGTTCCAGTACTAGGTCTTCTGTGGGATAAAAGAGAAGATTGCTTAATGATTAATACCAAATTTGATAAGAAAATAGAAAACTTGTCGAAGCGACACATTTCGTCATTGGTGAAAGGAATATTCGATCCCATTGGTTTCATGGCCCCGGCGTTGTTACCCGGTAAATTAATGGTGCAAGAAACTTGGTCCACAAAAGCAGATTGGGATACTCCTCTTCCAGATAAAATTCAAAGGGATTTCAAAAAATGGTATGACGAATTAAAAAATTTATCTAGTGTGAAGATTCCAAGAAGAGTAGGCTACGGTGAGAAACAAAGTTGGTCACTACACACGTTCTGTGATGCCAGCCAAAAAGCCTTTGCTACCGTTATCTTCCTTCGTTGTGAAGACGGAAAGCAAATTTCTGTGCAACTCTTAAGTGCAAAGGCCCGTCTCTCACCAAAGAAGAACGTGACTATACCACGTCTAGAGCTTCTTGCTTGTGTTCTAGGAGCACGACTGACAGATTACATCCAGAAGTCCTTAGCTTTAGATACAGTTACAACCTGTTATTGGACTGATTCGTCGACCGTACTTGCGTGGAGACGAAGAAACAGTCAATGGGGTACATTTGTAGGGAATAGAATAAGAGAGATTTGTAAACTCACCGAAGTTCATCAATGGTTTTTTATACCGGGTCATCTCAACCCTGCCGATTTACCTTCTCGTGGTTCCCATCCTCAACAATTCATGAAGAGTAGATGGTGGGAGGGACCACATTGGTTAAGAATGTCAGAAGATCAATGGCCCAGGTACAAAATCTGCCAGACCCTACGAAAGGAACTTCGAAGCCGTTTCAGGAAGGAGTATCTGTCTGAGCAAGTTCAGAAGGCAAATGAATTAGGACAGGCTATACAGACGAGCGACATCGTGTTGGTCGAAACTATTAACCAAAAAAAGAGTTACTTGGCCTTTAGGACGAGTGATGAAACTTTTGCCCAGCCGTGACCGATGTGCTCGTGTGGCCGCAGTTAAGACTGCTTCGGGGACTTTAATCCATCCACTTCGTAAACTTTATCCTCTTGAAATTTCAAGCCAAGAGGACCCTATTCTGCAAGCCGTGACTGAAGTGAGAACCAGAAGTGGTAGACTGGTGAAACCTCCCAATGAAGAGCAAGCTCACAGTTGAACATTTTTGTTTGATTTCAGCACTTGCAGAAATCAAAGGTGGGAGTGTGTTGAGACTTTAATTGTATTAACAGAGAGCAGCACGTTTTCTTTATTTTATTTTGAGAATATCTATTTTTTAGATGGCAACTTCTTTTGTTTTAAAGTTATCTACCATTTTTGCTGTCATAGTTGTTGTTAGAATTTTGGCCTGTGATATGTGAGTTTTCCGCAAATAAAATTATTTTTAAATTATCAGATGAAAATGTGTAGTATTATTTCTTTTGAGAAGATGGAATGCATTAAAGAACAGAAGTTATTTAATTTTTGATTCAAGGTAAAAAAATTTATTCATCTTATTCTAAAGGAATGGCTGTTTTTTCGAACCGGGTGTGTTCTCAACGGTGTTGAGTAGATTTAGACATACTAACTTTCTTTTATGTTTTGGTTTAATAGCAATTTTATTATTTTTTTATATAAATTATGAAGGTAAGGAAGAAAATGGAAGGGGGAAATTTGTACCTTTCATTAGAATCTTAAATTCATTTAAATAGGACAGGCTTATTTTAAGGACAAGCGCTATCATGAGAAGTTAGTACGCTGATTAGCAAATGTCATCATAAGTCAAAACACTACAGCTATGTTAGAGGGATAAGGTAATGCAAAAAATTGAGCTTGAGAGAGATGGATACTGGAAGGGTGAAAGGATTAATTTTCACTCAATGTAGGGATCTAGAAAAGTATAGGAAAGAGATTTTGAGATTGAGAAAAATAGAAGTTATTCCCCTGTATTAAAGAATATAGTGAACTAAAAAACATGAGAGAATTTAAGTGGGATGAAAGGGATGAATAAACCAGTAGGTGTAAATAACATTGTGCTCATATGATATACGTATTTGTGTCTTAGTAAGGATTTTATTATATTATATCACCTGTTATTTCTTTTTAATTATTACGCACTATTATCATATTATCTATTTTATGATCATACTGGCATTGTTGTAATTGTATAAATCGTAATTATTATCCGCGTAAACCAGTGCTCTAGAAGTGTAAATAGTATTGAGTTATATTTTTCTGAATTGAACTAATTTAGTGCGTGATTGTCAATGTGCCTTCATATTTGATTAATGTTCAGTTACATTTACCTGAAATGAAGTATTTAATGTATGATTTCTGTGTATTGATTTAGCATTGATTTAAAAGTATTAGAATTGAATTGTTTTTGTGTATGATTTCATGTAGATTACTATTGAGTTAAAACTGATTTTTGGTATAATGTATCTGCATAGAGATTCAATTAAGCCATGTCACTTGCCATTTCTATGTTATTCTCTTCATGGCTATACCATTATATTATCTTATACCTTATTTTATTCATAATTATTACCAGACTATTGATGTATTTGCAGAGAAATTCAATTATGCCATATCACTTGCCATTTCTATGTTATTCCTTTCATGGCTATAGCAGTATATTATCTTATTACTTATTTTTTTATCCCACTAATATTGTTATAATTATGTACTTTTTAATTACTATTAGACTATTGTTGTAATTGTGCACCTATTAATTTGAGGCCGAGTAATTATATTGTTATGGTATTGAACACGATGACTGGAGATGGAGGAATTTAGGTAGGTGGAGATCTTCTCCAGAGATACGGAAAGATTTATAATTCCAGCTAACGTATGTCGATATAAGGAGCTTGATACTGCAGATCAAGAGTTTTATATCGATTATATGACTTAATTTAAAAAATTGATGTAGGAAAAATTATAATGTTGATCTTGCAGAGTGAATTAGGTGAGGTCCCAACATACTCACACTCAGGTGTCTCTCACCCTATGCAGGCATAGGATGAGAGCCTCTTGAGAGGGAGGATGTGACATTATAATTTTGAATCTCGTCTATTTTATATGGTTCGGGTCCCCACATCTATTTAAGATAGGCCCCTTTTTCTTAGAATAGCCCACCCAACAGCAAATGAACATCTGCAAGTCCCAGAAAATACATTCAGGCAAATAATCGCAGCAGAGGGTGAAAAGTATGGGATAAACACCACTATAAATCCGAACCAGTTGATAGAAATATAGAGCCGTGCCGCTCCAGAAGGATTAACAAAACCCCGTCTCTAGTCATCTAAATCCTCAGTTCACAATATCTCAGAGATAATGGCTGCAGGTGCCAGATATAAAGCGATCGAAAGCGTCCAATACTACCATCAAGATAAAAAGCACCCAATATGCTTCTAAGAATTGTACCAGCCTTACCACCCACGACAAACATCTGTGTTTACGTAAACAGTCGCTGACTTTTTGTACAGCCCCTGGCTAAAAGAGCCAGACAGGCATTCTATTGTTGCCTCTGTATGTGTACACTTGTATGTTCCGCGTCATGCTAGAAGGACGCTCTGATCTCTGCCATTAACTCTAGAGAAATAAAGGACTTCAATTTTATAAGAACTCTGCCTGGATTTTGTGTTTATTATGGAACGTCATGTGGTGAAATGTTACACATATATATATATATATATATATATATTTTATTTATTTATTTTTGCATTTAATATTTGCCAAAGTACACCAAAGTCACTATAGGGATCTTAGTTTTCTAGTGTCTTCAGAAGATTAATTTTTCAATCTGATGCTCGTAAACTCTCATCTTTGTCATCTTCAAATTCATCTTCTTCATTACTTTCTTCTTGGGTTTATTGAGAAGGACCACCTTCAGACCCTTCTGGAAGAAGAAGTTGTAGGATCTGACAACTACAAGGCTTCTTCTTTTTCCTTGGCCTTTGTTTAGAGCAGCTCATATAATTTTGTAGCTCTTGTTGGAGTTTCTGTGGGGTTTTTTTCATCAAGTCAGCCACATCAGGATTTCCAGCAGTTCTGTGACTCACAGTTGCAGCAAATGTCAGCTCTTCAGGGGTTGCTAATTGTCGCAGTTTCTTAATTTTCCCGCGTTTACTCCTTTCATTTGACTCAATGAAATCTTTTTGAGGGCGGCCTGGGCTTTCAATAGAAATTATAAGTACCTTGACGTTATTTGCCAACCAATCACCATTCTTCTCCGGGAACCTCTCCACTTTGTAATTTGCTAAAGTCTACTTAGTCTTAAAATCAGTTTTAAAATACCCGAGGGAACGAGTGAGTAAACTTCTTTTAGCATCTGGGCACCTCGTTATATCCGCCACTCGGTTTTCCATAAACTAAAGCTTTTCATCAATTAATTTTTCGGTAGATTCCTTAACCAATTCGTACAAAGTTAGTCTAATAAATTCCCTTTCCATCTTCAGAAATTGAAAAACACAAAACCTGTAATGTGCCAGTAAAAATATAGTTTTTACCTCTACAATCTGGCTAACAAAAAAATGGTATTTAAGAATCACTAAAACCAATATCAGTATTGAAGGAGTCAAATTTTAAGTTGTGATATAACAAAATATTTTAATTTATTTGTTGTTTGTGCACTTTATCCTATAATAGTATAAACTGTCTTAAGGAATATTTTTTTTATTCTTGACTAATAGTAATAAATTTGTGAAATGAAATGCGATGTAATCCATTATTATTATTATATAAAAAAGTGTTATACTATCCTTGATGCTTTTTGTGTGGTTAAGTTCAACACTGTATTTACTCTTATTTCTTAAAATTTGTTTTTTTTGTCTGAAAGGCTTAAGAAGAAATAAAGTTTTATATGTTAACAAAATTTATACTGATTACATCTATAGTTGTAAGTCGTTTTCAAATCATACCCGTCAAGAAATTTTCATGAAAATAAAAAGGGTTCTTTAAAAAAAAATTCTATAAAAAAATGGGCAGCTGTTCGAACATTTTTTCTTTGAAATATACTCTCAATACTGCAACCATTACGATTATAATTCAATTCAGGTCCGACAGGCTCCGACACAGCTTCATAAAGCATTTAAGAAATCTAAATTACAGTTAAGAAGACTTAAAAATAACATTTTTCAAGCGTTCAATTTTTTAATATGTTAATAATAAAACTAAGTAAATTATTATATATTTTAAAACAAAGCTGTTACCCGTTTTTAACACGTACACCTGATTCAATTTCAAAATATTAATTCTTAATGCCACAAAAAATATAGATTTAAACTAACAACAAAGCTGAAATTAATCAAATTACATGTCCACTCGCAAAGAAATCTGTTCTTCAACTGAGGCTAGGAGCTGCTGGTTGTTACTTATGCTCCTGGAAATGATGTGATTAATTCACCAGTTAGTCAGAAATGATAAAATCCACTTTTTACAATTGATGAGCAATTTTTAATTTTTACACTTTTTGCCAGGTTTTTGCCTCAAATACTCCACTGTGTGCTCTGGCGAATGCTCGATCCTCACATTCTGTCCTTTGTGCAGGCCGACCGCTTCCTTCTTGACGCTGTGTTCGGCCGTGGTTCACCTATTCCTGCCAACATCGTCTAATAGTGGCATCGCTCCTTTCCAAATGTCGAGTGATTCGCCGATGAAACCAGCCGGCTTCTATGAGCCCAACTACACGTCCTCTCTCAAATGCTGACGTCTGCGCATATTGCTGGCGCACCTGTATGCGAGGTATCCTGTATGAGAGGAGTTACTGTCTACCTGAGTACACGGAATGAAATTCGCAAAGAATTTATGACCTAGAATCGAAATTTCTCCTCTTTAATATCCTGCTACTTGCACAGTTAAGATGCGCTGCAGCGTCACAAGTTCATTCATTGGCCACCAAACTTTAAAATTTTGCATTTTCCGTCGAAACCTGTATGCATATCAATTTGTGTCCAATTTGCATTACCCCCTCTTTGTGTGTCGTCTTTTTTTTGTCTTAGTGTGTATGTAAATGATTTATTCTTCGTCTTAAAGTGTGTTGAAGGAATAGACCGTTCACTTTTTGCTGATGAACTGGTTTTCTGGACACGGTTTCTGTTGAAGAATCGGGAAAATCTCTCAATTTGAGACTGGGAATCTTGTCCAAGTAGTGCGAAGAGAACATTATGGAAATAAATGTGGTAAAAACTGCAGTATAGACTTTTTCATTTCTTCATCAAAATTTAAATATAGAACTCGTTTAAAGAGGTATCCACTTGCTTAAAACAGATATGTTTACATATTTCGTGCTCGTGTTTGACACCGAGCTAAATTGGAAACATGTCGAATCCATTTTTAATTGCTTTTCATTGAGGTTGTCAATTTTGAAGTGCCGTGCTAAATGCCTATGATGTTGTACTACGTCAAACCTTAACACTATAAAAAATATATATTGCCATTATTGACTTACTGTATTGAACCATTCATAACCCTACCTAAACAATCATTATTGAAATTGGCGGCTTTACAGAACCAAGCTTGGAAACAGGTTTGTCATCAGGGCAGTGAAGACTACCCCAGTTGATACAGTGCTATTGGGGCTGGCAGTAGGTCATTTGAGTCCAATATGCAGGAGAAGGCTATTGCTTCATATGAAAAATTTTTGAGAATCGTATATAAATAATGAAAATATTATCAAAATTCGACAATAAATCCGACGACCTAAGACGGTTTTGTGCAGAAAGTCAGGGAATTAAGGACAATTTTTCCAACTGTGTGATGAGATCTAGCCTTTTTTTAAATCCCGTAATCCCTTAGGGTGGAGGAATATTACTTAGAACATCAATCTTATGCATCCTGATTTTAAGATAAACTATCCTATACAGTTATTGAAATAACATGCATTAGAGACGTTGCATAGGCCTTTTCCAGAGATCGACTGGCTCCATAGGTGTATTGGGTGCACCTGAAAATAATCTAGATATCTATTTTTTCTATGACAACATTTTGAGGGTATATTGATTCTGTCAAAGGTAAATGACAGACATTCAGCCAATGTGAAATTATATATATAAATATGTGTGTGTGTGTGCCCGCGCGTGCGTGCTGCTGCCGCCCATTAAAATTGCAACACTATGAAGGAGGAATGATACAAACGTCCAATTCGCATGAAAAGAAGATGCTGTCAAATGATTAGCAAATGATTAGCATTTAAGCGCAATCGAACGTGACGCAGGGGGTAGAAACAGCAACTCAAACTCTGTATAAAAGGAAAGTTGCGCAGCGGGTTTCTCATTCGGAAATTGCATCTGAATGTTGGTTGTTTGTGAGAAGATCGCTTTATGCCTCGTATAAGAAGGAGAAACGGCTACCAGCACGTGGCAGAATTCGATGGCGGCAGGATCGTGGCCTATCAAGAGTGCGGTTTATCGTTCCACGATATTGATACTCGCATTGATCAGAATCCAACGTGATTTTCAGTCCTCCACAATACCTTTTGCCGGCTTGTTGATTGTACTATTAAACTACTTAACTAAAGCACAGTTGTAGTGAATTATTTTAAAAGAAAATTCACTGCTAATTATGTAAGTTTTAGCAAATATTTAGGATTACTTTAATTGTGCATTTTAGTCACCCTTCTTTTTTAATATGGAGAACCATGCTTGATTTTACAGGATGTAATAACAAACCAATTTTCATCGATATATTATCTAAAAACATGAGAAATTCTAATAAATAAATGACTTTGTCCCAGATAACCCAATTTGTCATGCTTATCCAAAGACCGTAAACAGAAAACAGACATTTTTCTGTTTTTCAGCATGCTTCAATTTTTTATTACAAGCTGTGAAAAATTAAGTTAGCTCTTCTTCTAACCTTGCTATTTTGTTTATTATAATGAAATGGTATGATACTGATGGATGCATTTTGCTTCGTATCCATGTGAGAACTTCCTCTAGGAGGCTGCAACATATCAGAGGAATCTTCTAATTAAGAGAACGGTTTGGAATTTTTAGAGGCCTTGAACTTATGATCCTCTTGAATAACATTTAAAAAGGGAATCTGAGCTTGACAAGTTAAAAAACTTATAATAAAGGACTAGTGTTGAAACTTAGAATCTCTGTTTAGCGAGGCTTGTTTTTGAGGGAGGGACTTCCGTTTCTGAGGGGGGCGGAAGAGGTTGATGAAAATTATCATCTGCAAGGAAGATTCGACCCTAACAGCGTTTCGTTTTTAAAACTGGCATTTTTCCCACCCTTTATCCTAAGATAAATTTGATGTCTCCGAAAGATTCTCTCGATTTGAACTACACTCAAGAGCCAAAACATTATGACCACCTGTCAATAACGAGTTGGCCCACCTTTGGCGCGCAACACAGCTTCAACCCGCCTTGGCATGGATGCCACAAGTCCTTGGTAGATGGCCGGAGACAGATTGTACCAGATGTTTAAGCAACGGTCACGCAAATCCGAGATATTGCGAATTGGTGGTCTTTGAACTCTGAGCTGCCGTCCCATGACATCCCAAATGTGTTCTATCGGATTGAGATCCGGTGAGTTAGGCGGCCAGGACATTAACTGGAATTCAGCATCATGTTCCTGGAACCACTCCAACACAATTTTAGCCTTGTGACACGGGGCGTTGTCCTGTTGGAACATTCCATTTCCAGCTGGAAAAACAGAGGCCATGTAAGGGTGCAACTGGTCCGCAATGATGTTCAGATACCCTGTAGCATTCATGGTCTGCTCTACAACAACCGCGGGTCCCAGAGACACAAGAGAACGTCCCAGAACGTCCCCCAAAGCATAATACCGCCACCACCGGCCTGTGTATGACCTACTGTACATTGAGGGAGCAACAGTTCGCCTGGAAGACGACGTATCCTGACACGGCCATCGGCGTGATGAATGACAAACCGTGATTCATCTGACCAGGTCGCGAACAACCCAAGAGTCATGCAGTTTCGGAAATACTTGTTCCGAGCCTTCGAGCCATTACAATCTGCCCTCTATCAAAGTCGCTTAGATACGCAGCCTTTCCCATCACATACATAAGTAAGTGAAAGAATGATTCTTCAGACTCTCCAGCAGCAGTTAAATACCACTTCCACCTGATCACGTGCCTTCCACGTCATTCAGGCGAATTCATTGCAAAATGTAGGGGTGGTCATAATGTTTTGGCTCTTGAGTGTATTTAGTCCAAAATAATAATAATAATAATAACCATAGAATGACATTTGACTACATTCGACTTAAGAGTGAACTAATTGAAAATTGATGTGAGCCCTGAATTCCATGGTATTCCCTTTATAAACTTTTTGAAAAATCACGGCATATATATAGTATCTGCTCTACGGGAAGTTTTGAAATAGGTGGAAGTTTTCTGATAATTTAGAGTGCATCTCTGATGCGAGTACATTCTGTGCTTTATACCGAAATTATATTTATTGCTCGAGCAGTCACCACTATAGTCTAAGTTGTTTGAGTAATATGAACAGAAAGGGAAATTTATTACTCAACTGATATTCTTCTAGAGCAGGGGTCTCCAAACTTATTAGCCTAAGGGCCACACTGACTCCTCCACTAAGTCCCATTGGGCCAAGACCTAACTAGTTAGTTCATCATAACAACACCCTGTATCGTACTAAGTGCATCATACTATAATACCAACATAATATCTTCCACTCACACAGTTTGATCAGTTGCATAAATTTGCCGATGGCTTTTTTCTGCTTTCAGCTCTACTTATCTGTCTGAAAAAACATTCTCCAAAATAAAATATACGAAAAATATTTACAGATCCAAAATAATTGATGGGCATTTGAAGTCGCTACTGATAATTCCACTAGTAAACTTGATCCATAACTGCAAACAATTGTCATTGGAAAGTTACAGCTACATGAATCTCATTAATCATAACTATAATGTTTAATTTCATTCTGTAAATTACCTATGCATGTCCCTTATTGTTGGTTTTTAGTTAAATCATTAGTTACAGTTAAAATGTTCAATTTCACTATGTCAGTTATTGTGTTCCTTAACTGGTCGTTAAATAAAAACATCCGATTATTATATTGTATGATTACTTACATCGTAAATTTTACAATGTAATAAAAAAATTATGGTGAGCTGGATACCGGGCATGTCGGACAAGGGGCGGCTCCAGTCCAGAAATTTGGGGGGGGCGTCGGCTCTTAGGGTTATATATAAATATATACACACATACGCTCTTAGACAAAAAAAAGAAAACGACGCACCAAGAAGGGGTAATGCAAATTGGACAAAAATTGATATGCATACAGGTTTCGACGGAAAATACAAAATTTTAAAGTTTGGTGGCCAGTGAATGAACATGTGACGCTGAAGCGTATCTTAACTGCCCAACTGACAGGATATTAAATAGGAGAAATTTCGATTCTAGGTCATAAATTCTTTGCGAATTTCATTCCGTGTACTCAGGTAGACAGTAACTCCTCTCATACAGGATACCTCGCATACAGGTGCGCGAGCAATATGCGCAGACGTCAGCATTTGAGAGAGGACGTGTAGTTGGGCTCAAAGAAGCCGGTTGGTCGAATCGGCAAATCGCTCGACATTTGGAAAGGAGCGATGCCACTATTAGACGATGTTGGCAGGAATGGGAGAACCATGGCCGAACACAGCGTCAAAAAGGAAGCGGTCGGCCTAGAGAAACGATAGAACGTCAGGACCGAGCAATCTTCAGAGCGGCACTCACAGCCCCAGATTCACCATTATCATCGATCGTACGTGCAACTGGTGCTTCAGTGATAGCAAGGACCATTCATAGGCGGCTCAGAGAAAGGGAACAGGGCTCACGGCGCCCCTTGTGCCGACTACCATTGACCTCTTTACACCGACAATACCGCTTGCAGTGGCGCCGGAAGAGTCAAATATAGAGGGGGGGCAAAGTAAAATAGATTAAAACTTTTACACCTTTATTATTAAAAATACATATATACGGTTATAAAATGTAAACTTTTATGTTATTTTATGTTATATTATGCCCTATCACACGTCAACGTGTACGCGTTTCAAATGCATCGGATCGCAAAAGCAAACGTCTGGAATTGGCGTTTAAACGCGCTTGCTTACCTGAAATTGGCGATTAATCACTCCTGCGTATATGGAATGACGTTTATCGCGCTTGCGTTAACGAGTGTGAGGTTGCAATTTAGTATTCAGTTTTGTTAGGCTTTATGATTTTAAATAAAAATTCTAATATTTTACGAGCGCTAGCTAGGTAGAAGCAAAAAATTCATTTTTCTAGGGGAGGGCAAGTGCCCTCCCTTGCCCCCCCCCCTTCCGGCGCCACTGACCGCTTGCAGTGGTGTCGGGCACATTCGCCTTGGAATGTCACTGACTGGAGTAGAATTGTCTTCAGTGATGAGTCCCGCCTCGATGACCAGCGAATACGTGTCTGGAGATGCCCCGGACAGCAGTGGGATACCAACCTGAGTGTCTTCCGCCATACGGGCCGACATCCAGAAGTGATGGTCTGGGGTGCCATTTCATTTCATAGCAGGACCCCTTTGATTGTCATCCGCGACACCCTTACAGCACACGTCGGAATGCGCAGGGGTACGTCGACGATATTCTACGCCCCGTTGTATTGCCCTTCATATGACGTCATCCTGGGCTTACATTTCAGCAAGATAATGCCCGCCCGCAGACGGCGAGAGTTTTTACTGCTTGTCATCGTGCTTGCCCAACGCTACCTTCTCCCCCATTGAGCACGATTCGAGAATTATGGGCAGAGCCCTCCAACCAGCTCGGTATTTTGTCGATCTAAGACGCCAATTAGACAGAATTTGGCACGATACCCCTCAGGAAGACATCCGCCACCTCTATCAATCATTGCCAAGCCGAATAATTGCTTGCATAAGGGCCAGAGGTGGACCAGCGCGATATTGACTTTATCTCTTTGTGAAGCTCTTTCTCTTGAATAAATCATCCCATTTTCTCAAATTGTAATCATTTGTTTTTCTGTACATGTACATCTCATCTACCGATTTTCGTCCTATCCGGATAACTCCTTCTTCTTGATGTGTCGTTTTTTTTGTTTAAGAATGTGTGTATATACACTGAAGTGCCACTGAATTAGGGATAGCAAAGCCTATGCAAATTGTGTAGCGCTGCGCATCATGTATGCGCAAGTGAGGGCGCTGTGGTAACTGCATATATAGCGCGTATTGTGGTTGTTCTGAATTAGTTGTTGGAATTGCCAGTATGGGTAAACTGCCTGATTTAGACGCCTTCGATCGAGGAAAAATCGTAGGTGCGCGACGCATGGGCCATTCAGTTTCCGAAATCGTCAGACAGCTAGGATTTTCAAGGTCGACAGTGTCAAGAGTATACCAAGAATACATGGATGGTGGAAAAAAACTAGCGATCGGGCAAACTGCAAAGGACAATTAGCCTTGACAGTGCGTAATGAGAGACGGCTCAGGCGTATTGTACGTAGCCAGCGAAGCCAAACATTAGCTCAAATTTCCACCCAGTTTAATGACGGTGCCAGTCGTACAGTCAGTAAACGGACTGTGCAACGCTCGCTTCACCGTATGGGTTTCGGGAGCCATCGACCTACGAGAGTACCATTGCTCTATAATCGCCATCGGGCTTCACGTCTTGCCTGGGCAAGAGAGCACACAGACTGGAGTGTAGAGGACTGGAAACGAGTAGCATGGAGTAATGAGTCTAGATTCCGACTACTTAACGCCGACGGGAGGCTGAGAATATGGCGTCAGGCTCATGAAGCCATGGATCCTGCATGCCTGGCTGGAACTGTACAAGGGCATGGTGGCTCAATCATGGTCTGGGGTGTTTTTTCGTAGCACAGTTTGGGATCTTTGGTGCGTGTACCAACCTCCCTCAATGCAATTCGGTACGTAGAGTTGCTGGGTGATCACCTCCATCCATTTATGCTGTTCTGTTATCCGCACGGTAATGGAGTTTTCCAGCAAGACAACTGTACCTCTCACAAGTCCCGGTTGGCTACTGACTGGTTGGATGAGCATTCCTCTGACTGCTCTGTCATGAATTGGCCACCTAGAAGCCCAGACTTAAATCCTATTGAGCATCTTTGGGATATTTTGGAACAAGGCGTGAAAGGCCATCACACAGCACCAAAGAACCTTACTGAATTATGGCCATCTTTAGACAATATTTGGCAAGCCATTCTCGTGGAACGTTTCCAGAAACTTGTTGAATCTATGTCTCGTCGTGTGGCAGCCGTTATCAAGGCCAGAGGAGGCCCAACTCGTTACTAGGTAGGTATCCCTAATTCAGTGGCACTTGATATATATATATATATATATATATATGTATGTATGTGACATTATAAGTTGAATCTCGTCTATTTCTATAATTCGGGTCCCCACATCTGTTAAGAGAGGACCATTTTCTCAGAATAGCCCACCCAACAGCAAGTGAACATCTGCAAATTCCAGTGGGACAAACAACACAATAAATTCTTTTCAGTTGATAGGAACATATAGCCGTGCCGCCCAGAAGGAGTAACAAAACCCCGTCTCTAGTCATCTAAAATCCGCAGTTCACAATATCTCAGAGATAATGGCTGCAGGTGCCAGAGATAAAGGATCAAAAGTGTCAAACAATACCATAAAGATAAAACGCACCCAATGTGCTTCTTAGTATAGCAGCCGCACCACCCACGAAAAACATCAGTGTTGATGTAAACAGTCGCTGACTTTTGGTACAGACCCTGACTAAGAGAGCAGGCATTCTGTTGTTGGCTGTGTATGTGAAAAGACATGTATGTTTAGCGTCATGCTAGAAGGACGCTCTGATATCCGCTATCAACTCTTGTGAAATAAAGAACTGTAAATTTAAAAGAACTATTCCTCTTCATTTGTGCATATTGTGTGTTATTATGTAAAGTCATGTGGTGAAATGCCACAAGTCGACAGGATAATACTTTGCGATGGAACACCTAATGGAATTTAATAAGAAATCAAATTGATTAAATGAACTTATATGCATTTTTAAGGCAATAGAAGACAAAAAGGACAAACATGGCGGACGAACTTAGCTTCCTAATTCCCCACACTGAACCGACGAGGGTATCATGTTTCACCCGCGTTACGAAGGAAGCGAGTTCTGTGATAGCTCACTGGTGTTACATTGGAAAGACAGTTTCGTTTTCATATACAAGATGGAAGTAGTTCGGTGATAATCAGAGGTCGTTGACACTAGCTGCGGACAAACTAAGTAAAGGAAGAAAATTAACTTTCTCTGCAGCCTAAGGCCCGTTGCACACACGGCGTTTTTATCAATGGCGGAAATTTTCCATCGGACGTCGTTCTAAAAGTAGAGCTAGGCCCGTTGCACACACGGCGTTTTTATCAATGGCGGAAATTTTCCATCGGACGTCGTTCTAAAAGTAGAGCTTAGGCCCGTTGCACACACAGCGTTTTTATCTCTAGCGGAAATTTTCCATCGGACATCGTTCCAGCAGTAGACCACAGAAGTCAATTGGAGCTTGCACACACAGCGGAAAATGAAATTTTTCTTCAACGGTAGCTGGTGCAGCTGTCGAGAGCCACTGTGCGCTGGCGGATTCGTTGACGCCAGATTGAACTAGTTATCCATGTGACCCTATGCACGCTTACACACACAGCGGATTCTACCGTCGTAGGGTGATTTGCGAGAGGGGTGTTTGGGGGTTTGTTGGGGGGGGGGTACGCGCTGGTTTTCTTGGAATCGTAAAGAGGATTCAAAAAGGAGGACTCCTCCGATCCCGGCTGGGGGGGAGGGGGGCGTAGGTGTGACCCCTCTGGTTTTCTTGGACACGTGCAGGATTCGAAAAGGAGGGGTGGGCCTTTTCCCCGGCGACGGAGTTTTTCGCCGTGTGTAGGCCCGTTGCACACACGGCGTTTTTATCTCTAGCGGAAATTTTCCATCGGACGTCGTTCCAAAAAGTAGAGCTTACACACACAGCGGAAAACTCCGTCGAAGGGGGAAAAGGCCCAACCCTCCTTTTCGAATCCTGTATGTTTCCGAGAAAACCAGCGGGGTCGCACCTACGCCCCCGCCACCCCCACCCCCACCCCCAGCCGGGATCGGAGGAGAGTTGATTCCAAGAAAACCAACTCGCGCCCCCCCCAGCAAACCCCCCATCAAACCCTCAACCACACCCTCGCAAATGACCCTACGACGGTAGAATCCGCTGTGTGTGTAAGCGTGCATAGGGTCACATGGATAACTAGTTCAATCTGGCGTCAACGAATCCGCCAGCGCACAGTGGCACTCGACAGCTGCACAAGCTACCGTCGAAGAAAAATTTCATTTTCCGCTGTGTGTGCAAGCTCCAATTGACTTCTGTGGTCTACTGTTGGAACGACGTCCGATGGAAAATTTCCGCTAGAGATAAAAACGCCGTGTGTGTAACGGGCCTAAGACTAGAGGGGCTGACAAGAGATCGGGACTAAACCCATTTCATTGTGGCAATGTTTCTCCGATATTCAGAAGAAAAATATTCGTGTCGGAAAGTTGTACAGTGTTATGTGGTGAGTCCTCGAGATGCATTTTATCTGGACAGAATGTGGTAGAACAAGAGAGTAATGAATGAGCACAGAAATTTATTAGTGATTAGACAGACCCTGTTGACTTCACAGATCCAATTAGGTTGTGTAAAAATGAAATATAGATCAGTGTGATTATGTGTGCACGTCAAGTATTATTTATGACGGGCAGTGCAATTGTCAAAGGTTCTGATTAGCCTTTGATGTGGCCCTAAGTGTCATCGAGCGACGAAGTGTTATTTTTAGTGTTTTGTGTGTGTGTGTGTATATTTGTGATCACGTTGAGTGATATGTTCATCTCATAGATTCTTGCTACAAAACTTTATTGAAGTGCATAGTAACCAACTATGGTGTTTAGAAGATCCGGAACACAGTGATTATAACGGACAATTCATAAAAACAGTGTTACCGCTAACAGTGCAACAAACGCACGGTAAGATTGTTATGGATAAAATTATCAGTGTATAAGCTACTATAGGTTTTCTAACTAGAACTATAAAGGTGTATGTTATACAGTAGATACCCAGTTGAATTATATATTATTATCTTTACCACATATGAAGCTATTTAACCTGAATATTAAATTAAGTGATTGTAGTATCATCTTTACGTCTGTTAGATTCCATTAGCAGTATGTTTTATTATTATTATTAACTTAAATTTGTGAGTAAGTGTTGATTTACTATTTTTCATGCTTACGGGTAGTATTTGTTTAGTGTGTAGGTATATAATTGTTTAAGTGACATTTTATTAATTTCAATTTGTGAGTAGAGGTTAATTCAATACTTTACATATATGTAATTAGTAATTGCGTAGTGTATTGGTATACAATTGTTTAATTGGTATTTTGTTAATTTGAATTAGGAGTAACGTGTATTGATATGTAGGTCGAGTAAAATGATAAATGGATATTCTGATGATAATAACTGTGCAAAATTATATTATGGTCGTATTGAAAATAATTATGATGATATAATGCTAATGAATGGTAATGGAGAACATGAGCATACAAAAACGTCTAACCAAATCAGGAATATACTTGATTTTACTGAAGACTCTAAGACTCAGAATGCCATTCAGGATAAATTACCTGAATTTGCGAACATGAATCTATCGTCGGAGCTCATTCCTCTATTGTCATCGTTTATTAGTATATTAAACGATTATATTTGCTAAAAGTAAATATGATATTTTAAGAGTGAATATGGAGCCTGCTAGAAATTATTGCGACGTCAGAATTACCTGTAGCATTGAGGCCTTATAGAGCGTGCGAGGAGTAACAGTATGAACATTGACCCCACCCAAGTAGGTCAAACGACGAGTAACGAAATATTGTGTTTTAGAGGGGGAGGTGAAAGAGCGAGTCCCCGATTCCTTTGAGTGTGTAAAAAGAGACGAATAATAATTATACCTTAACCAAACTAGCTGAAGTTGTCAGAATTATTTTATTATTTTTTTATATAAATTATGCAGTTAAGAAAGAAAATGGAAGGAGGAAATTTGTACCTTTCAGTAGAATCTTAAATTCATTTAAATAGGACAGGCTTATTCAAAGACAAGCTATCATGAGAAATTAGTACTCTGATTAGCAGATGTCATCATAAGTCAGAACACTACAGTTAGGTTAGAAGGATAAGGTAATGCAAATATTGAGCTTGAGAGAGATGAATACTGAAAGGGTGAAAGGATTAATTTTCGCTCAATGTAGACATCTAGAAGAGTATAGGAAAGAGATCTTGAGATTAAGAAAAATAGAAGTTATTCCCCTGTATTAAAGAATATAGTGAATTAAAAAACATGAGAGAATTTTAGTGGAATGAAAGAGATGATTAATCCAATAAATGTAAATAGCATTGTGTTCATATGATATATTTGTGTCTTAGTAAGGATTTTATTATATTGTATCACCTGTTATTTCTTTTTCATTATTACGCACTATTATCATATTATCTATTTTATGATCATACTGGCATTACTGTAATTGTATAAATAGTAATTATTATCCGAGTAAACCAGTGCTCTAGAAGTTTAAATAGTATTGAGTTATATTTTTCTGAATTGAACTAATTTAGTGCGTGATTGTCAATAGGCCTTCATATTTGATTAATGTTGAGTTAAATTTACCTGAATTGAAGTATTTAATGTATGATTTCTGTGTATTTATTTAGCATTGATTTACAAGTATCAGAATTGAATTGTTTTTGTGTATGATTTCATGTAGATTACTATTGAGTTAGAACTGATTTTCGGTATAATGTATCTGCATGGAGATTCAATTAAGCCATATCCAGTACTATTTCTATGTTATTCTTTTCATGGCTATACTAGTATATTATCTTATTACTTATTTTATTATCCCACTAATATTGTTATAATTATGTACTTTTAATTACTATTATTAGACTATTGTTGTAATTGTGCACCTATTAATTTGAGGCCGAGTAATTGTATTGTTATGGTATTGAACACGATGACTGGAGATGGAGGAATTTAGATAGGTGGAGAACGTCTCCAGAGATACGGAAAGATTTGTAATTCCAGCGAACGTATGTCGATATAAAGGGCTTGATACTACAGATCAAGAGTATTATATCGATTATGACTTAACTTAAAAAATTGAGGTAGTAAAACTTATAATGTTAATCTTGCAGAGTGAATTAGGAGAGGTCCCAACATACTCACACTGAGGTGTCTCTCACCCTATGCAGGCATAGGATGATAGCCTCTTGAGAGGGGGGATGTGACATTATAAGTTGAATCTTGACATTATAAGTTGAATCTCGTCTATTTCTATAATTCGGGTCCCCACATTTGTTAAGAGAGGACCCTTTTCTCAGAATAGCGCACCCAACAGCAAGTGAACATCTGCAAATTCCAGTGGGACAAACAACACAATAAATTATTTTCAGTTGATAGGAACATATAGCCGTGCCGCCCAGAAGGAGTAACAAAACCCCGTCTCTAGTCATCTAAAATCGCAGTTCACAATATCTCAGAGATAATGGCTGCAGGTGCCAGAGATAAAGGTTCAAAAGTGTCAAACAATACCATAAGGATAAAACGCACCCAATGTGCTTCTTAGTATAGCAACCGAAAAGTATTCTTACCGAAAAGTGCTTCTTAGTATAGCAACCGTGAAAAGACATGTATGTTTCGCGTCATGCTAGAAGGACGCTCTGATATCCGCTATCAACTCTTGTGAAATAAAGAACTGTAAATTTAAAAGAACTGTTCCTCTTCATTTGTGCATATTGTGTGTTATTATGTAAAGTCATGTGGTGAAATGCCACATATATATATATATATATATATATATATATATATATATATATATATATATATATATATATATATATATATATATATATATATATATACATACTCTGTCACAAAAAAATATATGCACCCAGAAGGAAACGAGCTACTATCTCGAAACTTAACATGTATGTAGTCTATGAGTAGGTAAGCAAATGATTACAAATTCAGAAGAACAGACCGTTTTATTAAGAAGATATGGCATGAAAAAGGTTACAAATCAGTAAGTAGTAAATCCACCTCTGGCAGCTATACAAGACGAAACACGGAGTGGCATCGAATCAGTGAGGAAACCTATGACCTCCTGTGGAAGATCATGCCATAATCTTTGCAACTGCGCAGTTAATTCACCAGTATTCTGGGACGGCTACAGTTGCCTTCCAAGCACGTCCCAGACGTGCTCTATTGGCAAGAGATCTGGTGACCTGGTAGGCCATGGGAGTACGTCATATCCTTGAAGATATTGTTGGGAGAATCGCGCAGTATGTGGACGATCGTTGTCTTGCTGGTAAATGGATCCTGGGCGACTTGATAGCATAGGCAATACAACTGGCGTTAAAATCTCGTCCACATAACTGCGTGCCGTCAAAGTGCGTTGAAAGACGACTACAGGTGATCGTGTATACCAACAAATCCCTCCACACACTGTCACACCTTGTGTAATCGCCGTATGCCTCTCAACAACAAATGCCGGATCGGACCGGTGACCTCGCCGCCTCCACACGCGTATGCGCTGGTCATCAGCATTGAGACTGAATCGGGATTCATCGCTGAAGATCGCACGCCTCCAGTCGGTCACACTCCAGCTTGCCCGAGTTCGGCAAAAAACCAATCGACACTGCTTATTATGTGGAGTCAGTGGTAGGCGTCTTAATGGACGTCAGCTCCTTATACCTGCGTCAGCCAGTTGTCTCCGAATGGTTTCCATTGATACCATCGTATGTCTGGAAGGTGGTAAATGGCATCGAACCGATTCTAGCGACGTTGTTGGTGCGGACGTGGCCGCTCTTATGACTGCGCGATCCTCGCGCGCATTTGTGTTCCTGGGGCGCCCTGACCCTCCACGACGATAGACTATCCCTTCTGTGATCCATTGTTGCCAACACTGAGAAACTACCATATCGCTCCGACCGAGGTGGCGGCCGATACGTCTGTTCGACCAACCTGCTTCTCTGAGGCCTATTATACGCCCCCTCTCAAAGTCCGACAATTGTTCGTACTGTCACCAGTTACGTCTCAGAGGCATCTGTAGTCAAAATACCGTCCATCCAAATCAACAGATTTGTTTGAATAACCATATAGCACGAACAATCATGCTTTTAAACTCTCCCAGCAGCGCATCTCATATGAGCATAGCGCGCTTAAGCATTTCTCATTAGCGTCGAAATATTAAATATTTTCATATCACTTACCAGACTACATTCCTGCCAAGTTTCGTGATAGTAGCTCGATTTCTTCTGGGTGCATATATTTTTTTGTGACAGAGTGTATATATATATATATATATATATATAACTCATTTAGTATTAGGTCTACGATTATACACTCATGGACAAAAAAATTAGCGCACCAAGAAATAATTGCGGGATCGTAACGAAACTTGCAATGAAGGTACATGTCGGGGAGATATGCAAATGATTAGAAATGCAGCGTGATTGCGCATTACGTATAGCCGGTAGAGGACGTTGAACATCGTACTCTGTGGAGTATAAAACAGGTAACCAAAGCTTGTTTGAGTGTTCTGGATCATTTACAAAGGAAGAGCTGAGATAGACATGCCATTACGCCGTGTTCGAAGACAATATAAGCATTTGTCGCAGTTTGAGAGGGGGAGAATCGTCGGGATGATGGAAGCTGGGTGGTCAGCTACGCGAGTAGCTCATCAATTAGGCCGCTCTGATTGTGTTGTGAGGAGGTGTTGGGACCAGTGGACCCGAGAGATGTCATGTACACGAAGACCAGACTCAGGACGCCCTCGACAGACCAGTCGTCGAGAAGACCGCCACATCGTAAGAAATGCACGTGTACAGACAACTGCTTCATCGGCCGCCATCCAGGCACAGGTAGCACCTTCACTAGGGGCCTCTGTATCTTCTCGAACCATACGAAGGCGCCTGGCTGAAGGACAGTTGGTATAGCGGCGCCCATTGCGTGTGCTGCCCTTGACGCCCACCCATCGACGCCTCCGTTTGGAGTTTTGCCGCGCACGAGGAAACTGGACTGCAGCGGAATGGAACCAGGTCGTCTTTAGCGACGAATCTAGATTCAAACTCGGAAGTGATGACAATCGTGTTCGTGTGTGGAGAGCCCGTGGTGAACGCTTCAATCCTGCCTTTGCTGTACAGCGACACATCG
The DNA here is from genome assembly GCA_907164885.2 of Dolomedes plantarius. NCBI lineage: Eukaryota > Metazoa > Arthropoda > Arachnida > Araneae > Dolomedidae > Dolomedes > Dolomedes plantarius. Next base: position 56,754,514 of record OU015494.1, on the reverse strand, counting down.
CTCCCACATCTGGATTGATGGTATGGGGTGCCATTGCCTACAATACACGGTCACCCCTAGTATTGTTCCGTGGCACCATGACAGCCCAGCGGTATGTTCATGAAATCCTGCAACTACATGTGTTGCCACTCATGCAACGGCTCCCAGGAGCCATTTTTCAACAAGACAATGCTCGGTCTCATACGGCAAGGGTGTCACAAGACTGTCTCCGCACTGTTACTACCCTTCCTTGGCCTGCCCGATCCCCAGATTTGTCTCCAATCGAGCATATCTGGGATCATTTCGGACGACGAGTTGGGCATCCCACGAGTTTGAACGAACTAGAGGCAAGGTTACAGCAAATATGGAACGAAATGTCTCAAGACATCGTACAGAACTTGTATGACTAAATGCCCGATCGTATCGCATCGTGCATTCGCGCTAGAGGGGGGTCCAACGGAGTATTAACTCCTCCGTTCTTTTCCCTTTTTCTCTGAAATAAATTATCCTTTTTCTTTGATTTTCTTATCATTTACTTATATCAAAGCAGTCATTACGTATGTAAAATTTCGTTTCATTTTGATGACTCCTTCTTGGTGCGCTAATTTTTTTGTCCTTGAGTGTATAATTTTATGCTACGAGAAAAAAAGTACGCCGGTCTTTTTATGGGGGGGAATTATTGCCCCTACTGACCCCCCCCCCCACACACACTCCCCACCCTTGGAGCAGCCGTTGTTTCGGGCCCCTACCGAGGGCCAGATCGGTGGAACTCGCGGGCCGTAGTTTGGAGACCCCTGTTATAGAGCAACAAATATTATTTTCCTGCGGAAGTGTCTAGTTAGATGTATCCCATAAATATATCGTTTTTATACATTATTAGATGTAGCGCAGATATTGCGGTTATAGATTACACTCAGTATATGAAAATATGCATTGATTCATTATGTTGCCTGCTGATTAGGGTCCTGAGTACAACCTCAACGTTAGTACACTTACTATGTTACGCCACTGTGCATAAATATAAATGAATATTAAAATTTAATATTTTTTGAAGGAATTTCTTCAATGTTTTATAAAATCTGCATTAAAAAAAAGATGGTTCTTATATAAAAGTACCAATATTTCAGTTTGAAATAAATTATTTTAGTGTATACACCTACGTTATCGAACAAAAGTATTTTCCTATTGCCATGTATTCGCTCCAGACTCTTTTCAAACCACTGACCTTGCAATGTATTGAGACACGCCATTTGCAGTTGTCACATAACTTTCATAACTCTTCCAGAAATTTACGAATTTCTTTTCTCGTTATCTTTCAACAGACACTTGCATCAACACTTAAAAAATCACTCTCGTGTTTGTCCCACCAGAATTATGACTACTAGACGTAACACGTGGATCGATACTTGAGGACTCCCTTGGGAATGTATATCATGCGTTGCATTTATCATCTGTTTCCTTTTAATAACACTGAGCGCAAATTTTAGTAGGACTAATTGGATCTTCCCCGAAGATTGCAAACAACTCTTCCTGGCAACTATAAATAATTCTAGCAATTTTAGAGGTTGTTTTACTGCTAGTTATAATCACAAGGCGTGTATAGATTTGGCAAGCACCATTTCTCAACTTGACAATGTTAAGCGTTTTATACGTCAATTCACCCCAGGCCTAGAAGTTATCAAGCATTTATTTTCCTTTACAAGGTAGTTAATCATCCTGACTTTCAACGTTTATGTCATATACATGCATACATACTATACGCACACTCGATTATACATATATATACGTATATATGACATACAGTTTCAAAGTACCCATCTCTTTTTTCTTTACCTCGTAAATTTTCTGGAAATGTCGGACTGATATCTATGACTTGAATGACCTTCGAGTTTATTCAGCGTTTTCCTCATTTAAACATCCTCTCTGTAAGTGCCTTTTATATTCCAAAAACTGTTTGTAGTTATAACAGCTTCAAAACAGAACCAACTTTCTTAACTAATTTCTCCATCGCGAGTGGTGATTGACGACTACCACGCCAGAAAAAATGCCTACATGGCCTAATGTTTGAAGGAACTACATGGCCTAACGTTTGAGGGTCCTCTCGTGATAAAGTGTCAGAATCTTGATGTTCTCAAATCTTGAATAAGTCATACGTGTTAATTATTGGACGGGGGGGGGGGGGTTTCATTATTTCGCATCTCGCTAATGTTTTGAGGAATGTGTAGATGTGTGTGTGCTTAACTAATATTTTCAAGTTTGAAAGTGAATATGAAGCAAATATGAAGTTCTCTACCAAAATTTTGCTTCACAGACTCCCACATAAACATTTATTATTTATATAGAAGAAGACATAATAATATTAATAATGTATCATTTTCTATTGTGAGAGAGAGTGGCGTTAGATTACTTTCATGTGATTTCTTAACTAGTCGAAGAATTGTAAATTGCCAGTACAGTTCAAATGTCGCAATTCAATATTTCAAATGTTTAATCATTACATTTCAAATACTCTCCATGTGAACATTAGGAGAGGCTACACCATTTTTCAGAGGAAGAATTTATTACAGTCTTCAGACCGTAGTACTCAAGAAAAAAAATGGGCCTGAACGCATGTACTTCTGTCATAATTAGCTATAGCAGTGGCGCATCCATGATTTAATTTTGGGAGGGGGGGGGGGGCGAGTTGAACGGATAAAAATATTTATTATGCAAATTCAATATTCATCATGCAATTTCTATTTCTTTGGGGGGAGGGACCCTTGGCCCACCCCCTAGGTGCGCCACTGGGATATAGAATGTTCGCATTGAGCGGTTAATGTCCAGACTTGTTTAGGCCAGTAGATGGGTGACATTTCGTCCAACTATGGATGCATTAAATCAAAGCCGAATGGAACTGTCTACCTTTCAGAAAGTACAGTTCTCCACATTATATCACATGATTTCTAGAGGAAAACTTTCTAGGAAGCCATTGCTATTTGTTGTGAGTAAGATCAAGCGCAGGTCTTGTGGCGGCCCTGCAGTACAGCGTGCAGGTTTTCGGTGCTGTGGATGCTCGGATCGAATCCCGGTGTCACGCCATGAAAAATGCCTTTGTTTGTGTAGTCCCTTCATAGGGGGTAATGCTGTCCGCCTATATGGTGCCCCCATAATAAAAATGGACTGTAAACTGTGGCGTAGTATAGGCGAATGTTTGACGGCAAGTGCCGCCGCTTAAAAGATCAAGCGCTTCAAGTTCGGCGATGAAAGCAGGACTCAATCAATGAATGAACGAAATCAGTATTGTTCTCAATACCATGCTTATGGAAGAGTAGATACGTGGAAGCAGCAATACGATAGCTTGGATCCATCTAGCTCCATCACGAGCTTTTAAGCTGGCAGAGACAATGTTATGATCTGAGGAATATTTTTGGTATATCTGGTCTCAAACAACTTATAACCACACGTAATCATATCTATATCGTTATTTATTACGATTTTGAAGTTTTTTTTGATGGAGGGGATGCAACAATAATGTTCTATCAAGGTACCACATTGCAGATGAATTTAGGTGCATGACAGACACTTTTCCACTGTGATTCTGAATATAAATCTAACTCTAGAATCTGCACCTACCTGTCCTGAGAATGGTTGTTTATGGCAGATGACCTTTGATTGAGGGTGCACAGTAATTTTTCTCTAATGTATCTGAGCATTCCTTCTAGCAAACCGAGAGGATTGTAAGAAGTTTGCCCAAACAGTAGAAGTATTCAGTTACGGTAAGCTCATCGTCCCGTAGTAATCTCGGAAGATCTTCTTGAGACCCGAGGAACTCCAACTCCTTAATTTCATAATGTCATATTTGATGTCAGAGTACGTCAGAGGGTTCATTCAGCACCAATAAAACTTTTTGATTTGCCAAGAGAAGATTCGAGAGCTGACAGTGAGGCTTAGAGGGGAAATGCGCACCCGGCCCCTGCGCATCACACAGAACCCCTCATTTGGGGCTTAGTTCGGGCTCTATGACTCATAAGTCCCAAGAATCTTATTCCCCCCCTACCCCTGAGTTTTGCACTGTCTGTCATTAAAAGAATAGCACTTTCATGTTTGAAATCATTTCACTTTGCCCTCATTTAATCATCTGATTGTGGTGAATGCGCTTTATATATGAGGCGGTGAAAGGCAAAGTGGTTTAAGTCACATTTTCACCTTTTTTCATTTGAGGGCAAAAATGTAATCTCCATGTTCAATTTATAGTGGAATTACAAATAATTATTATCTTCAATATTATAATAATTATTATGAATTATAATTTGATCAATTTATAGTGAAATTTTTTGTAGTTTTGCAGTTAAACGCTTTTGACTTACACCACTTGACTTACTGACTTACACCACTTTGCCTTTAACCGCCTCATATATATAAAGAGCTCTTATCTATCTATTGAAAAAGAGATATGATGCCCAACGTTCTTCTCTCAGACTTTCTCTTGGCATAAAACAGGCAGAATGTAATACCCACAAAACACTTCTCCATCTAGAACAATCCTTAAAACAGATGCCACCTTAGTTAAGATATTATTGTACATACTCAATATTTTTCCCCGAATCGTGATTCCTTTATTAGATTTTTTTCCCCAATGCTAAGGCACTTGTCGTCAAACATTCGTCTATACTACGCCACAATTTTACTGCCCATTTTATTGTGGGGGCACCATATAGGCGGACAGCATTACCCCCTATGAAGGGACGACACGAACGGAGGCATTTTTCGTGGAGCGACGCCAGGATTCAATCCGAGCACCCTCAGCACCGAAAACCAGCTCTCTGTACCACTGGGCCGCCACAAGCCCCCTGTAATAGATTAGTGAAGAAGCAATATAAATAAAAACCTACACTGCTTCTTTCATTTACTAATAGATGGCAGCACTTAACAGAAATGCATCTCCAATTTTTCACATTTGCCACTAGCTTGTTGAGAGTTAACCGTAGCGCTCTCAACCAACCAACTTCAAGTCTCTCGCAGATTATTAATTTCTCTACACTAAAATTGCACGAATAGCTCCTTTATAAAATTCATTACCCATGCAATATTAAATTAGAGAGGTCAATATTTTGTTTTTGGTATTTCATATAAAATGAGTAAAAAATTGCTAAATAAAAGTAATTAAAACATAATTTATTTTCATATATTCATTTGTAACATGTTAATAAAACACAAAGTGGTTGACTACAATTAGACACATGTATAAAAAAAACTTTAGATAAAGCCTGAAACATATTTCATTACCAATAACTTTAAAGGAAGTATGAGAGTTGCGTAATAAAACAGCCGATGATTGTTCCGTGAATATGACAGCAGACAGTTATATGAAGTTTTATCAAAATAAAACTATATAACAAAACACATTTTATATGAAGTTTTTAACAAAATAATCAGTAAGTTTTTAAAAATGCTTACTAATATTGAAAGAGCTCAGCGAACATGCAAGAACAAAAAATGTAACATTATATTACAATTAATAAGGAAAGATTTTTTAATATAATTTGCAGGGAGTCCATCTGAAAATTAAGAAGGCGAGGTTACAAGTTATAACTGTATTGAAGACTAAACTATTTTTGTATCAAGACGAATAAAACATGAAGTTTGGTAGAAAAAAAAGTCAAATTTTATATTAACAAAGTAGTGTTTGACTGTATAAACTGTCATAATGGGAAGATATACCCTAAAAGAGAAATTAAGAGTCATAGGATTAATTATTAGGTATGAAATGTTTCATAAAGTTAAAACATTTGCAGGGCAAGGTGACAAAATACCACATAGTATAACCGTTGACAGAATCTTATTCAGAAATTGATGAATGTTCCTGTGAGAAAAACAAGCAGAAAGTAGGTGAGGGGAAGATGATCTCAATTACCCCTGAAGTTGTAACATTCTTTTATTATTACGGTGTACTAACCTAAAACAGCCCTTAACCCCTCAGCGGGCACGCCCGTGTACAGTGTGCAACATTTTCGTAATTTTGAATGGTTTGTTTTTACATGTAAAGTTTGAATGTTCTAAGCAGTTTCTATTTATAGCAACATCCTTTCTAATGCAGATCTGATTTTCTGACCCATGTATTTCTTTCCATTCCTTGGTAGTCGTGATTTTATCTCGGTAAACCAACGATTATACTGGATTACAATACGACAAAAACAGGAGTTGACGTACTCGATCCAATGTGCAGCTATTACACGGTATCCCGCATATCACGAAGATGGACAATCTCATTATTTTTTAGGTTTTTGGACATAATAAGAATCCATTCGAAAGTTGTCCTGAGATCCAATAAACCGGGCAGTTTTGTAATAAGGCGATTGTATCTGCATACTTTGGCCTTTAATTATAAATATATCTCAATATTATAACTATTTTATATCTTTTCATAAAACGCAGAATTATTATTTTCAATTTGAAAAAGAAAAGTTTATTACAAAAGGAATAATCAAGGGTGAAAGAGACGTTGCACTTTGTGCCACGCGATCCCGCTGATTTTCCAAAAATTAGCGCGCCCGCTGAAGGGTTAATTATGTTTTAATCAGAAATAGTCTACTCCGAAAGTTTTTTTTGCGTTCGTGGATGTAGAATAATAATTAATTATGAAATATAGCCAATTAATTGGATATATTGTTTAATTTCGTATTAGAAATCAAACTCCAAAAATTATGATCATGAACGATTAATCTTTTTTCTTTGGTTGACTAACATATTTCCGTAAGAGTGCATACTTTTTAAAATAATGCATTTTAGTAGGGTTATCAGTAATGAACTTGACTATTTTAGAAAAGAACAGGGAAAGAGCCCAGTAACTATTAGCTCCAAGAAAATTAAGAAGCGAATTTTAAGGTAAACTTCTTGTGTTGTTTCAGATACTCAATAGATGGCAGCACTAAAACAATTTCTCAAAATTTTTTAATGTCATCCTTCTTTGATGTATTTTTTCAATCTTAGAAATTCGTAATCAGAAAACTTATAATTTGAATGGGGAAAAAAGTGAATAAAACGAATAAACATTTTAACTTTACTTCCTACCTGATAACTGTCTAATACTTACGGATTTGAAGTTGCAACCTCAAATTAAGTATTTATCTGTAGGAAAGTTTTCGATGCTGGATGAAAGGGGTTGTTAAAAATAAACCTAGTGTTAATTTTTTTCGATCATGGTCAATATTTTAGGGATGGGAGTTTACCTTTATTATAATTGATCCCACATTAACTATGAATTTGTCGATGGAAGAATGTGGTAGAACCCAATAACCTTAAAAGTCAGGTTGTGTTGCATTTGGTCTTCAAAATCAATGACACATAACTGAGCATTTTCCGATTATTTCAATGAAATCGTCATTTACATAAATATGTATGCATTATATAAAGGTATTTTCAACTGACTGTATGAACTAGACTGATACTCGATTGAATTAACAGTTTTCAGATATGAAAACAGATTATATTGGAATAAAGTGAGTTTTTATTACTTCAACTTAATTAGAAATTCCTTTAGATAAAGCAGTACCTGCTCAAAGACAAAATCTCTAAAAATAAAGTTAATTTGTCAAGCGGACTAAAATAAATTCTGCATTGCAGCCAATAGGGAAAATTATAACTTTTTCTATAGATGATTTTTCGACGGGAGTTAGGAGTTTTAAACAGCTCTGGAAGTCATTTTACTGCCAAAATATCTCGTACTGACTACTCCCCATAGATTTTCTAAAATAGATGAGTTTTAAAAATTGCACCTCAGTTTTACAGATTCGCATCTTGTTCCCGAATAAAATAGAAAATTTACAAAATATCACTGGGTCCCGTACGAACTTATTGATGAAAAAAAATCTGACAAAAATTGAAACATACGAAAAATAACTAGCTCCAAGTTGTGGGTAGGGGGAAGTTCTGAGTTAATTGTGATATTTTTATTTAGTTACTTAATTATTTCTGCGAACGGCAGGATATCTTTACATGTACTTCTTATACCCGAATATTCATTGCGATTAATTTTACTTTAATATTTAGTAGGATCCTTAATTAATTTCTCTATTTTATAAGTAGTAACATATAAAAGACAATCCCGAATAGTCGTGAATAAAAGTGACCAGCTGCTACTACTATGTCGAGTGTTTTTATGGGGTTTTGGGGTATGTCGATGGATTTTAATTGTCGAGGGCCGTGACTGTAAATATTATCTGCAGGTAATTAGTTTTTTTTTTTTTTAGCTTTTTCGTATTTTAACATCCCTTTTAACTTAGAACGACATGAACGGCACACGCCGAATTAGAAAATCCACGCCATATTAGAAAATCAAGCACAAATATAAGGAAATTTCTTGAATTAATTCTAATCTAAAGTGCCATCTTACTTTTAGAGGATAGCGAGATACGAAGAAAGATTACAGGAAAGAAACCATATATATGTGCGCGTATGTGGGAAAAACTCGGAGTTTAATTATCAACAGGTGTATTAAAATCGATATAATAAAATGAAAATTCCTGCATTCATTTACAACTCTCCCAAGAAAGGTTTCATGGGGGTATAGTGTAATATCTCTGAAACACTTAACACAGGAAAAGCACTCACACTCTATGTGTAGTCCTTTATAAACAGAGATTTATTACGATCATTCGCTTTAAAGCGTGTAAAGTGAAATAAATCTGTTATAAAACCTCGAAATTATGCAGAGAGTCGCAGGAACACTTTGCTCCATCGCACCGGACTGGGCTCGACATAGCGACAGAGACCATCCGGGTTGAGATCTTAGTCAGTGGGAAACAGACTGCAGTTAGTAGCTACTCCGCGCACTAGCCCAGACACACAGGAAAGCCTAGAGTGAGCGGAAGCCTGCGGAAGACAGAAGGCAGAGTGCCGATAAAATGGCAGAACTGGAAGAAGATAAATTAAGAGTCGTAGGACGAAAAATGGATGTTCGAGTGGCTGGAAGAGAGAACACCAACGACACGTAGTTAGCGGGGACGGCGTGAAAATGCGAAGCAAAAAAAGAAGAGCCTTCAGACTGCTATGTATACTAATCCTATTGGATTCGCTCACCTCAATGTTAACCTATGGAGAAAATTTCTCCAAGGATTGCCGACTTGGATTTCCATTTTTTTTAAAATTGTACTCCGTAATAGAGAAAGAAATTTTACACCTTGGGGAATTTTTCATTTTTTTTTTTTTTGAAAAATGTAAATATTTTTTTATTTAAATTTTTCGGAAAAAAATCTGGTATAGCGTGTTTTAAACGCTCATAAATTCCTTTGTTGGACGAAATTTATAAAATGAATCCTGTTGCAAGGTGCAGAAAAGTTCAGGCTATCTGAAAATACCATTTTTATTGGATTATCAGCATTTATGTGTAAATAGTAGGCAAGTTTTCTCCATATGTTAACATTGAGGTGAGCGAATCCAATAGCGTTAGTACACAGCATCCTTAAAATTAGCTAGAGTTTTAGGTATCGCCACAACGACTATCTAGAAACCAACCAATCCTAACACTGCCACCACACATTCGCAAAACAAAGAGCGAAGTGTAGGGGAAAGCAGTGATTTATTGGTCACGTCGCCGAGAGGAGGTTTTATGGCGTCCCTCGTGCTTTTGATGATTCGTACTCAGACCGCTCCGGAGAGCAGTTTTAAGACGAATGATCAAAACGACGAAATACTTCCCCCACGTTAGGGGAGGGGGGACTAATCGACACAAAATGTGTCAAGAGGCGATGGAGGGGAGCTGATTCGCTTGTGTGTAGATGCGCCTTAATCTGTTATCTGGTCAAACGCTCTGGTTTGGTCGCTTTGCTTATTATATGACAAAATACCAGTCTTCCTCTACTGCAAGACGATACTCAGATGTATCGAATTTCACCGGCGCTCATAAACTTAAACAGCGATGGAATACATGCTTTTAAATCATTCTTTTGGTTCGAAAACAAACAACTAATGATTACAAAGAAACAGTTGAAAATAAAATTTTATTTTACAGTCATTTACAGAGTGATATTTCACGATATGATAAAAGTGTTATGCACAAGGGAATAATTTTAACAAGAACCACCTCTGAAGAATACTTTAACACGTTCAGGTATTATAGGTTTATCTTCTCCACAGAATGTCTCCCTGGAAAAAAAGAAAGTAATTTCATTGGTCAAAGAATTTTAAAATAAGAAAATAAAATGCATACAAATATATTTACGTAATAAAACAGTTCCGTAACTGACTGACTCACTGACTGACATACAACGCACAGACCAAACCACTGGACCTAAAGGGCTGAAATTTTGCATGGCGATTCTTCTTATAGTGTAGGGGTGCACTAAGAAAGATTTTTGAAAAATTCTTCTTAGATTTTTTAAAATTAAATTTTTAAGCTGTTTTAGTAACATTTTTTAAGTTTGCATTTAAAATAATAATTTGAGGGTTATAAAATTTATATCACAATAAAGATCATAAAAATTCCTTTAAAATGAAATCTTTTTCGAATCTTTACCTCTATTTTCTGATTTTTGGGGAATTTTTAAAGATTAATTTTTAGAATTTAATTTATTAAATGCTGATCACGTGATTTCTTTTTCTGGTGCTTTAAATTAATTTATCGTCACGTCCATAACAACGAAACAGACAAAAACAAATTTTTTTCTTGCTAATGCGGCAGACGATTGGACATTATCCAAGAAAAAAATTAAAATACAGTAAAAGTTATGTTCCTCAAACTGTACTATATTCTTTACTATGTTCTATTAGACTTAATTTGAATATTTTCTTCTACATTATTTTGTCTATAAAAATATCTCTTACGATTTTTTTATAAATATTTTTTTTGTTTTTTTTACATCAATTGCATACATTGATCATTGTAATTATAATATATATATATATATATATATATATATATATATATATATATATATATATGGCATTAATTGCATACATTGACCGTTGTATTTAATTTGAATGTACTCCGTAGCGAAGTTCGGGTTTTCAGCTAGTGAAGCATATATTATTTAGAATAGAAACTTGCACATTGTAATTTATGACACGGAATTAAATCCAGAAAGACTCATTTGGTAGATGCATGCGACGTCGCATTGACATCGCACTCACGTTTTATTATCGAAACAGAAACCAGCCAACCGTATCCCGCAGAGACAACTCGGTCATCAGTTTTATGTTATACAGCAGCAGCGCGATTTTAATGATGGATAAGAATCGGTGCCATAATTCTGTTCCATTTGTATATGGGTGTTGAATTTTGTTGGAGTGATATCGAGAACTACAACAGCGTCAAATATGGAAGTCGTGAAGTGAATGTAGTCAACTGTGTCTCCACAATAATTACGGGATTAACTCTAAATCATAATTTGCATTAAGGTGACAGTGGACATTCAAACCTAACTTTTTTTGTTTTGAATGGATTTACTTGAAATTTGAATATGTGATTAGTACCATAGATATGTAAAAGTGGTTAAAATTTAATGATGAAATATTAATAATTTATGAATTATGAATTATACCAAAAATTGGCCTAATTAAAAATGTTCCATGCTCATTCTTTTGCATATAATATGGTAATTTTTATTTGCAGGATACCTTACAGAACTAACAATGAAACTTATTGCTTATTTTAAGCATTCATTAAAAATATAAAAAGGAAAAAAATAATAGTGAAAACACCCTTTTTATTACGCAAAATACCTATAAATAATCTTTTCAAGTACAAAATTTAGAAATTCTGAGCTACGAAGCATAATTATTTTCAATAAGATTTATTTGATATACAGTTAAGTATATAAAACTTAAATTTCAAAGCAATACGATAGTTAGAAATGCGCCTGGAGCAGTTTGAATATTCGTATGACATGAAAATTTTTATTTCGAGAAAAACGCATTTAAAGTTATTGCTATTAGTAACCACATAATATCTAAATTAAATGCAAATTCCTATAATTAGGAAAGTAATCACAGAAATTAAAAATTCTTTTTGCAACACATTCCTACTCGTCCGTAGTTTCACAATTCAATAAAATAAAAAAATTGAATTTTTTGACAAATTTCACAATTTTGAAAGTCCACTGTCACCTTAAACTCACATAAAGTGAGTGACCCAGTGTTGTTGGAACGCTATTTTTTAAAAACTGCCCAGCACTTAGAAAATAATTTAGAGGTTTTCATTTTACAGGGATTTCTTTAGAGACCATCTGAAATTCTTTATAGTCATATGCTCAAGCCATGTCTTTTCTATTTGAAGTTGACTATATGTCTGTTTTGATACATCGGGAGAAATATTCCACCTATGATGTCCACTTATAACAAAACTATAAGCCTTCAGACCAATTTCGATTTCTTTTTACTCCATTTGCTCATTGGGCTAAGTTTAAGATTTTAATCCGGAGCATCAGTGGATCTTGCATATCAGTCCCCGTCTTAAGATATTTGAAATTTTCCTCGCATTATTTTTCGGATACCAGATTAGCAAATGCATATTTTAACGTAGAATTATGTAAGAATTATGTAAGAATTAATGTAAGAAAATTAACTTCGGAAAAGTTTTAAATTTAAATAAAAGACATAATCTTTATTTAAACGTTTACTTTTATATACAAGACGCAGAATTCAGAAATATGCATTACTAAACTACGATTAGAAAATACGGATAGGAAATTTTTCCCATAGCCCAACATTGGAATTGCAGATCTACGATGCACCACCATAATATGGAATCACTCTTATTTCCAAATCAATTGCAGTTATCAAATATCGGAAAACTCCTTAAACTTCCTCTAACGTTTCGATTCGCGAGCGCGCGTTAAACATATATTCTCCTTACAGTATTTTTCCCTCCTCTTAGAAATAAAAACTTTATACAGTGTAAACTTTTTTAACCATCATTTTTAAATGTAACTTTTAAAATTTACTTTTTTATCATCTACTCTCTATTTTCTTAAGCATATAAAATATTATTCTAAGATGAAGGAGAAAATAACATAAATTAGCGACGATTTATTTAAACATTATTTAGGGTCCTTATTTCGTTTCCGAGAAAGACACAAAAAGTTACACCAGAAAATCAAAGAATTCTCTGAAATTAAAGAAAAAAATAGAAATTTATGAATAAAATTGATAGCCTTAATTAAAAATACTAAATTATAATGTACTCTATTTTTTTTTCAGCAAGCTTCTCGTTTTTTCAGTACAGCTATTTGTCCCGAAGAATTGGCTCACTTCAGAGCATCGTTAGCCTTGGACAGACGGCTTGAGCTAAACGTTGAACGATTGTTTTTTGTCAAAGTCTGTACCCACCAAAGGGGGAAATCCTCAGCTCTCTAGTATAGTTAATGCCACCATCAATTCATCTCCCTTAAAGAACTGGAAAGTGTGTGCAAGGCTCTTAGTTCTGTCTTTAGATGAGATGATGCGATTTCTTTTATTAATTATCATGTTAAGAGATTTTTCTGAGGCTCTCGAAAAAAATGATAGGAAAAATGATAGTTCCTCTCATTGCCGGGAAATGAAAGTTGGTAGAGTACCACCTTCGATGCTTGGAGACCCTGGTTCAATTTTTGATCCTGAAGACAGTTGATAAGGGGTGACCGACCATTAAAATGAACGGTAATTGATCGTTAGGAAGTACATGGTTAATTTTCTCAACGGAAAAAAATATCAAGCAGCGATGGAAAAAAAAATAACAAATAAATAGATGGAAAAAATGTTTACATTCCAAAATCCTGAGTCATTGTTCTCCAAAAGAAAGTGATGATTAGGTAAGCTTAAATGGTCCTTACGAATTACCATCTGTTTTGTATGACAACAGTCTAACATCTAGGAACAATGCTGATACGAAGCATTAAGGGGATGTAAAGACATTATATTATTAAAAGTAGGTGAATCGCAAGTATATTCTTATCTCTTTCTTTATTTTACAATTGTATTTGCTCTCAAAAATCAGTATTATCTGGTTTCGATTCATCGAAATAAAATGATCGACAAAAAGGGAAAAAAACCTTTAGTTACGTTTTTCTCTAAGAGGACCATATATTCTCACCATCTTTTTGGGGATATTTCTTCTGATGCCTTTGTAATTTAACAGAACCATTAATACCCCAGTCAAAATAGACCCGATTTTGAAGAATGGCTTAAAAAAATATGAAAGTTTTGAAATTTGGTGGAGATATTTGTTTAGGCATGCTAATGAACATACTAAAAGTCCCCACCGATCAGACTTGAGCTTTCGCCGCCATCTTGGAAAATGTGTATACTTTTTTTGGTTTTTTGGAAATATCTTTAAAAATATTGATTTTATAAAAAATAATTTTAAAAAAATTAAAGAGCATTAAATTATGAACAAAAATCATTCATAACATTTTTTTATATGCCTAACAGGAACAAAGATAATTGACTTTGAAAAGAGCGCACTGTCACACCTGGGACGCGCAAGCGCTGTTCCCCATCGCGGTGGGGGGGAAATACCCGCGAATGTGCATACCATAATTAGCCAAATTAGTTTTACACTAAATGGGAACGTTTTTTGTATTTTTCCAAATAACTAGGGAAATATTAACTTTACGTAAAAAAAGTTTATTTCAAAAATTAAAAAACATTAAATTATGTACAAAAACGATTTTATACATTTTTGTCGTAAACCTAACAGGATCGAAGATATTGACTATAAAATGCGCGTTGATAATGGAGGTAGCTTCTACAAAAAACAATGCACAAAAAACATATTATATTTTTTTATAAGTCTAACACGAACAAAGATAATTGACTTTGGAAAGAGCGCACTATCACGCCAGCGACGCGCATGCGTAGGTGCCCATCGCGATGGCTGGAAGACACGTGCATTTGCATACCGTAAGGCGCCAAATCGGTCTTACCCTAGTATTTTCCTAGCCAGTTAATAGTTAGTCAACGTTCCGTGTGCGTCTGTGAACAATGGCTGATACGGAACTATGTTTTATATGTAAAAAATTAATGTCAAATGATGATTTCGTGAATTTAGGAGAAAAGGGGATCGACGCTTTAAAGAGAGCTAGTGTCCAAAGAAAAGACAAGCATGAACAGTTGGAACATTTAAAATCTGTTTCGGTTCATTCGTTGTGTCGGAGAAATTACACCAGACCAGGAAGTATAAAAGTTGATTTAAAAAGAAATGCAGAAATCGCATCAACATTCCAAAGTGAAGAGCGCGCGGTAAGTTTACGATCTTTGTTACCTCAGTTCGATTTTCGAACAAAATGTCTCTTTTGTAAGACAGTGATAGACGAAGAATTCAAAGCAAGACAAAAGAAAAAACCAACTGACAGGCGAAGAACTATATACGAAGTTAGGAGTCTCGAAATTAAAAACAAAGTTCTTGAAGCTACAGAAAATAGACATGACCAGTGGGGAGAGGAAGTTCACTGTCGTATAATAAACGTTGCTGATTTAGTTGCAGCTGATGCGATTTATCACCAAGATTGCTTCATGACTTTTTTTCTACACACTGCACCAATCAGAAAAAGAGGGCGGCCTGAGTCGGATTACGTCTCAGCAGCTGTAGACGAAATATCCTTCTTCCTTGATAATAATGACGACTGTCAATTCTCACTACCCGAACTCAAATCTCAAATTACAGGGCTAGTTCTAGACGACATCACTTTGAGAAATAAGTTGAAACAAAAATACGGGGATGGCATTATTTTTGCTTCAAGCTCCAAAACAGTTACTGTCATATGTTTACGTAATACTGGAATGAAAGTTTTATCAGACTCTTGGTACGACAAAAGGATACGAAATGATCGGGAGGAGCGTCTACGAATAGTGCAAACTGCTGCAGCCATAATAAAAGAAGATATCCAGACACCAGTTTATAACCCTCATTGCCACCCTCCAAGTGATAACTTTTTCAGAGATGTGAACAAGGACATTCCAGAAAGCCTAAAATCTTTTTTGGAGCACTTGATTATTAAAAAAAACTGCTAAGGCGGAAAAAAAAGTCACTTCAATAGCTCACGTCATTATATCAGCGCTGAGGCCACGATCATTTATGTCTCCTCTGCTCAATGGTCTTGCTTTATTTTTGTACAAAAAGTTCTGTTCCAAGAATTTAATAACAATGCTCTCGAATTTCGGATTTTGTTCGTCTTACTATGAAGCCCAAACACTTGAGATGTCAGCCATAAATCATCCGCAACCCCAAATGCGCGAGGGATCATTCTATCAATTCGTATTTGACAATGCAGATTTCAATGTGTCGACAATCGATGGCCTGAATACGTTTCATAGCATGGGGGGCATTGCTTGTTTTACTCCAGTGTCAGCAGTGGAACCCTGGACGAAGATAAAAAAATTAACCGAACTTACATCCGCATCGACCGAAGGCAAAATGGGAATCATTCCTCTGGAAACGTTTGAAAATTTTCGAGAGCCTGGGTTAAAAACAATTACTATCGAAGATTTGAATGTCTTAAATCCTTTAGCGGAAAATTTACCACTGCCTAAGCCATCTGATATCTCCTGGATGTGTACTAAGTGGTTAGGTCTTCCACAGATACCTGAATGGAAAGGATTTTTCCATTGTATAACCAGAAACCAGCCTTGTGAAAAAACCAAAGTAATACCCCTTCCTTTTGTTAATTCACCACCAAGCAAGTATGACACCATTTTCACTGTGCTGAAATATGCTTCTCAGCAGTGTGTTAAAATGCACCAAAAGTCTTGCATACTCACGTTTGACCAACCACTGTATATTAAAGCTCGAGAGATAGTCGCAGCAACATCCAATCCATTATTATCAAGTTACACTCTACGCTGGGCGTTAAATTGAACTCTCTACAAATTTGGGCTTGAGATTGGCCTGCTTCTAGCCTCCCCACAATTCGCTACCTCGTTCCATCATCTAAACGTTGATGGTTACTCATTTTTACTGTTACAATTCGAAATTAACCGATTGCTGCAAAATAACACCAAGAAATTCGCCGAGGTGTGCTAGCGAACGAAATGCGTCTTAACTTACGCGAGCTTATAAAGCCTGTTTCTCTACTGACTCCGCCTACACACACGTGTAAGCTTACGTATTTGACGTACAAGATTTGCATATTTGTCTAGAAGCAGTGGTTTTACATTCAGTTCAATTCTTTGCATGAAATTCGATAAAATATGCAAATTCTCTTAATTTATTTCACCAGTGTATATATATATATATATATATATATATATATATATATATATATATATATATATATATATACGAGGGTCATTTTTTAAGTAAGAACCGTTTTGTAATGGAGTAAAAGAAACTTTAGTTATGAACGTAAATTGTATCACAAACAAAAATATGAAATTTTTTTCACTTTTCAACATAGTCACCATTAACATTTAAACATTTGTTAAGTCGTGTCACCGGCTTTTGCATCCCATCATTAAAGAACTCTGCCACCGGACCGTTAAACCAGTTGGTAACATTTTGTTTCAACATGTCATCATTTTCCAAGCGCTTTCCACCAAGAAATTCCTTAAGTTTTGGAAACAGATGAAAGTCTGATGGTGCTAAGTCAGGGCTGTATGGTGAATGATCCAGTAATTCCCAATGAAAATTGTCCAGTTGGGTCTTTGTTCTTGCCACAACTTGAGGCCGAGCTTTGTCGTGAAGCAGAACGCCGCCGCTAGTGAGCAGTTCGCGCCGTCGATTTTGACAATTTTCATTGAGAATTACTGGATCATCCACCATACAGCCCTGACTTAGCAACATCAGACTTTCATCTGTTTCCAAAACTTAAGGAATTTCTTGGTGGAAAGCGCTTGGTTTATGTTTCCAGTTTATGTTTGCAGTTTAGCTGTTAAAGCTTCCAGTTTATGTTTGCATTCGTCATTGCATTTCATCACGAATACGCAGCGGCATGATAGCCGTATATTCCACTAGCTATCGCCGCAAGGTTAGTAGTCCTACCTCAGAAGGGCTACACTGGTGACCCGGACTGTTACACAGGTGAAGTGTTTCGACGTGTATCCGTATTAACGTATGTGGATATATACAAACGTGCAAGCACCTAACTTCGAGAATTCTTTTGCTTTTTAAACGGCTTGTTTCACATTGACTGGACTGAGCTGTGTACTTCATATTAATGGCGGCTTTCTTCTGCGTAGGATAAAGCAGGTAGGTGAAATGTTCATGGTTTTGGTTCTTGACCTCCTTTAAACATATTCGTGTCAATAGCAGTTTTTTAAAATGTTTAAATTTAATGTTTACAAAATATTTTAATGCACTATTGTAAGTCAGGTTTGATAAAGATTTTAAACATCTTTTGTAATTTAAGAGCTTTTCTTGCTGTGTTATACAATTTTATACCAGTATTGTTTTGAATAATAGATGGGAATACTGTATCTCAGGATATTTGTCGAGTAGCATTTAAAGCGCCTACATTTTGGGAAGCTGATGCAGAGCTTTGGTTTTCACAAGTTGAAGCCCAATTCGCCTTTTCAGGGATTACGGCTGATCAAACAAAATTTCATGCTGTTATAACTGTACTAGAGCCCAGGGTCTTAAAGTGCGTTCGAGACATTGTAGTTAAAACCCCAGCTAAAAATGCTTATGAGGAGTTAAAAGCTCGTGTTTTGTCATATTTTGAACAGTCGGAGAGTTCACGTTTAAAATTTTGTTGACTGATTTAGTGTTAGGTGACCAACGCCCTTCTCAATTACTTTGCGAAATGGAAAGTTTGAATGGCGAAAAATTGAACCCAAGTGCAATTCGTGCCTTGTGGTTGCAGCGGTTACCACAAAATGTTCAACAAATACTAGGCGTGTTTTCTGACGAAGAAACCGATAGTAAGAAATTGGCAAAAATAGCTGATAAAATTTATGAGTGTTCTGTTAACAGCATCGTGGCTTCAGACACACATATAGAAAGTTCCTCATTTCAAACGCTTAAAAAGGAAATTGCTGAATTAAAACTTAAGATTTAGCAAATGTCTCGTAAACCGGTGGTTCTTAACTTTCGTAAAAGAAATCGTGGTTTTCAAAATGACAGTGCTACAGCTAAATTGTCTTCTAAAAATAAAAGGTATTGCTGGTATCATTATAGATTTAAAAATGATGCTCGCAAGTGCGTACCCCCATGTAAATGGTCGGAAAACTGTTAAGCACGTCTGCTGCGTCGGCCACAGACTGTGTTTGTGCTGGTAGCCGACTCTTTATATACGAGCGTTCTACTCGCACAAAATTTTTAGTTGATTCCGGTGCTTCTATTAGCTGTTTTCCAAAAAAACTTACTTCTCGTAATGTTCCCGCTGAACTTAAATTGTATGCTGCCAATGGTACTGTCATAAAGACATATGGCGTAATTCGATGCGAACTCGATTTCGGACTTAGGCGAAAATGTACGTGGAATCTTATAGTGGCTGATACTAATACACCTATCTTGGGGGCCGATTTTTTAGAAAATTTTGCAATATGCATAGATATGAAGAATAGGCGTATTCTCGACAGTGAGACGTCATTTTCAAATATAGGTTCTATATATTCTGGCCCAGATTTACGTCTTACTCCCCTAGATGGTACATCGAAATACAATGCGATTATAGCCAAATTTCCACAACTTTTTAATCATAATACCGAAAATCGAACTATATTAAAAAGCGGGTTATTAACTCACTGTATTGAAACCACTGGACCACCCGTCTTTTCAAATCCCCGTCGTTTGAACCCTGAGAAATTACAAGCTTTAACGAACGAATTTCGAATGCTCATTAATCGAGGTGTTTTGAGGCCTTCTAAAAGTCCTTGGGCTAGTCCCATACACTTTGTCAAAAAAAAGGACAACACTTGGCGTATTTGCGGAGATTTTCGTGCGTTAAACAAGGAAACTATTCCTGATCGTTACCCTCTCCCACATATTCACAATGTTGTAATGGGATTGAGGGGAAAGAAATTTTTTTCTAAATTGGACCTTGTTAGGGCGTATCAACAAATCCCCGTGGAGGAGTCTGATATTATGAAAACTGCTGTAACAACACCTATAGGACTGTTTGAATATGTAAAAATGCCATTTGGTCTTAGGAATGCTGGTAATACTTTTCAGAGATTTCTAGATAATATTTTAAGAGACTTTGATTTCTGCCTATCGTATTTAGATGACATATTCATTTTTTCTGATCATGAACAGTCACATCAGATGCATTTGCAGAAAATATTTGAGCGATTATGGTCTAGTGGTAAATGTACAAAAGTGCATATTTGGCGCTTCGGAAATTTCATTTTTGGGTTTTTTAATATCGGAAAACGGTGTCGCGCCCCTGCCTGATAAAGTTCGTACTATTTTAGAGTACCTTCGACATAATATTGTTAGTGAACTACGGACATTTTTAGCTATACTTAACTTTTACCACATATTTTTAAAAGTTTTAGCAGAGAAACAAGCTTGTCTTTATGATCTTGTCAATAATAAAAAAAGAAAGACAAAACTCCTATCACCTGGACCGAAACTTGCATTGCAGCTTTCGAGTCGTGCAAAAAGGTGATAGCTGACGCTACTAGTCTTGCTTTTCCTGCTCATAATGTACCCTTAATCTTAACTGCAGATGCGTCTGATTATGCTATAGGAGCTGTTTTATCACAATTGATAGGTGAAGAACAGGAACCATTAGTATTTTTTTCTAAAAAGCTTTCCCCCGCACAAGTTAAATATAGTGTATTTGATCGCGAATTATTATCAGTCTATGCCTCTGTCAAGCATTTTAGACATATGTTGGAGGGAAGAGAAGTGATCATTTATACTGATCATCGACCTCTAACATATGCTTTTAATCAAAAGCTTATTAATTCTTCTGCTAGGCAGGTGCGACATTTAGAGTTGATAAGTCAATTCACAACTGACATCCGATACATACCAGGTAATCAGAATGTAGTCATGGATGCCTTTTCTAGAATCAATGCTGTTAATTTAACTAGTTCTGTTAATTACGATAAGTTGGCTACGGATCAGATTAATGATCCTGATTTGAAAGAATATATAGAAGATAAAAATTCTGGAGGTCTAGACCTAAGGCTTATGACATTTCCCTCTTGCAAATACGCAATTTATTGTGATATTTCTAATGATATTATTAGGCCATTTATTCCAGTTAATTGGAGGAGACAGATTTTCGACTCTATGCACAATCTGTCCCATCCCGGAAATAAAGCCACGCTGCGACTGTTACAGCAGCGGTTTGTCTGGAAAGGTATGAAACATGATTGCAGTCGGTGGTGCAGAGAATGTCTCCAGTGTCAAAGAACTAAGGTAACCCGACACAACAAAGCGTCTTTTGGTGTCTTTACGCTAGCGGAGAGGTTCTCCCATGTTCATTTAGATATCGTGGGACCCCTTCCTCCGTCACAAGGGAACAGATTTTTATTGACCTGCATTGATCGGAGTACAAGGTGGCCAGAAGGAAGACCCATTCCTGATCAGACAGCTGAGACCGTGGCAACAACCTTCATCGATTGCTGGATTTCCAGGTTTGGCGTTCCAGAGTTTATAACTACGGATCGTGGTACTAATTTTGAGTCTGAACTTTTTAAGTGCTTGTCAGAACGTTTTGGCGTTCAAAAGAAACGAACGACAGCGTATCATCCTCAAGCGAATTGCATTGTGGAAAGATTTCATCGCGTATTAAAGGCAGCGATTATGGCAGTGGACTCGGTTCACTGGACCGACGTTATTCCCCTCCTGCTTCTTTCTATTCGTTCAGCGGTTCGTGAGGATCTGCAAGCTTCCCCTACACAATTAGTTTACGGAAGCACGCTTAGACTGCCCGATGAATTGTTCCAAGGACAGCAGCTTAAGAGGATTTCTCCGAACCTGATTGAAAAGTTTCAAAAATGTATGAGTAAGATTCGAGAAATTCCAACACAAAGTCATTCCAAACCTAATATATTTGTTTGAAAGGATTTGAGCAAATGTGGTTATATTTTTTTGAGGACAGACAGCGTAAGGAGGCCATTAGTCCCTCCCTATCAAGGACCGTTTCCAGTTGTCTCCAGAACGGATAAACTGTTTAAAATTGTTGTTAATGGAAAACATCAAACAGTTTCGATCGAGAGAGTCAAGCCAGCTTTTATTTTTCAGTCTGAGGTCCCTGGTGACATCCCACATATTCCCGATAAAGAATTAGTGATTGCTAAATCCGGCAGAGTTTCAAAACCTGTCGAAAGATTTAAAGTAACCTGTCGAGGTACTAACCTGTTGAAGGATTTAAAGTAAGATTAAGTTTTCTTTAGGGAGGCAGTACCCTAAAGATTTAAGTTTAAAAAAATCTTTTCTTATATTGTACCCTTTTTCTGCGCGGGGAGTGGTGTGGTGTCACCGTGGTCTCGGACACAAAATTTGTTCACTACTTTCTCCTAAAGAAGCAATTTAAAATCGGCGTTACTGCGCATGCCTGATTTCATGTGAACACAGATTTAAAAACCCAGTTGTTTTTCAGCTCCACACACATACTCTTTTCCCTGCAGGAATTTCTGCATAATTTCCTTTCCGAGTTGGGAAAGATCTATTTTGTTTTATGTATAAAATTATAATTTTTATTCTGACGATTAAACTCCTTCCAGTTTATGCTTGCGTTCGTCATTGCATTTCATCACGAATACGCAGCGGCATGATAGCCGTATATTCCACTAGCTATCGCCGCAAGGTTAGTAGTCCAACCTCAGAAGGGATACACGAGCAACTAAGTTCATTTGTGTTGTCACTACGTCTCGATACACCAGTTCCTTGAGATGGCCCCATAGGAAAAAATCCAACGGTGTAAGATCTGGCGAACGTGGCGGCCATAGAACCGGACCCCCACGTCCAATCCAGCGGCGGGGGTATTCCATATCCAGCCAACCACGTACAGGAGCACAGAAATGCGCCGGGGCGCCATCATGCTGGAACCAAAGTCCCTGTATTTCCGCTAATGGTATGTCATCGAGGAACTCGGTTAAGACCTCTTTGAGAAACACCAAGTACGACTGTCCCGAGAGCCGTTCAGGCAACAGATATGGTCCAAGCAGGCGATCCCCGAGTATGCCGGCCCACACGTTAAGAGACCAACGTTCCTGACGTTTCTGCGGCCGGATTGCATGCGGATTGACCTGGGACCACATATGGCTGTTGTGATGGTTGAATACCACATCACGAGTGAAACATGATTCATCAGTCCACAGGATATGTGCAATGAAACCATTATCTGTGTTCTGTTGCTGCAACAGCCATTCACAGAAGGCCACGTGTTTCTGAAAGTCATCTGTTCTGAAAGTCATCTCACGGGCTAATGCGCGTGTACTTACCTCGGACGTCTCTTCTACCCGCTGCAGTATTGCATCCGCCTGTGCTATCGTCAGGCCGCTCCGCGGTCTTCCAGTATCGTGAAGATTGGCTGTTGGCAAGATACTTCCCGTATTTCGCAGTCTGTCGTCCAGCCTACGGATGACGTTGACATCGGGAGGACGGCGGGACGGATATCGACGGGCATACTCCCTAGCAGTTCGTAAGGCATTTCCATTACATCGGCCGTACATCAAGTACATGTCGCAGTAGTCACGAACGGAGTATATGGCTACCATACGAAGACTACCGGTAGCTGCAAGATGCAGCCTTTTAAATACCAGTTCAACGGCGGCTTAACGTCATTCCATGGCGCGCGCGTATGCATGACGCGATATGCGCGGCGAACGTTTTAAACATTATCGTCTGGAAAGATATGCAAATAATGTTGTTGATATGTCCAATAAAGTGTTTTTTTCTTGCACCGGCACTGACGTCATACTTTGTTTTTCGTATTTTTATCGTAAACTATGGATCGTACAGGAACGCTTCTTTGGGCAGTTTTTATGTACTCCCAACGAGGAATCTAGCTGTGCAGAGTTTATGCGGTCGTTTTCTGACACCCTGTATATATATATATATATATATATATATATATATATATATATATATATATATATATATATATATATATATATATATATGTATAAATATATGCATAAATATATATATATATATATATATATATATATATATACCAGGGTTTTTAAACACAGATCTGGATTTTTCAATGACCATATGGGTTTTATTGAGTTTTTTTCCTTCAAAATTTTCTCAAAATCAGTGTTTTTCCCTCGTATGATAAAAATTAGCAAAAATAAATATTTATTTCTCATTCTAGGTATCATTTAATTATACATTGTGTAAAGGTAATTATGCAATTTGAATATGTAATTGCGTAAATTAATGAATGTAAAATTACAAGAAGGCGTTAAGGTATCATTTGAATAGTGATTATGTGTCTTTCTTACAAAGCAACCCTGAATTTTGGTATTTGTTAAGTAATATCAAAGGTGGATCTAATAATTCTAAATATGAAATCTTAACAATCTTTATGACCCTTTTGATGATTTTATCTTGCTGTCCTTTGTACGTAGAGAGAGTTTTCATAAGTTAGTTGAAAGAAAACATAATTCTACTATTAAAAGAAACTTTCTCACAGGCTAACTGCATAATAAATTTACACATTTTTGAAAATTTGTGCCTTATAGAAATATTCTAAATAAAGTAATATTAAATTCAAGTACAAAAGAAATAATCCTTATATACTGTATCAAATAAAGCCCGCATATACATTTTAAATTTGTTTATAAAACCGTCAGAGCTGTTATAAAAGTCTTTATGAGAAACGAATTGTAACTTTAACTGTTTAAACAAATGTTTTAGGAAGAAACTCAATCTTTTATTTAAATTATTTTTTATCATTTCTAAATTGTTAACGGGAAAGCTTATCAGTCGATCTACTTGATAAAAACACCTCATTAAAAAAAGTAAAATGAAGATTAATATGAATAAAATATTGATAAATAAGGGATTTCAAAACTGACAAACTTATTTTCTTTGAAATCAAAATTCTGGTCGCAGAGATAGAGTAGTAGATTTCTTTCAACTATAGCCCAGTTAAAATAGGTTTTATGGCTAAAAAAATATGAAAGTTTTGAAAATTGGTGGACATGTTTATTTGGACATACTGTTGAACATACAAAAAGTCCCCACCGATCAGACTTGAGCTTTCGCCGCCATCTTGGAAAATGTGTACACTTTTTTGGTTTTTTGCAAGTAACTTGAGAAATATTGATTTTATGTAAAAAATTTTAGTGCAAAAATTGAAGAGCATTAAATTGTGAACAAAAGCCTTATTTACATTTTTTTAGAAGTTGAACATGAAAAAAGATAATTGACTTTGAAAGGAGCGAACAATCACACCTGGGACGCGGATGCGTGGGTCATCCCCATCGCGATGGGGGGGGATGACCCACGCATGTGCACCAAAAGTCTTGCATACTCCCGTTTGTCAAACCTCTGCATATCAAAGTTCAAGAGAAAGTTGCAACAACATCCGATCCATTGTTATTAGGTTGTATTGTGAGGCTTGGTGGATTCCATCTTTTAATGTCATTCTTAGGCTGCATTGGGTACATAATGGCTGGAAGTGGGTTAAAAGAAATACTCACTTTGATTTATGTACCTGCGTCAGTAGAAAAAATGTTGCCTGACCATGCATACGCTAGTGCCGTCCGAGCTCATTTATTGACCCAAACAGCTTTAGCAAAAATAATTTTTGACGGCATGGACATATCGGATTTGGAATGTAAAAACCTCCGTCAGTAATTTCGAGATTTTGCTACAGAACCACCATCGCAAGAAACCTTAAACGCACACACTCAAATACGAGCCATCGAAATTAAAATGTGGAAGACTTTGGTACACCTGATAAAGAAAGGCCCAACTGCCTGTGGGGCTGGAAGCGTCAAGAGAAAATTCTTGTGCCCATCACAACTATGGATGCAGTAGCTCCCGATTCAGTTTTAAACATGGTGTTTTGCAACTGTAAGACTAACAATGGAGTAAGATGCGAATGTCGGAAAGCAGGCATCAACTGCACAACTGTCTGCAATAATTTCAATGGGGTATGTCAGAATGGCATCAGCCCTATTGATGATGACGATCGATTGAAAGAAGTTGATGAATGGGCCGATGCTAGCGGATCCATAGACGATCTATACATGCCTGACGAAGGGGAGAATCCCGTACCGAAAAAAGCACGTAAATCCTGAAGTAGGTAAGCTTGAACAATTATTCGGAATGGAAATCTGATAGTGAATACCCCCAAGTTTACTACATTCATGTATAAAATTAATAATGATTAATTATCTACATAGCCAAAACCATTAAAGTCTATTTTCTTGTGTTTAAAGAATGCCGAAATGTGGGAGAGGTTAGAAATTCAAAGAAGAGCGCCTACAACGAGACTTTGAAGCTACCTCCATTATTAACGCGCATTTTATAGTCAATATCTTCGTTCCTGTTAGGTATACGACAAAAATGTATAAAATCGTTTTTGTACATAATTTAATGTCTTTTAATTTTTGAAATAAACTCTTTAACGTAAAGTTAATAGTTCCCTAGTTATTTCGAAAAATACAAAAAAAAACCTTCCCATTTAGTGTAAAACTAATTTGGCAAATTATGGTATGCACATGCGCGGATATTTCCCCCACCGCGATGGGGAACCGCGCTTGCGCGTCCCAGGTGTGATAGTGCGCTCTTTTCAAAGTCAGTTATCTTTGTTCCTGTTAGACATATAAAAAAATGTTATGAATGATTTTTGTTCACAATTTAATGCTCTTTAATTTTTGCATTTAATTATTTTTTTATAAAATCAATATTTTTAAAGTTATTTCCAAAAAACCAAAAAAGTGTACACATTTTCCAAGATGGCGGCGAAAGCTCAAGTCTGATCGGTGGGGACTTTTAGTATGTTCATTAGCATGCCTAAACAAACATCTCCACCAACTTTCAAAACTTTCATATTTTTTTTAGCCATAAAACCTATTTTGATTGGGCTATAATGTTGACGACGATCTAGGACAATGCTACATCAGGTTTATAATTATAAAGGCCGTTTGTATCATGTCTGATTAAATACGTTTTATACCTGTAACTAGTTTCTAGATTGGTTATCCGGAAACTGTGAATATATATAGCCGGAGGCCCGTCACTGAGTCGATGTGGGTGAAGTGTTGACCAAAATGCGTCCACCCTCAGCAAGCGTCCCAGATTCCTCGAGCTGATGACAAAGTCCAAAGCATTTCCCCTAGTAAATGCAACAGGCCTGAAAAATATGATTATGTTATAAGAGAAGTAGAAAATAGCTGCTTTCCATTGCAAAATAAATTTAGAACCTTAAAAATTCAATTTCAATGTATCGGTTTAAAATATTTAATAACCTGACCGCCTATACTAAATCTTTGTTATAGCCTGTAATTTTTAATAGACATATTTTTAGCAAACGAGTTCATCATTTCCTTAATACAAGATACGTTCATCCATTTTCTGGACTGGGTGAACAACAGATCATGAGGTTTTTTTCATAACTTTGAAAAAATTTAATACTCTTTAATATAAGAACGTGTTTCTTCAATAATATAAGAATATTTTTCTTCAATTCAACGTGTCTTTATATTTTTCAACTTGAAAGATTTTAAAAGATCAATGACTTGAGTAAAGCTCAGTATAGTTAAAAGTTTTAAAGGTCTCTGAAAGAGAACCTCTCCAGTTTATAAAATGATTCTCTTTCAGTGGGTGAAAAATTTCTGATGTTTCCTATTGTACTGTTTCCACGGGGTCAAATACACTGCTGGCCACTGTAAATGCAACACCCTGAAGGAAACATTCAAATAACATGAAATTTACAACATGCATTAGCGGAGGTGAGATATGCAAATGATTAGAATTTCAGCGCAGACGCACATCACACGCGCCTGTGGCGCCACTTCAAAGCGCTATTTAAGGCTTGGAGATTTCGACGATTTCAAGTTCGGGAATTGTGATTTTCTTGTGGTTTTTTCAAAAAAACGATCAATTATGCCTCGTCGAAAACAGCGATCTTCTTTTGATCAAGTATCCGAGTTCGACAGAGGAAGGATAGTGGCCTACCGAGATTGTGGATTATCTTTCAGGGAAATCGGTAGTCGTGTTGGACGAAACCAAACAACTGTAATGCGGATATGTGATCGTTGGATGCAGGAGGGTACGACGGACCGGCGTGTTCGATCGCATCCACCTCAGCGCACCACTTCACGTGATGACAGGCAAATTGTGCGCATGGCAGTGACGGATCGCTCAGTCACATCACGAACCATAGCACAGTACATGCAGTCTGTAACGCATCATCCAGTGTCTGCGCGTACCATTCGACGCGCTTTACAGCAGAGTGGTCTGTCCGCAAGACGTCCATTGCTTTGTCTACCCTTGACGCAAAACCACAGACGTCTCCGCCGCCAATGGTGCGATGACAGAAGGATGTGGACGGCAGAATGGAATGAAATTGTCTTTACTGACGAGTCACGCTTCTGTCTGCAACACCACGATGGTCGCATTCGAGTCTGGAGACACCGTGAAGAGAGGATGCTGAACAGCTGCGTTATGCACCACCACACTGGTCCTGCACCGGGTATTATGGTATGGGGCGGTATTGGATATCACTCTCGCACACCTCTAGTACGCATTGCCGGTACTTTAAACAGCCAGCGCTACATCTGCGAGGTGTTGGATCCAGTTGTCCTTCCTTACCTTCAGGGCTTGCCCACAGCCATATTTCAACAAGATAATGCGCGACCACACGTGGCACGCATTGTCCAACGGTTCTTCGTCAATCGCCAGATTGAATTGCTTCCCTGGCCGCCTCGCTCTCCGGATCTTTCGCCGATAGAAAACATGTGGTCCATGGTTGCTCTACGATTGACCCAGATTCCATCCCCAGCTGCCACAGCAGATCAACTTTGGCAACGTGTGGAAGCTGCTTGGTCTGCTGTACCCCAAGAACTCATCCAAAGTCTCTTTGAATCAATGCCGAGGCGTGTGGCAGCGGTGATCTCCAACAATGGCGGCTACTCTGGCTACTGATTTTGGCAGGAACCACACTTCACAGAAGTCTATAAATTTAATCATTTGATACTTGGTCAACATGTTATCTACAAAATAAATTTTGTTGTGATATCTCTTGTCTTTCTTGGTGTTGCAATTTGGGTGGCCAGCAGTGTATCTTTCCTTCCGGTATATCTTCTGTCATTTAAAATCAAACAGGCATTTATTAAGCAGTGAAAACCTTTCAGTTACTTTCGAAATGTGATAAACTGTGTTTATCGAAAGCTTCATTAACATTTAATGAATATTAAGAGTTTTATTTTTCCATGTTGAAAGCTCGGTATGTTTAACATCCGCTTCATTCTAATGTTTATCCAAACGTTCCCAACGACTGCAGAAATATTTCATTCTTAAAGTAGGCTAATCCTTCTGTTACTTGATACCTAGATATTTACAAATTATTTGCACGCTCTTTTCCTTTATTTTTTGTTCTGAAAATGCTAGAATTACAAAGCTAGTCCAAATAAGTGGTATATCTTAAGGTATAGCTTGATTCTCCGTAGTTATAGTGCTAATAAATCAGAATTTTTTACAAGTCCCGCAGAAATGAACGTAACTTGTATAAAAATGCAATGGAAATTACGATATAAATATCTTAAAGTTGTCAGTTTTACAAAATTATTGTCTCTTTAATAAACTTGTTTTTACTTATAGTGTAGCTTGTCTTAACTTATATATTTTAATTTATATATTCGGAATATGATACTAACTTTGGAGTTGCCTGATATAGAGATGTGCGACCTTTAGACCCAGTGAGTCTTACAAACAGAAGCCCAGTTTCATTCCTTTGAGGTCTTGAATCCTCATGACCAGACAGCAGCAAACTGACATGATAGTGATAACCTAAGGAAACCAAAGTTAAAATTAAAATACAAAATAAAGCCTGAAAGTAAAGAAAATAATCAATGGAGTAATTTTATTAAGCTGATAAAATTGAGAGTGTAATTTAATATTATATATAAGAAATGTTAAATTTTTGAGATGCCTTTTCATAGAGAGAAGCAGTTATAATACAAATGTTCATTTTCTTTCCACCTACGTTTCATCCTTTTGTATATTTTAAAATTATGCTTTTCTATAAATTCTAACTCATTTAATTACCAAATCTAGTTTAGTTTTGAGACATTTAAGACATTTCCACTGATACTCACGGCAATGTGGATCGTCCAGACCAGTTTCAAGAAACATAGTCACCGATTCCGAGGAAGAAAACTGGAGCCATTCTTCAGCTTTATATCCCATTGGTGCACATTGAGACATGTCTTGACCGCATCCTCTGTTGCAGTGGCCATTAGAGAAATTAGCGTAGGAGTCACACACGTAACCATAAAAGGGGCAGTCGATGTTCACTGACTCCGTGAACAACTCAGGTGCGTGTACGACTTTACACCGCCGAAACCTTTTAATTCCTGTAAAAATATAAAAATTCTCCGCATGTACTTAAAAACTAAATAAAAGCGTCTATTTTTTTATGAAGAGTTTAAAGAATAATGTATTTAAATGTGATGGCTAATCAGCTATGAAATTGTTTTGATAGAGCTTAAAAACCAACATTTTCAAATTTTCATAGTAGAAAAGTAAAAAATAAATAAATAAAATTAACAGTACATAAAAAATGCTGTTTTTTTCGACAGCATATTTTAAGTCGAAACTCCCATTCATAGGTTTTCATAAAAGTGATAAGCCGGACGATAGCTAGGGAGCTGGTATTCAGCCTAGAGCCTGCAGGTTCGAATCACTCTTGGCATGGACGTTTGTAGCCGTTCGGAACCAGCTTTAAGCAATAGGTCCCGGTCTAATTAGCCCTCGTATTGCAAAAAGCTGACCGTAGCTCTTTAAACCCACTATTGGTATAGGTATTTGTAAACCCACTATTGGTATAAGTATTTGTAAACCCACTATTGGTATAGGTATTTGTTGCCGTTCGGAAGTAGCTAGTCGCGTTTTGTCAGGACTGTAGTCTCGGAAAAAATTCCACGAGTCTTATATCGCCTTTAGATTGTACTTGAGGAATAAAACCATAGTAAAGTCATTCTGGATGTTCAGCGGTCTGAAAATTTTAATTGATAAAAATGGATAGTTTAAGTTAAAGACAACATCCGATACTTGAGCCAGTAAAGGTGTACCAGCTAGGTAAAAAGACGCAGTTTAAAATTATGTGGAAAAATATATATAGTGTAGACATTTAGGGAAAAGACACTTTTGTATTAGGCTTAAAAAGTTATTTACACTAGAACCGACATCTAATATACTGTTTCCTTGGATTACTGCTTTTCAATTTGCGAGATTTCGAAATCTGCGCGATTTTTATACATAAACTATTTGGGCAAATGAAATTTCTTTAAAATTTTTATTTATATTTATAAATGAATTGCTTTTTGATTTTATGCATACAATCTTAAAAAAATCATCTAGATATACTATCCAGAGAACTGTCAGCGATAAAATATGAAACCAAAGGAGTTAGCTCTATTACTTTCAGCTTAAAGAACTCAGGCGCACGCAACGTTTCCGAGACACTATATATATATATATATACACTATTATCTACGCATCCATCTAAATTCAGTTCTAATGAAGTTTTCCGATTTCATTTGAATAATATAGTACCAAAGCTTATTCTTAATATACAGATGCGACGAAATAAAGAAAATCATTGTAATTAATCTTTTTTTGTGAATTATACAGATGAAAACTCCTACCTTCCATTAAATTACAACCAGTTCTTCTCCATCCAGGCGACGGGTAGAAGTCTACGTTACCTGCTGGCTGAAGCATACCAGGAACTAAAGATAAGATAAAGGAGCATACATTAATAATGGCAAAAGATGTTTTAATGTGATTAATGATGCAAACATTTTAATTACTTTATTATCCATAAATATACCTTAACATGAATTGCCTGACCGGATAATGATATAAAATAAAAAAGATTCGGGAACCGTGAATTTGAAACATAAATCAAATCAACCTCTCTAGATTCATGCAGTGTTCCAAGAAACAGAAAGAGCAGTTGTTAATAACATTAGAAAAAAATTACTCTTTTTTTATGATCTTAATTTTTTCATAAAGTTAACTAATCAATAATAGTCCCTAAAGGGAAATCTCATAGTGGTCAATATTTACTATGGCCTCAGGAAGAGGAACAACTCAGGGGCTTAAACCCACTCGAAATTTAGGTCTTTCATATATAATTACACTCTACAAACAAAAAATGAACTTGTGTGGAGCCTCCTGCAAAGTTTTTTTCATACTATGCACCAGTTAACATCGTTGATAAAGTGGCTAACTATATTCACAACCAAGATATTCTTGCCCCAACTTTGC
Source organism: Dolomedes plantarius (assembly GCA_907164885.2). NCBI lineage: Eukaryota > Metazoa > Arthropoda > Arachnida > Araneae > Dolomedidae > Dolomedes > Dolomedes plantarius. Next base: position 56,722,233 of record OU015494.1, on the reverse strand, counting down.
AAATGCTGAAAATATTTTACTATTTTTAACAGCTTATAGTTATGCCACAAGGTCTGATTTCCCTTGCAGGTTGCCACAAGCATCTGTCTAATGATATTAAACCTAATATCGAAAACAACTGTATGCATCTCGTGTTCATAAAAATATACCTTCTACATAATTGACAATTTTGTTGTCTTTCATGGAAGACTGGATTCACTCTCTAAATAAGTGTTAGATAAGGTGTTGGCTCCATGTCCGATCTTTTGACTCTATAAAACTATGTGGTCATCGAAATGTTTGTGATATTTTGATGAAGATAAACCAACCAGAATATGTAACTTTAAAAGTAAGATTCAAACGTTGGAGAACAGAGACGATTCTGCGAGACGATATCGCTTCTCGAGACGATATCTGCGAGTATTTATACCAATATTTTAACGTAGAGTTATGTTCCTCCATAACGGTCCTCCGGAAAGGAAAATTTCAGACGCTAAAACCATCCGTCCGTATCTCGCGAGTTATAATTTTGGCAGCGTGCTAAACCCAGTCTTTATCGCTTGGACAAGCAGTAAACAATTAAACAGAAAAGTACCAAAATGATTCAAAATTTTGACATACATATATGTATTTATATATATTTATATACATACGTACATATATATAGATACATATATACATAACACATACATACATATATACATACAAAAGAGGTAAGCAACGATAAGTAATCTTACGTTTATAACCCGCGGTAGTTTCGTTAAGAAACTACCGCCAATTTTTTTTCCTTCAAAATATGTGAAGACCATAACTATGTTTAGTATTTTATTACATTTTACCTTTTCTCAAATTTCAGTAAAAATAAATTGTTACACTAAAATTACGAAATATGATTTTGTTAAAACTGAAATGGGCCACGGGTAGCCTAGAGGTAGCGTGTTGGCTTTCGGTACTGAGGATGCTCGGATGGAATCCTGACATTAAATACCTTCGTGTCTAGACCGGACATGGGCAAGTTAAATCCGTAGACCGGAAAGTCCTTTTTGAGTTCCGTGGGTTGGGAAGGTACGATCCCCCAGATGTCACCCCTGGGGGCCGCTTCTCAAAATTGAGGTGGCACCTGGCTAAGTCAGACTCCGACCCTTGTGGTGTCATTATAAACCGAAGTCGCACCTCTCAGCCCGCGAGCCTATATGCACCTGGTCTGGAATACATTCCAACCAGGAGACACAAGCAACAACAACAACAAAACTGAAATGATTTATCATATTTATAGGGACTGATGGAACATAACTTCATGAGGAATTAAAACATTTAAGTTATATTTACTTTTTCAATGGACTAGACAAGAGTTAACGCGTGCGTATAAGAAGTGTTTTTGTTCATGAATATTATTACAAGACATCGAGGATTATAAAACCTAGTCTTTGACCTCCAATATAAAGGGCACATATTTGTAGCCAATTTTTACGTACTTCCAAACCAATGAAATGATCATCGAGAAAATATGTGGATTTAATATGAATTAAACTGTTTTACAAGCATTTTTTTAATATTTTGTACATAGCAGTTATAACAGTTTATTTCGTAACCATGCCTAATCTATAAAAGAATATCGCTTTCTGTACCCGAATTGAAAAAAAAATGAATAGATTAACAAACAGGGCTAAATATTTATAAAATCTGATCCATCTACATGAATATATGACCCAAATTTCACCCAAATACTTGTTATTACGTCGCGAATTCACCGGACGATGACTGAATGCCTAGGGCATTGGCTTTCGGAACCAGAGTTTGTGGGTTCGAATCCCACTGTTGGCATGGACGTTTGTAGTCGATCGGAATCGGCTTTAAGCAGTAGGTTTCGATCTAATTAGCCCTCGGTAGCAAAAAAATAACCGTAGCGCTCTAAACCAAACCAAACGTCGTGAATTCAAACCTCATGGTTTTTCTATTTGTTGAGGATGTCTGCACTTCATTTGCCGTTGTTTACCCAGGAACTTAAGTGTTACAAGCTTACCATGGAAACAAAATCCATAAAAAGCATTCCTTCCACGTCGCACAACGCCTTTATGATACCTTGTCATACTGTGGCCCTCCATCTTAAATATCAAGAATCCGTTTCAATCAATTCAGTAGTTATGACATTTATGCAAAGATTATAGGTACAAAGATTTCTAGAATTCTTGTGTTCAGAATTTTTTCCTGGAAATACGATTCATTCATGCTAGCAATAATAAAATTTTCGAATTACAGTAAAACCTCGTTTGTCTGGCCCTCGCTGATCCGGATCTCCGGATAACCCGGATCAGGTTTGTAGACATCATTTTTATTTAATGTTCGCATTAGATAATAATTTTTAACTATGATAGCAAGAACGTAACTACAAGTACGCCAAATATTCGCTTTTTAGTTTGATTCAATGTACAGTTCCTGCATAGATTATACAATAAATTATGGTAATAAAAGGCTTTTTGTTGAGTTTAAGAAAGTTTTAATTGACTTACCAATTCTTTGTTAAAAAATGATGTGAAAAGTTATTTTTATATTTTTTAATGTCTTGTAAACAATACTATGTAATTTTGTTACAAAACACAGTTTTTTTTGTAATAAACGATCTGCTTAGTTAAGGATTTTGTTTTGCTTATTACCCATATTACCCGGATTATCCGGATTTCCGATTGTCCGGATTACCTATGGTCCCAGTTAGTCCGGATAAATGAGGTTTTACAGTACTTACGATGTTGTAAAACAAAGAAAAACAAATATAAAATATGTAGATATTTACCTTGAGCAGAGGGTGGGCTATCCGTATGAATAACATCAACAAACAGAGCATCACTTGGATCAAGCCGGACTTTAGGATCGGTATCCTCAAAATAGGGTCCAGCTGGATCTAGACCTACGAAGTTTAGATGATAAAACGGTCTTTATTTTGTTAAAATTCTCGACTATTCATTTAGAATCAAATAGATGTCATTTATTTGCGACACATGAGACCGAAACTTTGTACCATCTTTTTCATCCCGAATTACAGATATCAAAATAATAAAATATATCAATAAAAAATATTTTTTCGCAAAAAAATAATGCATGTGTTGTCGAGAGAGTTATCGAAAGAAAAACGTTTTCGCTGCAATGTTCATTTTCATTATATAGGCTTGGATTTAGAATGGCGATTAAAATTCTGATCTTTGGGAGTGGTTTGTTTGGGTCATGACTGTCACACTCAGAATTGAATCGGAAGTTTGAAGAAGGGAACAAGCGCCAAAAAATTGATTTTTTATTTTATTTTTTTTTTTTTGGGGGGGGGGGCTTGCCCTACTGTTATTTATATAAAGACGCTCCTTGTAAGCTGTAAAAGGCACAGGAATAGCGGGTGAATGTAAAGAATCTTATATAAAAGTTTAGTGAAGAAAATGTAATAAATATAACAGTTTTTTTAAAGTTTTTTTTTTATTTCCCACAAAAACAGTTTTTGGATTCGTTCCCTTCTTCAAACTGCCGATTCAATTGTGATTATATGCATGACTATGAATTTAACACCATTTCCCTACGAGATTCTAAACAAGAATCGTGATCCGGTAAGGAGGATGCTACTTAAACGATATTTCATAACATTTTCATGATATTTCCAACTTATCTTAGTTAGATTTATTAACCTATTAGGGATTTTCTTAACTTATCCTACACATGAACCTTATTTTAAAGAATTATAGCGAAAAGTACAGGTATGAAAATTAATGAGCCTCTCTTTGAAAATGTTAAAGTTTTAAATTCGTCAATTTAAAAGAACCTAACATTACAAAATTTGATCCCTATCTGTTAAGGAATCGTGGAATAATTAGCATTTCGTTTCATAATACGTAATTTAAGCAAACAGAAGCTACGACAAAGCAGAAACTGAAATAAAGAAATTTTCATGTGAACTCAGTCGTTATTATCATCTCTTTTTATGAGGCATAAAATAATTTCCTTAACGCTACGAAATTAAAATACCGTAATAAAATACTATATATCGGTTTACGATTTATTTTATAAGCAAAATAGTCAATTTCGTAAAATACCTGTTATTCTTCCAAGTCTAGGCACTTGATCTCCAACATAGCCGGCAGCATGAGCTCCTAGGTTATAGCCGATGATGTGGATGTCAGATGGTGATATTCGATATTTACGCTGAAATGAAAAATATTTAACTAACTTTAAATATGTTAACTAAGTAAAATTAAAATATTTCTGCCCTTTTATTCCTTAATTTCGAAGCAATCAAACAGGAGCAAAATTCAAAAACAAAGTCTTTCAGTCTGACGTATTGAATGGTATTGATTTCTCTACATATACTAGTTCTCATTTCAGTGAATGCTTTTTACCCTATAATAGGTCCTGAAATTAAATTTATTGATTCATATATAATACAGCGGAACCTCGGTATAATCGAATTCTTTGAAAAATCGAAGGTTTTCCATTCCCCTTGAACCTGGCCAACACTCCCACGTTATTTTAACCTCTATATATCGAAGGATTGGTCAGGAAGACCTCGATATTTCGAATTTTTAGTTTGCTTGGCTTGGTTCCATACCTCTATATATCGAAGTTTTTACTGGAAAACCTCTTATATATCGAAGTTGTTTTTATAAAATCAAAAGCCTTTAGACAAAATTTAGTTCGTTCTTTGGGAAAAATCTCTATATATCGAAGTCAATCAGAAATCACCTCGATAAATCGAACCTCGGTATTTTGAAATCCTAGATAATTCGACGTTTTTTCGTTCCCCTTGAGGTTCGATATATCGAGGTTCCACTGTAATAACAATATAAAATACATTTGTCAGTGCTTGCCTAGACAAAATTAATTAGTTTAAAAAATCTTAAAACTAATTAATTTAAGGAGTCTCAGATTGCACCACGAGACAAGACAAAGAATTTACGAGTTTTCAATGCATTCAACAACAATATTTACGTGAAATGGTTATTAAGGTGGTACATCAGTTGCCATCTCAAATCTTAAATCCGAGTGTTAAGCTATGAGGAATTTTCCTCTCAGTATTTTTCTAATCACAGGTAAGCAAATGCATAGTTTTAAAATTCTGTTTACTGCATCTAAAAAAATATTTTTAAATCCAGTGTGCCTGTTTAACAAACATAGATATTTACCTTGAGCAGAGGGTGGGCTATCCGTATGAATAACATCAACAAACAGAGCATCACTTGGATCAAGCCGGACTTTAAGTTAATTAATAGTTAAATTTTTTATTTTAACTATTTTTTCAAAAAATAGTTTTCATTTTGTACCAACAGACATAAATAATTTAATGCCTTGTAAAAAAATAGACAATTTCAAAATCTATGCGCGCTTTATTTGAACGTTTACCTTCATACGCAGGATTAAAATATATGCATTTGTTAATCTGAGAATAGAAGGGTTTGGGACAACCTAATGGTGAGCACGTCGGGATTCGGTATTAAGGGTGCTCGGCTCAAGTCCCAACAAGCGCCGCTGAATGCTTTCCTGATTACGCCGGGTACGGGCCCGTTAAATCTGCAGGTTTGGAAGTTTCTCCTTAAGGTTTGAGAGCCAGCCCACCAGATGTAGCCCCTCGGAGTGCTCCATCATAATCGAAGTGGCACCAAAAGATGGTTTTGGTTCACCTACACGGTGTTCCTATCACACGCACCCGGTAATTTCATGGTGTAAATTAGGCGAATGTCAAAAGACAAAAGTACCTGTTGCATTGAAAAAAAATTTATGAATAGAAAAATATCGAGAGAAAAATTCTCATACATTGAGATTGAGATTGAAAATCTGCAGTGTCGACTGATGCACCGTCTAAAATATCGTTGCTCGATCTCAAATTACTCGAGCAATCCCTTCGGAATTTTCATACGAAAAATCAGCAATTTACTCTTCAATATCTGTATCTATAAATCAAGCAGCTCACATTGAATCGCATAGGTGAAAGAAGCTATCAGCGCGGCTTAAAATTTTATTTAAGTCATGGATTTTCCTCTTTTGACCCTTGTTGTTGTTACTCATACCCTTGTCCCAGGCCCGCAGGACCCATTCCAAAAGACCACGTCACATAATTAAATCCAAGACAACCTTATCTTCATGCAACAGCTGCTCAAACACAATGAGATGAAAAGCGGAACAGAAACGGGAACAAGACGAGCATGTCATCTCACTGCCGACGAAAATTAAACTTTTACTGTTTTGACCCTTCAAAGGAAAAAACGATAGTTCAGTTATTGGATGCACTATAATAAAGTAACCAACGGAATTTGCGATTCATAAAATGCATGTAACAATGCCCTCATGGGAGAGGCCATTGATGCTATCATATGCACCTCCAGCGTATCCAGCACCCTTGGACCTCGGTCTCACCCTTGTTACGGGCTCCTCAGCAAGACAATAGCGCCATTTACAAGTACGTTCTTTCGCGAGTGCTTGGAGCTTACGGTATTGCGCGCGGGAAAACTTGCAGTACGCTCCAAAGCAGCTTTCCCTTCCTCTCCGACACCTTCACACGTGCACTCAATCAAGCGGGATCGGGGTTTCATGTGGGAAAGAGCGTATGTGTAAAGGGCGCTAAAAGCTGCTTTTGAGCGTACTGCAAGTTTTCCCGCGCGCAATACCGTACGCGTAAAGGGCGCTATTCCCGATAAGTATGCTGGAGGAAAAAGGAATCCAAATGCGGAATATCTCTTTTTATTGGTGACTGACAAAGAGCAGTCATCCAAGAAATGAGGTGCTAAGATATGAGACAAATCTACCTCAAAGGAAAACAAATTTGATTTACATTTGTAATTTTTAATGGCAAGTCTCTGTCATTCTGATGTATTCGCCCTTCTAATCAAGGTCTGCCTTTTTTAAATCTGACTTATTGTAGTAAGAAGACGCCAACAGCTCATCTAATATAAATTTCAGCAGTTAAGGATGAGTTCCTTCATTAAATTTTCACATTTATAATATAATACGTTATTTCCATATATTTCATAAACTGAAAATAAAATCTTTTTGGGAGAAGCTCGAAACTAGTACTTTGTTTTTTATGAGTCGAGAATCGAATTCACTTGCAGATGATTGCCTTAGTTTTTTTCTATTTTTATAGACACAAAACATCAGCTAACAGCGTCGTAAAACCAGACATCAAATAGCTAAAATTCCTCCATCATCACACCACAGTATTGGAAGTTAACATTTCCTGACAATATATTTAAACAAGTTTACTTAAATCGGAAGAAAACCCCTAAGTAATAAAAAATGACTTCAAATACTAAAAAAAATTAATATTTCAATTTTTTTAATTTTAATATCTGAATTTATATAACATGCAAAAAAATGAGTAGAGAAAAATTTACTGGAAGATTAACTAAAGTTGTTTTACCTGTAAGTAATCAATGAAATCAGCCACTACGAGCCCTAAAGATCTCGTATTAGCCGCAGCTTGGGGGTAAGATTGAAATGCTCCCACGCGCCAATCCACTGTAATGATATTGTTGTCATCTGATGTCAATAGTTCTCGCACGAGCTCCTAAAAATTTTAATTTAAAGCCACATTTTAAAAAGATTTTACTGGAAGTAAGAACTGATAAAAAAGTAAAATAATATATTACTATTTGCCCTGTGGAAAAGAAAAGATGTATTTTTTGATAATTTCCTCTTTTTCTTACATTATTCTTATACATAATATACAGTTACCGAAAATTAGAAGGTAATTAGCAAAAGCCTTCTGGACATAGTAATTCGCTATCTTTTAATTTTAAGACATTACAAAAATTGACATTTAAAAAATGTTGTTTTTTGAAATGTTTACGTCGAACGGTATAAAAATAATTGTAATAGAAGCATAAAGAGGTGAGAAGCCCAATGTAAACTGCAGCTATGATGAAGTTTACATAATAACTCTAAGAACAATACAATTAAGTGCATCGTCATCACTATATAAGTCTTTATCAAAATTTCAATTAAGCATTTTCATGAAAAAATAATTACTGTCAAGAAAAATCTCTCTTCTTTTTCATCAACTTTGGATTCACAGATTTCTCGAGCCACAGGAGTTGATATCAATACTCGCAAGATAACTTCGTGAACTGCATAATATTGGATACCAAAGCAGATCGGCTGCAAACAAGCCTCCACTTTATTCGACCAAATAGTGTTAGCACGTCGTTTATGGGTGATAGATGAGTAGAAATAATTTATGTGGAGCAGTGGTACGTAAACTGTGGGTCGCGACCCACTGGGGGTTCATGAAAAAAATTGGAGGAGTCACGGATAGTTTAATGTAAATTTATGTCATACTGAATCATTGATTTTTAAAAAATGCTTTAAATTTTCTAAAAATATATTTTTAAAATATTTTATTTTTAATTTTTATTTGTAAAAAAATGTATATGATATTGTAAAATGAGGTGTCAGTTTTACCAAAAGCAAGTGCAGATGGTAAGCAAGACATTTTTTATTGTTATTATGTAAATACAGTGCGTGTAAAAACTTTAAGGACAGCAAACAATCGTAAAAATTTTTGATAAATTTAAAATGAGGTAATTCAAATGAAAATTTAATGTTGATCATAAAGGTGAAATACTAATGTAAAAGTCAACAAAATGTATCTGCGATCTTTTTATTGTGAAAAAATAATAATTATGCAAACAAATGCTATTTTCGCCTGTGCAAAAACTTTAAGGACACCAATATTTTTTTAGAAATGTTACGTAAAACAATTATTGATTTGCACGTTAAAAACTCTTGTGTATAGTGATTTTTCTGACGTTTTCTATTAAGGGTTTTATAATAATGCCAAAAGCAAGTAAACTGACTGAATATGAAAAAGGTGTTGTTGAATCTTTTGAATTGTCAGGATTGAGTTGTCGGTCTATTGTAAAATAGATAGGAAGATCTAAAACTGTCATCAACAACTTTTTAAGGTTAAAAGACGAGTACAGAAAAAAAAACGCTGGAGGCAGACCAAAAGCCTTGTCACCCAGAGATGAAAGGAAATTTTTAAAGTTAGCATCAACTGGAAAATACTCAAGTAAAGAAATTTTATGAACAACAGGGTTCAATGTGTGCAAGAAAACAATCTGCAATACAATTATTCGATCTGGAATTTCCAATACACAATAAACTTGTGTAAATCCTCTTTACTGACTAGACAAAAAACTCAGCGTTTACAGTTTGCAAGACAAATGATGACTTGGGAAGACTGCAGGGCTGCAGGTTATTTTCTGCGATGAAAAAAAAATGGAACTTAGATGATCCTGATGGTTCGAAGTACTATGGGCATGATTTGAGAAAAGAAAAAGAAATTTTCTCAAACCGTCAATAAGGTGGCGGATCCATTATGACATGGGGGCTGCTTTTCGTTTAATGGCGTGGGATCACTTGAATTTCTTTTAGGAAAAGTTAATTCAAAGGCATATCTAAAAACTCTTTCTGACCATCTTTCACGTGTTGCAACACTTCTGGAAGGGGAAAAATGGATTTATGAGCAAAATAATGCTCCTATCCACACAACCTGTAGGACAAAACTCTGGTTTCAGAAGAAAAAATTGAAGTTTTGCAATGGCCACCCAGAAGTTCTGATCTAAACAACTATCGAGAACTTGTGGGGAGATCTAGAAAGACGAGTTTACAAGAATGGAAGTCATTTTCCACCAGCTTCAGAACTCAGATTTACGATTGAAGATGAATGGTACAAAACCTGTCCCGAACTGTGCCAAAAATTAATAATGTCCATGAAAGATAGAATATTTGCGGTCATTAAAAGCAATGGTTGGTGCAAAACATATTAAGTATTTATTTATAACTTTATTGATTTTATTTTCCTGTCCTTAAAGTTTTTACACAGGCAAATAGTGTTTTTTGTATAATTATTTCATTTTCGTAATAAAATGCTTACAGATAAATTTTACTAACATTTTTATTAGCTTTTCAACTTTATGATACACATTATAGTATACTTTTTCATCTGATTTGAGTTTTATGAAAAAAATTAAATATTTTGCTGTCTTTAAAGTTTTTACACTCACTGTATATACTGCAAAATGTACAATTTCCTCATTTTTCTATTTTTTGTTAACATTTTCATAATTTTTTGAAAAAAATTGTGTTTCTACCGAAAAAATTTCATTGGGGGGGGGGGGTCGCGGTCGAAAAAAGTTTGTGCATCTCTGTGGGGTAATGAATCCCGCTTCAAACTTTTCCAATCGGATGGTCGTGTATGGGTATGGCATTTGCTTGGGGAGCTAAAGTCATACCCACGACATATTTCGGCCAGGATGCAGGAACGTCTTTCTGACTGCATTGTCCCAACTGTTAAATTCGGAGGATTCTCTGTGATGGTTTGGGCCTGTTTCTTCTGCAAATGGCTGACTCATTTGATTGTTTTCCCTTCGGCTATGAACTTTGAGAGGTACATAAACATTGTAGATGATTGTGCACCTCCTATCATGTTGTAGTATTTAGGAGCATACTCTTGTTTCTTTCAGTATGACCTGACCCTATGCTGCACTTCGAGATCTGTAAAAGCCTTCTTTGAAGAGAAAAACATACAAAAGTTAGATTTGCAAGATTGCAGTCCTGATCTCAATCCTATCGAACATTTACGAGACGAACTAGAACGCCGAATTCGTCTCCAACTGAGAATACCCTCCACTAAGATTTCTCCACCCGAGGCTCTAATCGAGGAATGAAGAATCGCAGTGGACATATACCAAAAATTGATCAAAAATATGCCCAGAAGAGTCGTTGAAGCTAAACGAAGATCTCTTCATATAATGTTTTCCAAGGGGGAATTCGGCTTCAATTGTTTTTTTATGGATAAAATGGCTTACCCACAAATAGCTGCGCTGGTGATCGAATTCCTCAAAAAACGGCATAAACAGAATGAATTGGCTAGCCATATCTTTCCATCTATACCTGACAGAAAATAATGTGGACGTACGAAGACCTATTACAGCGCTCCATCCTTCTCCAAGAACTGTTAAGGCTTAAAAACGACTTTGAGGAAGGAGAAGCATTGGAAATCTGATATTTTTTAAAAAAAATTTATCAATAGTATGAAATCTTGCATTGACACCTCAGTTAGAGCTAAGAGAGATCACATACTCTTTGAACGTTAACAACTTTTGATCTGTTTTTTGATTCATCAGATTTTTATCAAAGCCTTTTTCCCTCATTTTTTTCCAATATTTTCCTACTATTTCTTATTTAATTTTCATATGCATTTTATATTAAATTTGTTATTATGAAATTACTTGCTAAAGGGTTATTTACCAAAAGAGGGGGGTATATTTCCCTGAATAGTTTTTGACAAACTGCACTTTTTCCTGGTTTATGGTTAATTCTGAACAGTAGTGTATATGTATGTGTATTTTTATAACCCTACACACGTATACTTGTATAGGGGACGTAGGCAGAGCGCCAAATTTGGATGCATCACAAATTATGTATTAAACAAATAAGATCCTTTGTCCGTCACTATGAGTTTAATCTTTCTACGTCATTGTATTAATATAGGCCTAACACCTGAAATAAAAGAATTGAAAGCAATTTCGAACAAAATTTTTTCGATTGAGAGTGTTCGATACACAGACAAATAAAAGAAAAACAATAATACGTCAAAAGTACATCATAGAGGTAATAAATAAATATAGTTACTCTCTTCGGCTATTTGAAGCAAAATGTGTGGTATGTAGGAGCGTTTATTTATTTATTTTGAAAAGATAACCAATTTTTTTTTTGAAAGTATGCGTTAATCATACTTTTATTTTAATATATCTTGATGTTAAATCTTTGGTAATATTTTTAGATCAACTATTATCCATCAAAGCGGTCATAGTTATTCGGGCATGTGTGACAGTAATAACGAAGTCTCAAGTCTTTACATTGTAGAGACAACGACTGAGATAGAAATGCTAAGCAAAATTATTATATACATCCTTTAAAATTCAATTACAATAAAATCAATTTTCGTTTTTTCGATATAACCCATTAGGATTGCATGGCCGATTATCCTCTTTCAGAATGATAAGTGTAACTCTCCTTTTTTACTTTCTCCTCTTAAAAAACATCCTGTAAGAGAAATACAAGCCTACACTTAACCGAGGAGATAAAGCATAATTCTCGTTGTGTTTTCACAATGAACAGAATATGATATGAACAGAATATGAAATGAGCAGACTTAAAAAATACCCAATGAAAAGCATCGTTTGAAAATCAGTTTTACTTTCATTAATAAAATTCCCCTCTAGATTTCACTAGAGGAGGAAAAATAACATCGATTTTCCGTTGCTGCCTTGAGATGTTTGAAAAGGAAATGCGGCGAGTTTTCAAGGCCCCTCTCTAGAGAATGCCACTGCTTCCTTCTCTTTCTATGTGGTAAAGAGTTATGTCATTGCTGTTCGCTCGTGTCTTGGAATCACGTAAAACAATTTCAACGAAATGTTTTCTTTCTCTTTAGAATGTATTTTTTTTTTCTTTGGGACTGATTCAGTCTTTAACTAAGAGAGCGGAGAGGTGAATGAGGAAACGGTTTGCACCACTGATTTTGGACAGGAAATTGTTACGACACCTCCTAAAATTCCGAAACGGCCAGTAGGACAATTGCAACAATATTGTACGATAAGGAACCGAAAGGCTGAGGAAATGAAATGAATACAAAAATTTTGGACAAATGTGATCTGGTAGGGCTCCCAGATTGGAAGTAATTAATGTTAAAGATAAAATCTCAGGACTTTTGTAATACAGGGTGTCCGGGCTAAAGGTATCCAAAAGCCATGACTTATTTTTACGGAACTACCCATTTGAATTTTAAAAAATGTATTTAAATAGAAAGAACATCTCACCAAGTTTTAATATCAATCATAGATTTCTATCATAGTATCATAGATTTCGATGTGTGCAACTTTTGTAGCACGACTAACGTCTAAATGGTAATCCAGTTCTCTCCAAGTGTTTCGTAGCATATCAGGCGTTATTAGACTTTTTTTGCTTGGGGATTCATTAAATCCGTTGTGTATAAACAAAATATTGAAACTGTGGATGAGTTGAAGAAGCGTACCATTCAAGCAATTCGTGTAATAACTCCTGATGTGCTACGAAACACTGGGAAAGAACTGGATTACCATTTAGACGTTTGTCGTGCTACAAAAGGTGCACACATCGAAATCTATGATACTATGATCGAAATCTATGATTGATATTAAAACTTGGTGAGATGTTCTTTCTATTTAAATAATATAGTTATTTTAATTTTAATGGGTAGTTCCGTAAAAATAAGCCATGACTTTTGGATACCTTTAGCCCGGACACCCTGTATATTAATGAAATTTGAAGTTAACAAAAAAAAATAAACGAAGGTAGGAAATTAATATAAGCAATTGATTAAATTGAATGGGGGGGGAGGTACGAGCTAATAACACGCTCGTATTTTGGGGGAAAGTTTGACACAAACATCCACACACACCCGGACTAAGCCATTGATCCTAAATGAAACTTTATTAAGGCCACCATTGATCTGATTGTCGTAAGGACCGAACTTTTCTTTTATTCAGTCCGTTTCTTCTTCTTTATACTAAAATATTAGATTCTGGTACCCTGCGGCAAGTGATTAGCGTTCTGAATAGGCGGTGTTATCTCAAACCCCCGCTGACACAACAGATATATATATATATATATATATATATATATATATATATATAGAGAGAGAGAGAGAGAGAGAGAGAGAGAGAGAGACCACGACAAACGTCTAAATGGTAATTCAGTTCTTTCCCAGTGTTTTGTAGCATATCAGAGAGAGAGAGAGATACATATGTCTATATAATAAATGTATGTATGATTTTGATGATCAAAGGTTGAATAAAATAAAGTAATCAGAGTATCAAATAATTGTATCAGCAACCAAAAAATCAAAGTAATACGCAGACAACATGGACATTAATGGATGCACCTGCTCTGTGGCGGGGCATTGTCACATTTTTTTTTTATCACAGAAGATAAACTTTAATTAGCTAAAATTGAAATCCAAAACATGATTATAACTGGTTATAAGTAAATTTTATTACGGATATCTTTCTCTCCACAGAACCAACATTACCATTACAGGAAAGATTCTTCCTGAAATGTTATATCCATAATATAAGAATACGTTAACACTGGCAAATGGAAAAATTACAAATCCAAAGAAACAACAGTAATAAAGAAATCGAAAAACGCCAAAATCATCAACAAAACTACGTTATCCCTCTTGTTATAACCTTGAACAATAAAGTAAGAAATCCAAGTTTCACTTTTTATCTGCTACGCTATTCAATCAACAAGCACGGACATCTTCAAATATTTGTACAGCATAGGTTTTGCAAAACTGAACGTACAGTAGTAACAAGTTTAACGTTCTTGTAGATTTTATGTTCTTGTTTGCATGATATAAAGAGAAAAATATTATAGTGGTATTATGTACGTTTTACTTTTACAAAACTTAAATAAATTCTTCCACCAACCAATAAAACTTAGGATTGTTTCAAGGGGAGTAAAAAAATTTTATGGATTTTAATGTATTTTGTCTGTCAGATAATTCAATCGATTTAAAGAAAAAATAAATAGAGGAAATTATAATTTTTCTAATTAATTATTTTCTAATATATTTCAAGGCATTGGCGACTTAAAAGAATAGAAACGTTCAGATACAATTATACGTTACGCATCAATGCGTCACAAAATTAAGCGAATACAATGCGTGTGCAAGTCTTAATTTTCTCCACCCAAATTTGCCTTAACGTGTATGAAATATTTTTCTTTGTTTTTCCTTTCAAAAATTTAGTAAACTTACAGACATAAAAAAGTACTCAGCAGGTTGACATTGAATTAACGTTCGACCACTTGTAATTTTAAGTTGTCCGCAGCACGTGCACACATACAGCCACTCTATTCAAGTTATATTACATTTAATGCTATTAGATTTTTTCGTAAGATATAATTATTAAGAAATTTGACTTGGCGCTTATGTGAAACCCACCTCTTTTTGAAGGCTAAATTTATTTAAGAAACGGACCTTATCCGGAGACATATTCGAAATGTAGTGCCTGTGGTCATTAGCGCCAAACAGGAAACAATATGGAGTAATAAACGAAATTATATGATTTGAAAAGTTCTTTCACAAGACACACCACTAAGAGGGAAATAACTTAAGAAGGCATTTGCTCAGTTTTATGGGGGAAAATATTGTATTTAACGGCATATTAAAAAGAAAGACGTGATTGCTACAACAACTAATAGAATATAAATCTCAGATTAATGGCTGTGTTTCAGTGATCTTTAAAGTAATCAAGTTACCTTTAAAATGATATACAATCAAATTAATTATTCCTCAAAATCAAGTTATTACGTAATAGTAAACCACAGTCCTGTAAGCATATGTAGTATTCATCTATATCCCTTATCTAAACTAAATTGCGTAATATCTTTTCTGAAAATATAACCCCGCGGGCTGATCCTTTCCTAGTATTAAGGTCTATTAATAACTTGCTGCAATCTGTTTATGTATGAGATGGCATTTTAAAATTTTTAATTAGATTCCCTTTGAAAGAATCCCTGAACTGGACTTGTTTTTAAAGCCCATTGTGTCGTGACTTCGCTTTAAGCTTATTCCTTTCAAAATTAAGTCTCGAAAATCGGGACTCACGATTTTCTTCGCCATAATGTTAAAACTATTCCCCTTCGATCCGTAACTTTGCCTCAGTTCAACATGTCAATTCTCCTTTTCTTAGTACGACTCTCTTATTTCTATAGCTAGTAATTTCAGTCGCTAGTTTGAATATTTAAATTGTTTAATCTTTCTTCTCTTTATGACTATGAAAAAATTTCTTCCTCTTTTTGAAGAAAAAAAAATAGTGGGAAATTCATATTGAAGGGAGAAAGTTCATAACTCTCTCCTGGCACAATCTTACAACTCGTCATGAAGAGGACTGCGTATTGTAAGCTGATAATTTACTCGAGGCTCGTAATTCTCCTTTCTTCTTTTGCTCTTAATTTTTGTACGTTCAAGCACGCGTGGCAATTTGTAGCTGACATATCATTGGAGCACAATGTCTGTTTTTTTTTTCAGAAACCGGAATGAACATTTCACAATTTAAAATTTTGGTACGAGCTGTTGACTTACAGGAAGGGTATAAAAACTGCAGTTTTAGAAGCATAACGGTACATTTACTGCAAAAGAAAAATCAAGATGAAAACATAAATGTAGAATTTCTAAATCTAGAATCATCAGTATCCCAAATCTAAGAGACGAATCGGGTAAATTAGAGAAGAAAAAAAAACTCTGTATGGGAAGAAAACGTGCACAACTTATAACACAATGGGAAAAATTATGGGGTCGTAACAAGAGAAAATCCTGCAACGCAACATTGTGTTCTTACAAGACATAGAAAAATATAGACGACTAAGCTCACGGATTTATTTCAAATTTAATTTTGAAATCCAAAGCAACTTAGATTTATAAACTTAGCCACATTACTTGCAGGAAGAAAAATGAAAGTAAACTATGTGAAATATATGTGATGAAGCGCTTTCGATTTTATAGAAAAATTAAATTTGTTAGAGAGATAAAGTGATCGAAGGCTGTTTTCATCACATTTTGGTTAGAATGCTAGGAAGCCGCCTTTGATTAGAGGACGGAACAGTCGTCTGTACGCATAAGCCAATTTAAAAGCGGCGGTGCGCGTTAGGGGGTAGTTTGATTGCAGACGCAGATAAGGAGGTGGCACCAGGGTTTGACATTAAAGTAAAATGCCCTATTGTAAACGAATTTATTGGGCCTGTTTGGGAGGTAGACCGCAAAACACGTGGACTGGACTTTGGGTGGTCTGTTTACGACGCAAGGAGGCGTTTAACTCACTAACGAATGAGAAAATTGGGACTTTCCTGAATGGGTGAAAGCTTGAGAGATTGTGAAAAATATAGCCAATGAGATTTGAAGAAATAAAATTGAAAGACGAGAGAGAGGGAAGGAAAAAGGAGTCAAGAGAGAGAAGCGCTAGAGTTTTGTCGGGGCGAGCTTGCCCGATCCTACGTTCCTATTTGGAGGGGACCCGACTTCCGATGCATAAGGACAACCGGTCGACATAGTTCCCGGACCTTACTCGTTGGATCCAAGAAAATATCGAGCACCGGATCCAGAAGACAGCGGCTAGATTTCACAGAACTCCGGAGACGAAATACGTAAGGCATAAGGAAGAAGCACTGGCGTTCCTGTGAAGCAAGACCCCCCCAATTTCCAGACAACAGCGAGCTGAGATTCTAGGACGAGAACGGGCTATTTAGAAGGAGAGAGCCGCAACCCTGCTGTTTCGATGATTATCCTGCCCCTGCGAAATAGAGTGAGTGAAATATAATTTTTGATACGTTCAGTCCCTGGTCATTTAAAATTTAATGCTTGAGTGTGGAAAAGGAAAGTTAGGGTCATAGATAAATACTTGTGTATGAGTAGTTTTTCCGTATGCTCCCTGCACCTCGTAAAGTAGTAGTTAAACGATTAAATGTAAGGATTGAGGAAATGAACATAAATGATTCTTTTTTAATAAACTGTAAATAATATGTAATTGTAAATAAACTATAAGTTTGTGTTAAATAAAACTTGATTTCGTTAATGAGTTGATTTCTGTTATTTATGAAGAAAGATTGTTGGTTAAGCTTTTATAATTTGTTCGTAGGCCAATCATGTCCAGAGTCTGGGGTGTTATTCAACCAAATATCTAAACACAACGCACCCAACTACCCTTTTTATAACATAATTAGTACTACCACAATTAAATACGAATTCACGCCCAAACCAAATAAAGTCAAGACAGGCCCGATACGACAATATATTTAATAATTAAAATAGGCGAGGAACTCCTTTTTTACAGTGTTCAAGACTTCGGTGTTAACCAACTTGTCATTGCGATCTGATGCTGAAACATACAATTATAGACTGTTTTTTTTTTCATTCGTAATTTAAAACAGTTATCGTTGAGGGAATCAACCTCGGCATATATATATATATATATATATATATATGGAAGATATAAAATTTAAGTTGACCCCTGTAAATTTTCTTTCCTTCCCATGCTTAAGATGGCATTACCAAATTATGTTTTCAAGAACCCAGGAATATTTTTCATAGCGTCAGCAGTCCCTGGGAAGCCACGAAACCATCCGACCTCTTTTCAATGCCCAAATAAGGCGATCATCCTGCACAACTGATGCAGCTTGCAAAAAACATCTTTGGTCAGCAAAATCTTCAACCGCAGATACCTCTATACGCAAACCCCGGGAATCACTCGGGTGTTGGCTTTCCATTAGATAAGATGTCTGTTTAGCCACTCGGAAATAAATTTCTTATTCTAATATTTCTGTAATCTGATCTTATTTCATTTCAAATATATATATATATATATATATATATATATATATATATATATATACAGAGGCTGTTCACACATTTTTTAGACGATGTATATTGTATTCACAAAACTAAATTACATAAAATTCTTGTGTTTTAAATGTTCTATTTGACATCCCTTATTCTGAACTATCTTTCGACACCGCAATTTCCAGGATAATAATGCCTTTTGAAGTGTCAGAAGAGGTATTCTATCCCATTCCTCCTGAACAGCTTTCCAGAGTCCTGCAAGGGTTTTGGGACGACGTTTTGATAATGCAGATTTTAAAAGTCCGAAAGCACAAAAATCCATAGGTGATACATCGGGAGATTTAGTAGGGATATCAGTGAAGGGTATGGCCTTGATACCAGTTTTTTGTTCCATTTCTTTTAGGAAATTTACAGTGGATTTTGATGTGTGACTGCTAGCTTTGTCCTGATGGAGTCTCACAGATTGATGGCACTGTGGGTAAAGCGATGGTATTTCATTCAGAAAAATTGGCGATAAAATATGTTCCTGATAGTATTTGGAGTTAATCTTGACATTTTTTCCACTCTCTTTATTTTTAACTTGCCATTATAAGAAAAACCAGCAACAATCATGAATCCCTTAGAAAAACTTTCTTTCGATTCTTTGAACCATGTACTTAAATTTTTTCTCCCCTTTTATGATAATAAATGGCTCTTTTTTTGTTGCAATCATTTAAATACACCCATGATTCATCTATTGTGACAATTGTTTTCCATTTTTCTTTGGATAAGTGTTTCTCATATAGAATTCTGCAGCGTGTCCTACGTTCAGCGATATGATTTGGAAGAAGACGATGCACATTGCGTTTTTTCGCTTTCTTAAGATTTAAATCAACGTTTATCATTTTGTTTACAGTGGACACCGAGCATTTTAATGATTTTGCAACTGTCCTGTGACTAGGGGGATTTTCTTTTAACATTAAACAACGTACCTTTGCAATAGTCGAAGATGTCCGTTTTTTCCTTGGATACTTGTTTGGAATTTTTGTCCCACTTGAGGCACCAATTTGACGTTTTTTTTCCCTTTCTTGTTGACGATATTACCTATCGACGCTTTAGATATCACAAAACCATGACTCTCACGTCGTTTTTTGGATAACGGAGTATGCATATTCTCTTCGGAAAGAGCATAAATGTAGCCTTCGAACCACTGCTTTGTTAAAAACGCCATTTTGAATAAAAGCAAAACTTTCAAGCCGCAGACAATAATTTTGACTTTTAAAAACATAGTTCAATTGCAATTATTTCTTTTGCAGCAAACGATTTTTTTATTACCGCTTACCAAAGTCGTCTAAAAAATCTGCGAAACAGCCTCTGTATATATATATATATATATATATATATATATACAAACACCAGCTTATAACACTTAAGGGAAATCGGGAAAATTGTAGATAACAAATATTTACCGATTAAAAATATCAATGAAACTTTGTGTGTAGGCTAATTTGAAGCTACTTAAAGTGAAAATATAAACGTTTGTATGCATAAACTCGCGGAATATGCTGATTACGAGAACTCGAGCGAATAAAGCACAAATGTGAACTAGAATTTGTAAATGCATTATTGCTATCGGTAAGGTTTATGAATGCTACAGCATCCGAAGACCGCTTTCCATCCCTTAACTGGAGGAAATTGTCACGGATCTATCTGCAAGGAAACTGATATATGATATCGCAACTGTAATTTGTGCAAGAATGAGTAGCGTTAGTAAGTATTTGGACATTGTTAAATCTGTCTTAAAAACACCTTTTAGATAAATGTCAGGCTGGCGAAACGGTGGAGACTGAAAGCAGTCAATTATAGTCGGATATCTCCAGAGAATTAGCTGTTCTGCAAAATGTGATCTCAAGGATAATGTGATTTCTTCGAACAGGAAGTGTCCGTTGTTGAGAAGGTCAAGGTCTTCTGATGGGTGCTACTGCTTCCGAAGACAGCTTTCTATCTCTTAGAGGAACGAAATCGTCACGCATCTATCTGCAAGGAAACTGATATATGATATCGCAGCTGCAATTTGTTGATTTGATTGAGAGCGCTACGGTAATTTTTTGTACACAAAGGCTAATTAGACCGGGACCTACAGCTTAAAGCCAATTCTGAGCAGCTACAAACATCCCTGCCAATAGTGGGACTCGAACCCACACATTCTGGTACCGAAAGCCAGATCCCTAGTCATTCGGTCATCGTCCGGCAGATGCAATTTGTACAAAAATGAGTAGGGTTATTGCATATGAAAGACTTAACGAAAGTGGACTGTACACAATTCAACTATTGTTTATCCCCTCTATCTTCTTCCAGGGAATGGTATGTTTAAGATGGTGTCATCTATATCGAAAAAGGAGCCTAAACTTTTAGACATGGTTTCGATATAGTGATGAATCAAGATGCTGTTTAAATTCTGAGTCTCAAAGTACTTTTAATTTGAACTTTTTATTGCATATCCACGTAAGACCCATCTTTCCCACTAGGGGATTGTCTGGGAAGTAATCATGATAAATGGCCGCACCGACGAGCACATGTATTGCAGAGGTGCTGTAACTGGCCGAAGGCTCGAAGATGATGCTCTACTGCCACAAATAAGATTTGTTGAGGGTGTTATCGAATCTCTTCAGTTGAACGGTAATGGCAAACCTCATCGAGCCTATCTCATGGATGAATGCTTTGAAAGCAGAAATATCACGAGATTGGATTGTCTGGCATATTTACCGGATCTCTGTCCTATGTAACATAGATGAGATGCCTTACGAGCCGAGATGCATCTTGCCAAACACCTCCTCGTAGCCTGCAGGAACTAAGATTTACCCTCCAAGAAAAGTGGACATCAATGCAATACATGTAAATTCACTGTGCCAAATAATTCAATAAACAGGTAATACGGTGCTTACGTATCAGTCTTGGTTGATCTTACATGCTCTCCAGGAGGATAGCATGATTTGCCCTTTTTATTATCTGGTAAATGATATCGACTAAGCTTTGTGCAGCTGTGGTTTTAATAAAGTAATGTACATAATCCACAGATGCAGAATTTATACAGCTCATATAAATTTTCCCAACAGTTCCTTTCGTACATCACAGATAATGTTGATTTTTCAAGTTATAGTTTAATTTTTTTCACCCGTATGTGTAAAGGTGTGTGCATATACATAATTACAAACAGACGTATGTTTGTATGTATGAACATATATATGTTCAAATAAGGCAGTTTATCATTTCCTGTGGCAATTTGTCCCACTCGTTCAGCAACGCTGTTTTCATTCCCTGGATGGTTCTCGGAGGGGGGGTTGCAAGTTGAAATTGCCCTCTCCACAGCGTCCCGGACATGCTTTATATGGTTAAGGTCTGGAGATCTGGCTGGCCAATCCCTCCGGCGAATATCCTCACTCTCTAGAAATTCGTCGACCAGAAGAGCTCTATGTGACCTCACATTATCGTCCATTAAAATGAACTCAGGGCCAACTGCAACCCCTGAAAAAGCAAACATAGGGCTCCAAGACCTCATCCCTATACCTCACACCAGTCACAGTGCCTCTTTCAAAGACATGGAGAGGTGTGCGCCATCCCACATGATGCCTGCCCAGACCATTAAACCTCCTCCGCCATAATGGTCGATTTCGCGGACATTGGAGGGTAGGTAGTGGGTCCCTGGTTCTCTCCATATGAACGTACGGCGAGAATCGGTGTTTAGGCTGAACCGGGACTCATCAGTGAAGAGAACGGCCGCCCATTGATCCATACTCCAATCTCTATGCTCTCTGCACCATGATAAACGGATTCTCCTGTTCGTAGAAGTGAGCGGGATGCAAACAGCCGGTCTTCTTCCAAACAACCCTCTCTCATGAAGTCTTTTGGAAACAGTCGCCCTTGATACACGGGTTCCTGTGGCTGCATACAAGTCACGAGAGATCTGAGAAGCTGTAGCACTCCTGTTACGCCTCGCTATAATCGACTAATGGCGATCTTCTCTGGCCGTCGTGGCTCTTGGCCGACCTTGCCCAGGCTTTCTGTCGATGGATGCGGTATCCTGGAACTGTTTCCGTAAGTTACACACGACGCTGGGCGTTAAATTGAACTCTCTACAAATTGGGACTTGAGATTGGCCTGCTTTTAGCCTCTCCACAATTCGCCACCTCATTCCATCATCTAAACTTTGGTGGTTACTCATTTTTACTGTTACAATTTGAAATTAACCGATTGCTACAAAGTAACACCAAGAATTTCGCCGAGGTGTGCTAGCGAACGAAATGCGTCTTAACTTACGCAGCGCTTATAAAGCCTGTTTCTCTACTGGCTCCGTCTACACACACGTGTACTCTTACGTATTTGACGTTCAAGATTTGCATATTTGTCTAGAAGCAGTGGTTTTACATTCAGTTCAGTTTTTTTCATGAAATTCGATAAAATGTGCAAATTCCCTTAATTTATTTCACCAGTGTATCAAGAGGTTAAAATTACAATTGAAAAATTAAGTTAAACTGGGATGAATTACTTTCAACATCATATGGTGATGCCATTGTTTTTACAGACGATGCCTGCGTTCTAATCTCGAGGTACTCTCTAATCTTGTAAGGTTTGAGAGCATCGGCGCCGATCCTCAAACTACACATTAAAATCAACAGCGACAAAGCATTAAAGATTGTACATCAGGAATAAGTATATTAATGGCTTTACTACACCATTTGTAAAAGCTCAAATAACAAATCGATGTCATTTTGCTGAGTTAGAATACCGAATAGGCATATTAAAAATCAGTCTCCACTCATAAACTATAAATTGTGGAAAGCATTATTCGAAGAATAGTCTCGAAGCTTAGCGTGGACTCTAGGCACTAACAAGTCTTAGAACCATCAATAATGTCAAAAGGGCATACAAATAAAACTATTTATTTAAAAAAATTAAAACACTACAGTCTTCCTAAAAATTGATGCCCAATTTTTAAAACCTCTTTCTTGTCAATGCAAGTTAGTTAAAGTTCGAGTCTCGACTAAGGTATGGATGTTCTTCTGCTGTCCCTTCCTAGAGAGCAATGTTGGTTCACCTTTGGGGTGTTCCCATAACAGAGTATCCGACAAGAATCCTGGTGTGGATGGGCGAATGTCATCAATACAAGAGCCTGCAGCATTGAAATGTGTTCATATATATATATATATATATGTGTGTGTGTGTGTGTGTGTGTGTATGTATTTTTGTGTCGGATAAATCCTAACAGACAAATTTTTCAGTCTAACAAGAAGGATAGTCGAAGTCAAAACCTAGTCCATTAGATCACAGAAACATGAGTTTAATAACTTTTGAGTAGACCTATGAAGATGAACAAGGTATCATTATTAGTAAAATTAATATAAGACAACGTATTTAAAAGGCATTGGATTTCAAGCAAAAACCTGAGATGTTACCCACTTCCTTTTTTATACCGTTCCAGGGTCTCCAGAAATTTTTTAAGCTAGCTTTAGGGCAAAATTCAGCGATTTTGTTAGTTGTAGTAATACTGACAAAAATATAAGAGAAAACGAGAATTTTAGCTACTCAGTAGCTTTTAGAGATTGGGGTTAACACATTTCAAAAATAGATTTAGAATAATTTTATAGAGGTTAAGCTATAATATATCAAAATAGCAGATTTTTTAAGCTATTTTTGGACATTATATATGACGAGGAAGGAAGAGAGGAGAAGAAAATTAAAAAATGTGCTCTTCATCTCCCTAAAATTTTCCCTAACTAAAAACACTTAGTACTACATATTAAAGTATCTATTCGTTTATTTGAAAATCTGTCCATCAACAATGAATTCATGTAATAAAACAACCCTTGTGTTTCTGACGGCAGAAGAAAAAATTGGTTGAAATCTCAAAACTCGTATTTTTTTCATTGCAGTTATGACTTTGTTCGGAGAGGAGGATGTTAACAAATTCTTATTTGATGAAATGTCTGGTAAAATGATTTGAGTTAAATCTTAGAAATCCTACTGATGCATTTTTCAGTTTTGAAATATTTCTTTTACAGATCAAGGCAAAAACAAGTAGTTATCAGAAAAAGGTTTATAGCGTAAGTAGTCGTAAATTAAAAAATCAATACTTTAAAAAATACATAAAACATCCGTCTCTCCTTAATTTAATTGCGAGGAGTGCTTGGGGCAATCCAATTTAATCAGGCTGCGGTGTAGAACAATTACTTATTGAGACTGAAGATTTTAGTGGATTAGTCCACACTCAAATAATATCTGAAAAAATCAGACCACCAGCTAATTTGTCATCAATGAAATTTAAAATTGGGATCAAATAAATTGCCCTGTTAAGTAACTCGTGGGGGCATTTGAATTAAAAGATCAAATCAATTGTTTTGATCATAACACTCATATGTGTTCAATCTTGGGATTATCAAACCTAAATTTGTTTTTCAAAAAAATCCTTGTCTTCATTCCGGGTGGAACACGGCAATCTTATGACAAAGAGCCTTTCGGTAACCATCAAATTCAATTTTTAGAGAGATTTTGTCTACTTATTTCAGACAAATCTGTCTGTTTCAGTTGCAATCTTAGACAACATATTTATGACATGCATGTTGAAGTTGTGAAAACACATACCTTGATCCAATCCTGGTCCCCTTTTTCCCGATATCCATGCAAAATGATCTTGACGGGTCGTAAGGGGTCAAAGTTCGAGTTCTCAAAAGATGAATTATTTCCAACCTTCAGCCGCTGGAAAAGATCCGGAGCTGAGCGTGTCACCAGTAGGAACTGTGCATCCAAAACGTCTGGATGAAGGGGAAACAAGCTGATAGGCCTCAAAGAGGAAAAGAAAGGATCGCCCACGGACAAACAGCCCCATCGGTCAAAGCAGCGTGTGAGAAGGCTGTCTTTTTCTGCAAAAATATGATTTTTTTTGTAACTCAAGAATTATGTAGCAAACATAAAAATGTTTTAATTTAAAGTTAATAGAACAAATGTGATTTTTTTCTAAATGAGCATGCAATTTTGGAATCTACATGCTCAGTATGGGCAGTGATAACTATCCCTTTTTTATTCAATGATCTCGTGCTAGCATAGGCTTAGCGTCGGGGTGGTACGTCCCCCCCCCCCCCAACGTAACTTGAATTAAATTGAAACGTTAATAGAAATTCAGTTAAAATCGGAAAATTGTAGAAAATTTTTAAGAAAGCTGGTTTTTCCCCGCTTTTTCAAACTGTGAAACTGAAGATTCCGATTATGTCTTTAGCCTTAACATAGCTTTTAACAATGATATGATCCATAACAAAAATTCGACGCTATATTTATTTCCTCATTTTATTTATATTATATTTATTTTTCTCATTGTATAACTTTTGAATACTACTCAAACATCAATTCTATTGTTATTCAATATAAAAATATCATATTATTTTATATTTTAAGACCGTCCGGCAGTGAATGCGCTGAGGAGAGCCCTAACTGAATTCAATTCATGCCCCCCCCCCCAAAAAAAAAAAGAAAAAAAATAGAAGCACGCTACGCCTATGCGTGCTAGACAATAAATTGAAGGCTTGTAAAATTATTTTTGTATTTATTAAACATATCCGGATTATAATTTTTTCATGAATAAATATAGACTAAATGACAATGTCTAGATATGTAAGAAACGTAATGCATACATACAATCATATGGCACCACGATTTGAATTATGCTCTGGAACATTCAGTATCTGGTTTAGGAATTTAAAAAGATGGATGATTATAATAAAGAAAAATTTTGCTACATGCTAACTACCTTTAATTAAGTTTGTACATTCATTTACACAATTATGAGTGAATTATAGCAAACATCATCTTTCTATTTAAAAAGGTTAGGAATTATCTAAACGATCAAGGACTTAAATTTGAACTTCAGAGAATAAATGAGAAGAAAATTAAACAATTAGATGAAGCACCCAATAAGTGTAAGAAATAAAGTTAAGCTACAAACGATGTTTGTAAGAAGTTAAATTCTCTATTAAGAAGTGGTTGCAGTATATTAGTACCCACGGGTACAGTTTTGACTGAACCTAAGATTACAATCAACAAAATTTATTCATCTGATTTTCCAGCAAGTATTTTTTTCTGTGATATGCAAACGAATTCAGCTACTTAAGCCAGTTTAATTTGTTATCGGCTTTATTACCTGGGTATTATGTATATTAGAACCTTATATGCTGTTTAAAACAGGACAAAATTCAGTATAAAAAAAGGGATTGATTCATATAATTTAATAAACTCAAATATTCTAACTTTATTCCAGTCCAAAAATGTGTTCCTGTATATGTACCCGACAATGTCAGTTTATTTTGCCCATATACTTATTCACATGCACACTATGTTTTTTCGATAATTTGGAGAGGTAAAGAGGTGTATTTATGCTTGTTATTTTTAGGACAGATCAATGTTTTGATGATGCATAACCGTTACTTCTAAATGAAGTTACGTATATATTTTCTAGACATATAGCTATCTTTGTATGACCTTATACCTTTAACTGGCAAATTGTACAAAAGGTGGGTCAAAACAGATAGATAAATGCAAGGAAACAATACTCAGGGATATTATGCCCAAAAAACACCATGTCTAAAACCGCAAGATTTTACAATTCTCATGCCAAGCTCATAAAAGGAAGTACACTAATGAGGCAACAAAACTTCTCATGCATAGCCAACTAACTGGACGCTTTCCCCTCGTACGGCCACAGAGTGACGTCACTGTGGCCAGGTAAAAAGGCGTCTGCTTTTACAGTAAACCAAGCGTGCCGATGAATTTTGTATTTATTCACTCCAAGGCAACCAGTTCATACAGGAAATGAACGGGGCGTCAGATTTGAAACAGCGTAAGGACAAATAGTAGATGATAGCTATTAAAGAAAGAGAAAGACTCCAAGGAAAAACTCTAGAAAATAATTTTATTTTATATCGATGTTGTGGGGAATTATAAGGAGATTTCATCACTTATTTTTTCCACTAATAATACTTGTAATCAAAACAGAAGATAGAGTATGCGTCATATATTATGGTAATTTTTTTGATTGCATGCTTAAAATAAAGTCATGGTGCAACACATAAGTGGGGAAATTCATATCCATTAGAGGTGACAAATCCTCGTGATGTTGGCTAGTAACAAAGCTGAATACAAGTTAGACAACTTTCAAAACCCCTTCCCCGCTGTGCAGTCTGTGATAGTCTAGGGTGCAGATACGATCTATACGGAGGAGGAAATACACATGAAACAAATTGGGTTCAGAAATAATCCTTTATCTGGCAAAAATTGCAGAAATACAAATACTGAACTCTTGAATAAAATTTAAAATAAGTCATTTTTGTTGAATTCACCTTTACTGAAATAGATATAAAAGTATCCTTCTGTTTCAGAGCACTAGATGAAACGGAGGGATCCGTTATCAGATAATTTTACTGAGCCAATGATATCTGCACTATACGGGCCAAATAATGCTGAACTTTCAGAAACTTTTCTCACACACGTACGTGTTAAAAGCAAACAACTCAAAAATTGGAAAAAAACTAATTATACAAAATAAATATATCTTTTTCCTTCGGCTGCTTTTTGAAACTATTAAAGGATTAAAAAATGTAAAATTTTATTAATAGAACGTAGTTGCACAATTTTTTTTTAATAAAAAGTTTTTATTTTTTTTATTTTAACATTATTAATTATATTCCAAGTAAGTCTGGTCTTTGAGACTTATCAACTATGTATATTTTACTTTAAAATGTTAAAATAATTTTACTTTAACTTTGCCGGATATGGGATTAAAAAATTTAATTTTTGTATTTTTATTGATCGTGGATCCCTAACATATCCTACACTCACCCTAACACTCCCAGACTAACCAATTGTGTATATTTTACTTTAAAATGTTAAAATAATTTTACTTTAATTTTGCCGTTTATGTGATTGAAAAATTTAATTTGTTTATTTTTTTATAATATATTGATCGTGGATCCCTAACATATCCCATTTCACAAGTCAAACCGCAACCCGGTAACGGAATCGCTAGATTATAATGCCGCTAATATCCCTGATCAGTTGTTCACATTCTTGTAATGTTTATAGAGGAATTAATTCTATGTACTTTCTCGCACGGGGTTAGAAAGTTATGTCCACAGTTCTGAACTATCTAGTGACAATAAAAATATTTTGTTAGGATGTGTGAAAACGGAAGAAGGTATAACTGAGGAAGTGTACAGTAGATAGCTAAGTCAATACTTAACTTCAATACTTATATTTTTTATCGTATTTCTTCACCTTGTCAATCTTATTTATAAATACATAATCACTTATCGTTCATTTACAGATCAATGCTGCTTTTCAGTCATGTCATATATAACGAAAAGGATTTTTAGTCAATTTGTCAACACTTATAAAACTCTCGAGTTTTTAAACTGGTTTTCAACATTTTTCGCATCCTCATAATTAACCATCCCTAAATCCATTAGAATCGTTTTCGTGTTTTTATGACCGTCGGCATCTCTGTCGAACACATAATTACAAACGAAATAATCAGCAGAGCAGTGGCTCTGCTCTCCATATATTTTTTGCTAGATAAGAAACTGAAGAATATATTTTTAGATTTTAAATATCATATACCCACACAGTCGGAGATTCTCGAACGATAATAACCTTCATTTCATTTAACGGAACCTCTGACTTTAAAAATATCTGAATATCAAGATTTTATTTGTTTCTAATTTAAGGTGGCTTTCGTCCAAGGAAGTTGAGTTGTTAAATTATGGTAGCCACTTAAATTGAATAATGAGAGGTTATATATTGCAGTACACTCTATGGCTCTTTCACGTTTTACTCTCATCTTTAAGACAACTTTTCTGTCTGAACATCTGACATTTTGTGTACGGCGCTATTTCATCACCAGGCGACGCTCGATATTTCAGAATTAATTTCAGAAGGTTTGATTTAACCTGATTATCTTTTTCCGGCATCTAGAGAAACTGTTCGATATCTAAGGGAAAGCATTGCGGATTTAAGGAAAGGTTTATCCTGCTGCGTTACACAACGATGTTTATATACAAGCAGTAGAAAACATCCCTCATTTTAAAATATTTGCTCGAGAATTACTTGAGCGCATTGGATCCAATCTTGTAAGACAGACAATATCCTACATACAACTGCTTCAACAAAATCACAATAGTGAGTGACACCATACTTTATCGCAGGAGATTTTATTCTGATATTAGTCCCTGAAAACGTGTATTTAGTAATACATTTTTCTGTATTTAATATAAGTTTATTGAAAATTAACTTTTCTCAAGTTCTTGTTTTTAAATTGATTTCAAAAAGTTTATATCTTTTCACAGGACCATAACCTTTCCCTCGTGAAGAAAAAACTGATCGAAGCGCTAAAAAGAAGCTTAAACCATAACGCGATTAGTGTAATAATTTCAATTAGTAGTGAAGTAAGCTGGATCTCTGTATTATCCATTTCTTTCTACATATTTTATTCAAAGGAGTTTCAGACATACCATTTTTTAATATTTATTTACTCCCATTACGCAATGAATTTTTTTTCTAAAATGTGTATTTACATATAAATCATGATCAAAACTTTTTGAAACTTTGTTTTAAAAAACTTCAACATTTAAATCCTGCTTAGTTTTCAATATATTCGCTGAACTAATAGCTCTATAAGTATTTTTGTCTTTACTTTTGCTCAAGGGGAAAGTTTTAAAACAATTTGTCCTCAAGATTGATAAAAATTTCAATTATACAAGTATTTATCATTTTAAACGCCAAAGCAAATTATTTTTTACTGTATAATATGCTTCAAAAAATATTTTCAGAATGTTCACTCTAAATCAAGAACCCCGAAGACAGATTAATGGAAATAGTACAGAGGAATGCTCCACATAACTTCATAGAGATACCTTGCAAGGGATTTTAGCTATACCCTCTCAAAAATGGCAAGTCAGAAAAAATTCCATTCCAAGATGTATGGAAGTACAAATGTTCAGCAGCGTACCCATAAACAGTAGAACATAAACTGCGGTATCTGTTAATGTCAACATACTACAAACATTCGGTTTGTGCTATTCGATTCTAAAGGCTTAGGATGTTTAAAGCCAAGAAAATAAAAATGTGCTTTCATTTAGAATTCTGCGTCTCAGGCCCTCTTAACTAAAAAAAAAAGTATGCAAAATGCTAAAACGGCCATAGAAAGCAATAACAATTTATGTTATTAAATTATCTTAAAATCCTGACTAAATACCTTCTTACTATAGTACCTGCCGGACCAGGGATCGAACTCAGATCTCAACCTCGATTTGGTATTCTATCAAATGAACTAAAAAGACCATGCAGTCCCCAATGATAATCGGATGTTAGAGCGCTTGTTTTCGGGGCCAGGCTCTGAGAATTTGAGTCTCGCGGGTGGCAAAGGTGCTGTAGCCGCTATGAATCTGCTTCAACCCTCTAAGCCAGGGGTCAGCAAGTAATTTTAAGTGGGGTCCGGATACTATTAAAAATTTTTATCGAGATCCAGAAAAAAAACTCATAATACTTACTAGTTTTAAATTTTTATTTTGATTCAATTAAGTAATTCTATAAAACACATTAGGTAGGTATTAAAAATTAATGCGATAAATTACACCTGCGGTCTTGAGCCAGTTTTTTATAGTTTGGTTCACGCGGGGAAAAGCTAATGCGAAGAGTGTCTTCAAGGTGGGCGTCCGTTAATCTCAAACGATATTTGTTCTTCAGAAAATTCATTTTTGAAAAAGATGATTCACATACATATGTAGAGCCAAACATAGTAACCAGGTTGATAGCTAGTTTTTTGCAATTTTCAAACTTTTCTGAAACATGTTTACCCCAAAATTCTTCAGTGGATGCAGTTTTATACATTTGCAAGGAAATATCTTCTTACAAGTCAGTTATATCCATTTGAAGTAAACGCTTTGAAAGACTGAACAACTTTGCAGCCACCTTAGTCCATTCTGCCGCTGCAGCAATTTCATAAGGCGATTTAAGGAATTGAAACAGCTTCCCTATCTCTGCAAAGTCTTGGAATCTTGCAGCAAATTCCTTCCCAAGATCTGATATAAACCTTAAAAATACTGCAATGTCTTCTTCAGGGTTCTTCTTATATTTAAGAATTGTTGGGAAATGAATAAATTCTTGTCTCGCAATATCTTTTTCAAAGATATCCAACTTGCGACGGAAAGCAGACACACTTTGTATCAGATAATATATTAATTTTCCATTTCCTTGTAACTCAGTGTTGAGCACATATAAATATTTCAGAATGTCTTTCAGGAAAGTCACAGCTAGTATATTACGCTCGTTTGTTATGAACTCCAAGTGATTCCTTACTTCCTGCGTATCCAAGTTTTGCAAGAAGAAGGTTACTTGTTCTTTTATTTGCCAGAAACGTTCAATAACTTGACCTTTACTTAGCCAACGAACATTGTTGTGTTGCAGTAAGTCAGAATACGCCGAATCACTTTCAGAAAGAAACTCCTTGAACTGTTGGTGCTGAAGAGCAGAACGAGGCCTCATAAAATTGATCAACTTGACCAAGCTGTCCATTACTTCTTTCAGAGTAGCACTAAGTTTTCCACAAAAGACTGTCTGGTGAATTAGGCACTGATAAGATATTAGACCTGCATTCTAATCCCTGATTCTCTTTACTAATCCTTTTTCTTTACCAATCATCGCTGGGGCCCCGTCACTTCAAAGGGACACCATTTTATCATAACTAATATTTGATTTTGTTATGAATTCATCAAAAGTCTTGAATAAATCTTTTCCGCGGGTCTTACCTTTAAACGGCAATATTGCTATTAATTCTTCCCTAAACGCTTTACTTTCAATGTCAAAAATCCCACGAAAATAGACATTTGTTCATCATCAACAATGTCACATGATTCATCAAGTGCTATGGCGTAACAAGGTGCCTTCTGCAGAATTTCGAGCAAACTACTTTTGTTGTCAGCAGCTAAAATTTCGGTTATTCTTGTATTACTTCTTGCCGACAATGGAATACCTTGAATTGCTGCGACAATATCCTTTTTCTCTTCAAAAAGTTCCGTAGCCACTTCCAACATGCATTCTTTTACTATCTTAGAGTCTGAAAATGGCTTCTGGTGTTTATTAAGCGTCCAGCACACACGCAATGCTGCTTCTGCGGATTTTTCTTGCTCGCTCATGCAGCGAACAAGTAAGGCCGTGCTTTTTTGGTAAGAAGTTAGATATGCTTGGAGTTTTTCTTTACGAGCTTCACTGCCAAGAGGAAAGTTTTTGTGGATCTGCTGATGAGTTGTTTCGTAGTGTCACTTCAAATTAGCACTTTTAACAATAGCGACAGTTTTGTTGCATATGAGGCAAACTGGAACCGGTTTAAGCCTATCAGGCAGCGTAAAACAATATTGTTCAGTCCACTCAGTCAAAAACTTCCTATTTTCACTGTCACCTTTTCGCTTTTTAAGATCCATATTGATGTAGATACGAAACGTTTTAGTACACGACAAATTATAACACAAATGAAAGAATGTTCCTCACAAGATCGCAACGCAACTACCTAATAACTGACGAACATGTCGGCCAGTACGCTCCCTCCCGCCCGCACCCTCGCACTCCAACGCATTCTCTTGTACTACATAGCAACAGCTATACTACATAGCACTACATAGTGTACACTATGTAGTAACTGTACTACATAGCACAGCATAGCAACAGCTATGCTGTGCTGTGTAGTAGTATCTACCTACTAAAGCTAGTGCTGTGTGCTTAGTATCTACCTACTAAAACTAGTTATATAAAAATATTAATTAAATTGGATACGTAGGTAAGTTATTTAACAATATTTGGCGGTCCAGGTTTCGTCCTTCCGCGGTCCGGATACGGACCGCAGTCCGCCTGTTGCCGACCACTGCTCTAAGCGTTTGAGACATATTTTACCGTCACTTATATTCAACTTGCAAAGTGTTTGTGACAGATTGTTCCATCCTTAATTTGATATTCAAAAGTGTCTCAGATGGTGCAATTGTGACGCTTTTGAATACTAAACTAGAGGATGGAATAATTCGTGAAAAACACTTTTTTTCCATCTGAAAGAAAGATACATAAAAAATATCTCAACTCTTCGAAGGTTAAACTGCACTTCCCGGCTTGTTTAGCCCTTGGGCAGAGAAAGATTCCAATAGTTCCCCTAACCAACCACTGGTGATATGAAAAACTCAAAACTCAAACTCAAAAACTCAAAATATCATTCCTCACATTTCTTATCTTTTAGAGAAGACATATTTCTTATCTTTTACCTTTTTCTTATCTTTTACTTATTTCTCGATTAATTTTCTAATGATTAATTAATTTTTTAATTAATTAAATTAAAAATAAATTTTATTTAAATTTTATTAATTAAATTATTAATTTCTAATGATCAATTAATAGTTTAAATTAATTTTTAATTAATTGATTAATTATTTTTTTATTTCTGAATTTATTTCTTATCTTTTATCTTTTTCTTATCTTTTATCATTCCATAACACTTCAATATTTTATTTAAAAATTGCCAAATTCTTATTAACATAAATAAATTTTTAATAAAAATAAACGAAAATGTCAAATTCAGTAGAAAAAAAACCTTAAATTTTTAGTTCAAAACAGCTCATCTATTGTTTGTCATTTATTCAATGTTTAAAAATACTCTTTTTTTACACGAGTATGATACGCACCCCCATTTTTGCAGACAAAAATGTGAAAAAGAAGTGCGTATTATGCTCAAGATTTTACTGTAAATAATTTTTGTTTTCTGTAATTTTGAATAATGACATTATGAGAGTATATGTATTTATCCGAAGACAAATGATAGATAATAAATCTGGGTAACAAACAAAGAGCAGCAAATAAAATGTCCCCATGCGAATGAAAAAGCTATGGAATGAACGTTTTTGCTGCGAACTTCGTGTGCGTTAAGACAAATGCACGAGCTTCAATTTAAGGGCCACTGGGAGAAAGAGGTAAAAGAATAATTTAATAATTTTTATCTAAAAAATAAATAAACAGCCTAAACGAATGGAACCTTATTTAACGATATTGTACTCGAACGATAACTTTCATTTAATCCGGAGCAAAATTTTTCGCATGCTAATTTCCGAACTTTTTGAAAAATTACTGGTTTTGTGAAATTACAGCCCATTATCTGGATAATCATTCTGTGTTTATTCGTTGATTTATCAATTACTGTGAGCTATATAGAGAATGTTTGTTATTATGTTAAACGATTCCATTTGCAGGCACTCTCAAGGTTAAGATCGATCGAGTAGTTTGGGCCTAATGTCTGTAGCAAACATAATGAATGCAGTAGAAATTACGACGATGTCGTAATTTCTATTCTTAACTATTTGGCAGTTGAGAGACTGTTTATTATTTAGCAGTTGAAAAGTTTTTGATAAAAGAATGAAAGGTAGAGGCAGTATACATACAAAAAAATTTTAATAAATAAAAAATGTGTAAACATGACATCAGTTTTTATTACCTATTAAAACGTGTTTTTTTTTGTTTGTTTGACTGGTTGTTTGCTTGCTTGAGTGCGCTATGATCACCTTTTGCTGCACGAGGGCTTTTTAAATCGAGACCTACAAATTTAATCCGTTTATAAACTTACAAATATTCATGCCAGAAGTGGGACTTCAATCCACAGATTATAGGCGGGTTTTACTTTTTTTAAGCTAATATTGCTTAAAT
Organism: Dolomedes plantarius; assembly: GCA_907164885.2. Taxonomy (NCBI): domain Eukaryota; kingdom Metazoa; phylum Arthropoda; class Arachnida; order Araneae; family Dolomedidae; genus Dolomedes; species Dolomedes plantarius. Next base: position 56,687,093 of record OU015494.1, on the reverse strand, counting down.
TGAGTTTCTTCATTATTTTTAAAGAAAAAAAAATTATTTTTCTTTACTATGCATTTCTAATTACTATATTACCTAAAAGAATTTCTTTAGTATTGCTCTACGTAATGTAATAGTGGTAACCATGAATGACATTCAATATTATATATGTAGCCCTCCGATTTAGATCACAACAGCAACATCAATTTGTAGCAACTCCTGACCTGATTATAAGATATATACATATATACAAAAATATATATATATATACAAATATATCTTATATATATATTTCTTCTGTCCGTGTGTATGTAACTGAACTCCTCCTAAACGACTGGACTGATTTTTATGAAATTTTGTGTGTGCAATTTAGTTGATTCGAGAATGGTTTAGATTCACAATTTGATCCGATAGAATATGTTTTTATATTTTTAATTAATTAATAAAAAACCAACAATTTATAAGGGGATGCGTCCGGTAAATGAAAGCTGTTACAGTTTGTGAAATCACCCCTCTAGATAATGGCGTCCACGTTAGGTTTAGTTAGCAAACGGCGAGCGAAAAAATAAAAATAAATAAAATCAAACAGTTTCAAGTCACATATTAAACCAGAATAATAAATGAAAATAATAATCTTTCAAGTCAGATTTTATACTCTAAAATGGATCAGATCCAACGGCATATTAATACTCTCGACACGCGATGGAAAATTCGAATCAACCACGTTAAGTGACACGAGATCTTTTTTAATCGCTACTGAAATCCTCCTCGCCTATATCTTTGTGTCAATTGAAGAGCTAACGACTAAGCTTCTATCCCGCTAACTTATTTCTGACTAAAAACTCCTCTGACATGTATAATCACCAGCTCACGACAACTTTCCAATAGCGAATATGTTTCACTTTACCCAATAGAACACCGTGTCTTCGTGGGGCATTCGGAAGGTCGCCAAAATGGAAAGTACCATGCGTTCGAATCCGGGATTCGAATGTGTTAATTTTGCTAGACCTGTTATTTCAGCCTTTTTTTTAAAAGGCTTTTTTTATTTCAGCTTTTATTTTATTATTTTTTAATTATTATTTTATTTTCTTTTATTATTTTTTTATTTTAATTTTTTAAAATTATTATTTCTATTTATTTTTATTTTTTCAGCTTTTTTATGATGAAATACTGAATATAGCTGAAATCTGAGGAGTTTATTATACATTTATACATTTTTCATTGGGTTTTCATATTATTTATATGTATAACATTTCGTATGCTTTTTTTTCTATGTTATTTTTACTGCGTTTAGTTTTTTAATGGATTTTTGTAGGTTTATTATAAATTTATATATTTTATGTTTTACTTTTCAGGATTTTTTGCTCCAATGATAAAGGCTAAATCTTTTCTATGTTACATATACTGTGTTTAGTTTTTAAATTGATTTTGGTTAACAAACATTCGACAATTTGACATTTCTACTTTTCAGCTTTACTTTTCAAAATTCTTTACTTTCCTAAAGATAATTTGTCATTTTTCCTTTTCAACTTTTAGTGGTTTATTATAAATGCATATATTTTATATTTTACTTTTCAGGGTTTTTTTGCTCCAATGATGAAAAGTTAAATCTATCTGAATTCTGAGGAAATTATTGTAAATTTATGGTTTTTTATATTGGGTTTTCTTTTTATTCATGCGTATAACATTTCACAGGCCTTTTTTTTATGTTATTTATACTGTGTTTAGTTTTAAAATTGATTTTGGTTAACAAACATTCTTAAAATCCCGGGCAACGCCGGATAAATTATCACCTGTGTAGGTTGATAATTTATAAATCTTAAAACTGTTCCCACGTGTATAAATACCGATCCACAAGAACTTTCCAATATTTTTAATTAATAAATAACCAAAAATTTTTGAAGAATGATACTTTCGATTCACAGACGTGCAATAGATGGCGCCACTATTTTAAACTTTTAGTATTCCAACCCATCTGAAAATACGCACTTCGCTACGGAGTCCATTCAAATTAAATACATCGTCAATGCATGCAATTAATTCCAATATATATATATATATATACATAATAAATACGACGATCAATGTATACAAATAATGTAAAAAAAACCAAAAATATATATATATATAAAAAATCGTAAGGGATATTTTTATAGACAAAATAATGTCGAAGAAAATATTCAAATTAAATCTAATAGGACATACTAAAGAATATAGTACAGTTAATATAGTACAGTTTGATGAACATATCTTTTACTTTATTTTAATATTTTTTTGGATAATGTCCAATCATCTGCCGCATTAGTAAGAAAAAAAAAAAAGTCCATTTTGTTGTTACGTGACGATACATTTATTTAAAGTACCAGAAAAAGAAATCACATGATCAGCGTTTAATAAATTAAATTCTAAAAACTAATCTTTAAAAATTCCCCAAAAATCAGAAAATGTAGGTAAAGATTCGAAAAAGATTTCATTTTAAAGGAAAACTTATAAGTTACAAAAACAGCTTAAAAATTTAATTTAAAAACATCTATGAAGAATTTTTCAAAACTCTTTCTTAGTGCACCCCTACACTATAAGAAGAATGTCCATGCAAAATTTCAGCCCTTTAGGTCCAGCGGTTTGGTCTGTACGTTGTATGTCACTCAGTCAATCAGTCAGTTAGTCAGTTACGGAACTGTTTTATATGTATATAGATTTTTATTACTATATTTATATCGTAACGTTGACTTCATGGGCACGCATTATTTCCCTCCCGTTTTTATTATTATTATCTTTATAATAGCGTAATTTTCATATGATTTTAAAAAAAACAATCGTTTTTAACTCGCATTCAATTGGCTATTAAAACTTTATATTTACACCCTATTTAAAAGAAGTAGGGTGCAAATTTGTCAAAGAGGATGTTTCAACACCCAACTTCAATGAAGTAGGGTGTAAATTGTAGGCTTGAAATATGGTAAAATCAAAATTTTGTTCAAGATATTTAATGTCGATTAAAAGTAGTTTTTTTCTAAAAATTAATTTATTTCGCTTGAAAAGCTAAATATTTTATGCGCGTGGTTTATATTATTATTACTATTTTTATATTGTAACGTTAACTTCATGCGGGAGCATTATTTTCTTATGCTTTTTTTTATTGTTATCTTTATAATAGCTTTATTTTCATAAGGTTTTAAACAACTATTGTTTTTATTCATATTATGTTGGATTTTTATTAAATAAAAATTAAGGGTAGTTAATTTCGATTCCGGAAGTTCGTATTATCTTTATTTTCATATGCTTTTTCATTTACGAATTATTCGAATGTTGGTTAAAAAACTTTTGTGTAATTTATACATTTGTATGTGTTTAATTATTGAAATTAATAAATTTATATTTCTGGAGAGGATGTTTCAGTTTTTAGTGGTACTATGATCAAAGGCTGAATCTACCAAAATTCTGAGGAGTTTATTATGGAGAGAAAAGGAATTTAATATGTAGAGGATGTTTATAGGAGTTAAATGGTTTGCAGCCCTCAATCAAACACTTTAAGAGGGACGCTGGAGTCATATCATAGTTCTATTGGAAATTTCTGCTAAACCTGTAATTTCAGCTTCTTTTCTTTGCCCCAATGATGAAAGGCTAAATCTAGCTGAATTCTGAGGAGTTTATTATAAATTTATATATTTTGACATTGGGTTTTCCTTTTATTCATGTGTGTAAGATTTCACGTGGTTTTTTTTCTATGCTATTTATACTGTGTTTAGTTTAAATTAATTTTGGTTAACAAACATTAGAGAATTTGACATTTTTACTTTTCAGATTTTAGTACTACAATGATGAAAGGCTGAAATTCTGAGATGTGTATAACATTTCACATATATTTTTTCTATGTTATTTATACTGTGTTAATTTTTAAATTGATTTTGGTTAACAAACATTCTTAAAATCCCGGGCATCGCCGGGTACTTCAGCTAGTATATATATATATATACAAATATATATATATATTCTGTGGCTTAGTACAAGAACTGCCTAAGTCAGTTTTTTCAAAGATGACTTTATTAACTTGTGTCTCTTTAAAAAATATTATTTTCAATGTAAGAATAAGTACCCAAGTCAGTCCGATGCTTTTAAAGTGTTTTCTGAACCATTATACAGACTTGGGTACTTCTTACATTGAAAATAATGATTTTAAAGAGATATAAGCAAACAAAGTCATCTTGGAAAAAACTGACTTAGGCACTTCTTGTACCAAGCCACAGATATATGTGTGTGGGCATTTTTCAGTTCGCGTCCCGAGAGACATGGTATTAATATTTATAGCCTCCAAAATCGGCTTTAAACAGCAGATGCCGATCATTTAAACCTTCTGGTATCAAAAGAGTATATGGAGCTGATAAAGCCTATCAACTAACAAATAAATCCTGTCTTCAATATAATAACTGTTTCAACACTACCTAGGCTTCAAAAATGGAACAAAAATTTTTTCCCTGAAAATACACGTAACCCACCTTGCCCCGTTGTAAAAACTAGTAAACATAGGAATTTATTTTTCGAGGCTTTTATATCACTGTCTATTCCGCCCACATAGTGGTTAGCGTCGTGAGCTTCCCCGCAATGGGCTTGGGTTCAAATCCCGAATAAGGCTTGCTCGTTAACGTGTTGTCCCCTTACAGGGAATAATGCTGGCTCACCTAAATGATGCCCCTACGATAAAGTAGTCAGCAAGACTTCGCGGTGAATAACAAAAGGCGAATGTCTTTCGACAAGTGCCTCCTCATTAGAAAAAAAATACATCACTGTCTACTTATTTTAACAAATCAAGTTGTGATGCTATAAACCCTCCGACATTGCAGAAACAGGACGAATTATTTTCAGGGGATTTAGTGAACGCATCATTTATTTCGCACTTTAAGTATACAGAGGGTAAATGAAAAAAAAAATAGAGAGAAAAGCTTCAATAAGAAAAATGAAAAAACTGAATAGCTAAGTACTCCTCGTCTGAATACCCCTCTTAAAACCTCCTTTGCTGCCGGATATACTTAGGACTTTTCGATGGGGTTAAACTTTGTGTTGCGTCACTTTTTATGTTTTCGGCATCCTAAACTTCTTGAAAGCTTTTTAATTAATTGAAAGTCACGGGGGGGGGCAAGGTCTAGTAAGTATGGAGTCTGGTGGCAGGCTGATGTGGTTTGGTTCTTGATCAGAACCAAACTTACATCAGCCAACAGTCTAACATGGGAAGGCGGGGTGGAGACCAGTCGCCGCTTTTTAGCAACTGAGTCTCTCACGAACTGCATAACTAAAGCATTCAAATTTACATTATGTATTCCACACTGATTACCTGATCTTGTTGAGCATATTCAAGGTGAACAATTCAAAAATTATCAAAGAAAACTGTGTTCATAAGACCTTGACATTACTTCTGCCATGATGACGATCTTTTTCTTTTTCTTTTTTTTTTATTTGAGAGGAATGCGTTTTAGTTTCGAGCGTCATATCAATCGCAATTTTATCCCATTGATAACATCCTTTTATAAACTTTCAATATTTTTCATACATTCGAGTAAAATCGAAATTTCTCATTAGGAGTGACGACAAAAGTAACAGAAAAATTTTAAGAAACTTCGTGTTTCAAACATGTATTAAACTCATAACTTCACTACTTTTATTAACTCCTTAGAATGAGTGTTTGTTTAAACACTTTTACTTCTTCTTATGTGAGAATATTAAGGAAATATTTTGGGCCTGCCACTAAAAGCCTGAAATTCAAAAATGAAACATCGTTTATTAAACTCTGGTTATTATCTCAATATACGGGATGATATTTAAATTTTCATAACTTTACTGAAAAAACTTGTAGGCAAGATACAAAAGATTTCCACACAAGGTAAAAATAAACTAGAAGTAAGGAGAAATTTCTCAAAATGGGTAAAATTCGAAGTTTCGGTAAAATTTAGTAATGACCTAAATTTTATTCACGTGTTCATGAAGTTCAGAGTGAAATCTAACTTTATGTAACTAAGCAACATAAAGAAGATTGGATGATTTCGACAACCCGTGTGCTTGCGGTGGTCTGAAATTATATTCCACTTCTACCTTAAAGTATATAGTACTAAATATAGACTTATTGGTACGCACTGCACTGGTTCGATGTCGATTTTTTATATTTTTTGAGAAAATGAAGCTCAATTAAATCGCAGTAACGACAAGAGAAGATATTTTATCATTATAAAGTTTTATTAAAATAATAAAGCCAGCCCAAATTAAGTTTCATTTTAAATTATCCATGTCTCATCTTTAAAATGATTTTCATTCATGTGATGGTTGATAGTGATGTTCTCATACAATTTTTACTATTTTAATTTATTATTAAGCTTTAACCTAAGATCGATTTTTTTTGGATGTTAGTATAAAAATCATTTACCAAGAAAATTTATCGGTGAAAGCAAAATCTTTTTCCTTTCTTTTTCGGCTAATAAATTAAGTTTGTTGACATACCAGCACGGAGAGAGATCTCCTGCATCCAGGTCACAGGTATGTCTTTTTTTTTCTTTTTCGTTCTTGTTGTTCTAACTCCCTTAAATGCCAGAAGTTCATGGTAATTGCGTAATTATACACGCTGGTAGCAGCTGTAAAACCAGAGAAAAAGGTAGAGTAAGATCAACCTCCAAAAAAGCAGATTCTGATCGCGCCACTAGTTGATGGTCACTTCGAAGAATCTCAGCAATGGGACAATATGTGTTTGATTAGAATCGGATTAACGGTTTAGATGAAAGGATAAACGAATATTGCAAATTTTCCGAGAAAGAATGTCAACATAATTTTCAAACAAAGGAATAAAACAGATTTTTTCCCCAGAAGCTGACAAAATGCCTCTAACAAAATTATCACTCTTGTGGTCACTTCATACTGAAATTCTATATTAGTGTAATTGTTTTTATTAGGACTAACTTGCTTAACTTAAATTCTATGCAAATTTGACTATTTTCAAGGTAAACAAGGAAAATATGCAGCAGGTTTTCTCTTGCTCTGCTCCTAAGGAAGAAAGCTAAAATTGCTTTAAAAATTCAAATAGAGCCTCTTTTGCTGTTAATTTTAGCCAAAAATTTAATTTTTTCCCTATTCCTTCCTTTAAGCTATTTTTATAACTTATTTAAAACCTTTGAATAATTCTTTTTTTATGATATACAGGATCATTTATGGATTATCCCTGTTTTGGAGTTTTTTATCCACAATCGTGCATTAATTAGTAAGGATAATCAGAAGTTCAGTATATTCAATGTAATTCAGTAAATCATTCTCATTTTTACAGGCATATAACATAAGAAGTACTAAATTCACCTTAAAAAATCATGTACAAGAAGCTTTCACGTACTCGGAGTGTATCTTTGAAACAAAAAACATTCATCAACATTATAAATATATTTAGATATATCAATATTAAGGCCCTACAGTTTTGCATTTTTCAGAGCATCTTAAATTTTAAGTAATAAAAAATGTGTTACAGGTTTGGTTCGTTTCAATTTTGAAGTTTTAATACGAGAAAAATATACCGTAATTTCACATGATTTTAGGTAGGAATTTCTACCTCAGGACACGCAACTTCTTTCTCCAAGCTACCACCACTTTAATTGTTTTTATAAAGACGCTTACTTAATAGTCACTATCAGTTTTAGATACTCAAGAACGTTAGTTTACAATTAGGATGCTAAACTTAACAAAAAGCTAAAAAAAATCAAAGAAAATTTTATAAAAATTATATAATATCACAAGAGGATAAATAGGAATGCGATTTTTTTTTGAATAATTAATTTAAACACCCATTTTGCCCCTTTTAATTATACGGATTGCTGCTGTGAAAACATACTCTAAAAAAAGAAAGTAAAAAGAACATAACTGAGAATAAATATAGCCTCAAACTACCGTAAAATCTTGAATATAATACGCACTTTTTTTCACATTTTCGTCCGCAAAATTTAGGGTGTATATTGTACTCGTGTACAAAAAAACGTAGTTTTAAACATTGAATAAACGACAAACAGTAGATGAGCTGTATTCTAGTGAAAGGGATTAAGACTGATAATATGACAGTATTATTTGCTTTAAATTAAAAAATTAAGTTTTTTCTACCAAATTTGACGGTTTCGTTTAGTTTTATTACAAATTTTATTTATGTTAATAAGTATTTTTGAAATTTTTAAATAAAATATTGAAAAGTTATCGGTGCGTATTACAGTCGAATTTTAATTTTTTCCGAAAATTTCGCGCAAAATCAAGCATGCGTATTATACACGTGTGCGTATTATAGTCAAGATTTTACGGTACTAAAAAAGTAAATGATGACCTAGGTCAGAGTTTCTTACTATAAACAAACTTAGTAATATAAACTATAATTTTGTACTTTCAAGGCATTTTATTCTTCTTAGGGAACGATCTATATTAAGGTGGCTAAGCATCAAATCGCTCATGCTGGGCGAAGTTGCCATCGAAAGTAAACAAGTCCGTGCCTTTGTCCTGTGTTAGTGTTATAACAGTATTCAAGACAACACAATAAATATTTCTGCCTCCAGGAAGGAGTATCAAACAATAAATACACTCTTTGATCTACGGTCTAAGAGCACCTTGCGCTGATATCGAAATCGCACGTTAAAACTAAATTTTAAATGTATCAATACAATTATTTTTTACAGTAACAGTGAAAGTAACTCCTGTATTTTTCATACTTTATATTCTTTAACTTCAAAAGATACAAGCAAATACCTGAATCTATCTGTTGACTCGATACAATCTCTCGTTCTCGGTCCAATTGTTGAGTCTTAACACCACCCGCAAGCCAGCATGTTAAAAGAAGTAAGATCATCTTTGCCATCTTGAAACCGACTGACGAAAACCAAGGCTTGGTTTCCGAAGTCCAGCTGCCAAGGCCGGAGGTCACTGTGACGAAGAACAATGAATTTCTTAGAAGGACACTTTTCCTTTCACCAACCTCATATGAAGTGCGTTCCGCCCAGGTTGCTCAATAGCTAGTTTATTTTTTTTCCTCCTTTTATATCGTAAAAACTCTCTTCTCAAGATTATCATTGACAAAAGCGTTTAATTTCTAAGTAAACGTTACATGCTTTTATGACAATAGAACAATCTTGAAGTAAAATATTTATCCCATAACAATTCTATATTATCTCCCATTGTAAACATGCAAACAAAAGTCTCCTGCGAAGACTACTTCGTTTGACATTACCTTTGACATCATTTCCGTAGCTCGGTGAAATCAAGGTGTAAACATGGGAAATGTCAATTTTCCTTATTTTGAAAAGGGCGCAACGAGGTAGGAGGGGTCGATCCTTCCAAGAGGTAAAAGTATGGCCATAAAAATGTGTTTATCAGTGTCGATCCTCCGTATCCCCCCCCCCCCTAAGAAATAGATTATGGTTGCGTTACTGGTAAGTGCGTGGTAATATGATATTTCGATATCATATTATTAAGGTTTGAACATGTTTTAAGAAACAATAGAAATGATTGCATACGATAGCAACTTCTTGCTGTGTATTCCCTGTATTCTGTATCTTTATGAATTACTACAGAATTGATAAATTCGTTCTTCAGAGTTAAATTGCATATTGTAAGAAAAACAGCGCCGTTCACTGCTTCAGCCTTTCATCGTAAAGAGTTTTTAACGTAGGATTACGTTCCTCCATAACGGTCCTGCGCAAAGTAAAATTTCAGACGCTAAAACTGTCTATCCGCCGGTCCTCGCGAGTTATAATTTTGTCAGCGTGCCAAACCCTGTTTATCGCTTGGACAAGTTAAACTGAAAAGTACCAAGATGCGTCAAAATTTTGACATACATATATGTATAGATATACATACGTACATATATATAGATCGATAGATACATATATACATACAAAAGAGGTAAGCAACGATAAGTAATCCTACGTAAATAACTCGCGGTAATTTCGTTAGAAGAGACCACCTGATTTTTTTTCTTCTCCCCGGAACGATTAGTGGAAAAGTCCCCCATCATTTCACCCCCGGTAGATAAATAGTAAATAAAAAAAACACCAATAGAAATAGTATTATAATAATTTAAATTTTTATTGAAGTACCAGCTCCACTTTCGGAGCTTTAACGTTAACGTCTCTCGATGACTCGAACGAACGACTCTAACTTTCCGGAGACTCTAACTTTTCTAAACATATTTTCAAAATTGCATTCGTGCCCGAACTGTCACGTAGCTTTTAAACTGGTTTCTCCCCTTTTGTAAGTCTTCGGAGTCCTCTTTTCATCATAAAAATTTAATAGATTTGGGGGGAAGGATAACACAGGGGACTTCAAGTGACATGTGCTACCTTATTTCCAAATCTTTATATACTCATGGACAAAAAAATTAGCGCACCAAGAAGGAGTCGTCAAAATGAAACGAAATTTTACATACGTAATGACTACTTTGATATAAGTAAACGATAAGAAAATCAAATAAAAAAGATAATTTATTTCAGAGAAAAATTCAAAAGAACGGAGGAGTTAATACTCCGTTGGACCCCCTCTAGCGCGAATGCACGATGCGATACCATCGGGCATTGAGTCATACAAGTTCTGTATGATGTCTTGAGACATTTCGTTCCATATTTGCTGTAACCTTGCCTCTTGCGTTCAAACTCGTGGGATGCCCAACTCGTCGTCCCAAATTATCCCAGATATGCTCTATTGGAGACAAATCTGGGGATCGGGCAGGCCAAGGAAGGGTAGTAACAGTGCGGAGACAGTCTTGTGACACCCTTGCCGTATGAGGCCGAGCATTGTCTTGTTGAAAAATGGCTCCTGGGAGCCGTTGCATGAGTGGCAACACATGTGGTTGCAGGATTTCATGAACATACCGCTGGGCTGTCATGGTGCCACGGAACAATACTAGGGGTGACCGTGTATTGTAGGCAATGGCACCCCATACCATCACACCAGCTGTGGGAGCGATGTGTCGCTGTACAGCAAAGGCAGGATTGAAGCGTTCACCACGGGCTCTCCAGACACGAACACGATTGTCATCACTGCCGAGATTGAATCTGGATTCGTCGCTAAAGACGACCTGGTTCCATTCGGCTGCAGTCCAGTTTCCTCGTGCGCGGCAAAACTCCAAACGGAGGCGTCGATGGGTGGGCGTCAAGGGCAGCACACGTAATGGGCGCCGCGATACCAACTGTCCTTCAGCCAGGCGCCTTCATATGGTTCGAGAAGACACAGAGGCCCCTAGTGAAGGTGCTACCTGTTGCTGGATGGCGGACGATGAAGCAGTTGGCTGTACGCGTGCATTTCTTACGATGTGGCGGTCTTCTCGACGACTGGTCTGTCGAGGGAGTCCTGAGCCTGGTCTTCGTGTACATGACATCTCTCCGGTCCACTGGTCCCAACACCTCCTCACAACACAATCAGAGCGGCCTAATTGACGAGCTACTCGCCTAGCTGACCACCCAGCTTCCATCAACCCGACGATTCACCCCCTCTCAAACTGCGACAAATGCTTATATTGTCTTTGAACACGGCGTAATGGCATGTCTATCTCATCTCTTCCTTTGTAAATGATTCAGCACACTCAAACAAGCTTTGGTTACCTGTTTTATACTCCACAGAGTACGATGTTCAACGCCCTCTACCGGCTATACGTAATGCGCAATCACGCTGCATTTCTAATCATTTGCATATCTCCCCGACATGTACCTTCATTGCAAGTTTCGTTACGATCCCGCAATTATTTCTTGGTGCGCTAATTTTTTTATCCATGAGTGTACATTCATTGATTCCTTAAAGAAACAGCAAGGACCGAACAATTTTGCAATCCCTAAACTGACTGCTGGTAATTCAGGTAATCAGAAAACAAAAACAAAAAGTATGCTATAATATCTGCTAGATGAAAAGAATAATCCATGATTTCCAAAATCGAAATGTGTTTGATTACTACAGGGAGATTGTATACAATTTCGAATTTTAAGCGATTATAATGTTTACTCATTCGATTAAAAGAATATAAATTTGAATTTTAAAAAAAATACTTGTATTATTATCTTTTTTATTTATTATTTATCTACCGGGTGCGAAATGCTGGGGCGACTCATCCGAATTCCTGTATACTCATCGGTTGTGCCTCGCTGAGAAGCCCATAACAAGGGTGAACTCGTGGTCCAATTTTACATTCAAGCTGGAGATGGATATTTTGCAATCAACAATGTTCAAAAACTTAAGTCCAGTTGCATTTAAATTTTTGAAAAATTTAAAACTGAAATACATTTTTTTGCTTACCAGTCTGTTTAGAAATCGAATATATCGCTCACTCCTTTCAACAACATTATAAAGCTCAAAAATCAGCGATTTTTAGTTATGCTTGTTTTCAGAATGCCCTGAAAGAGTAGTATATCCCTGCAAGATCGTCATATCTTACCGTTTAATATTTATCCACTAGAGAGAAGAATTATAATTTATTTTAAATACATTTCAGTGTACTTTAAAACTTTCAAATCACTCTCCTGAAAAATCTTGTTTTTTGAGATATCACGTTGTTGAAAGGAGTGAGCGATATGTGCATGTGCTGATTTCTTTTACTAATATAAAAGATTTTTTCTGAATATACTTCAATACTGACCGAAAGCCAGTAAGACATTTCATTAGTCAGATTTCAACTAATTTCCCTACAGAACAGTTTCGATATTCTCCCGGTGAAAATCCTTTGCCTTTCAACAACAACATACACAAAATGATTGTGCCAATTTATATATAAATTGAGTTTAGCGAATTGAGATGTTTAAATTACATTAAAGCGTGACTGAAAATATACAATAGTGGACAAAAATTACGGACGGAATGGAGAAATTAATATTACATCGGAAATATCAGGCAGAACCGAACCCTAAAAAAAAAAAAAAAAAAAAATCAGGACATTGCCTAGAGGCAGGTGCTGTGGATGTGCATGCGTACAGACACAGTTATGGTATGATCTGTAAAAATCATATTTATGAACTTATTGGTATTGTGGAAGGTCTTATGGTATGATTTGTAAAAATCTTGACCGCTGCTTTTCGATATTACATGGGAAAGCTTGTTTCGTCCTTAATTTTTGCACACCAGTGTAGTTATCTGTGAAATTTAGGCTTTTTAGACGTCAGAAAGAAATGTCTCTGACGTTTCAATCTTCAAACAAGAGTTATTAACGAGAAAATCTTTAAAGCTACTTGATAACGTATACACTCGATTCTCTCAACCAACATCATTTAGGTTATTTCCACATGACCCTTAGAGAATTACCCCCGCTCGTTTAGAATGACATTTGAAGGATTGTAATGACTCTTGCCATAGGGGGGTTAAGATGCTCTGGCCATCTCCCTTTTCCTGATAAGATACTCAACTGGTAAAGTTTGAGAATATCTACTATCTATTTTTTATAGTAGTGTCCAGCACCGGACAAAAATTCAAAGCGCGGCCTGGCCCGAGGTTGATCATAAGTCTTTTTACCAGACTCTGATCTCAGCCTACGATGGGTCCGGATCGGAGTATAAAAGTAAAATTTAGACAGACTTATATACAGGTGGTTATCCAAATAATGGAAACACCTATCAATATCAGTGGGGTTTAAGAATGTGCTTCGTATTCCTTAAAAAAAAAGTCAGGCAACCGGGATTTTTTAATATAATATAAAATATGTATTATTCTACTGTCAGGTAGCAGTAATAAAGCTAAGGGAATTGTGCTTTTGGGGGAAACAGCGTAAAATGTCAAACCTTGCAGACCTTGCGAAAAGGGCAAATTATTGGAGCTCGTTTAAATTGGGGTATCTGTTACTGCAACCCCGAGGCTAATGGGTGTTTTTCGAGCTATGTTATCGAAAGTCATGATAGCATACAGAGTGCACAGAAAAACATCCTTTGCCAAACAGAATCGTGTACGAAAGGGAGAGCTGAGTGAAAGAGACGGACAAGGTATTGAAGCGTATTGTGACATGAAGAAAGAAAACAACTGCAACCAAAATGATTGAAGAGCTCAATATCCATCTGCATGTTCCGGTATCAACCATTAGAGGTAGAAGGGAACTTCACAAACAAAGCATTTACGGAAAAGTAGCTATTCCCAAGCCACTTGTAATAGATGTCAATACAAAATATCATCCACAATGGTACCATGAGCGCAAATCCTGATCGAGTAATACGTCGAAAAACGGTATTTGGTCCTACGAATCATTGTTCACATTGTTCCTCGCAACAGGACGTGAGTACGTCTGGAGAACACCTAAACAAGCGTAAGATTCTGGCTGTCTCATCTCAACTGTCAATCATGGAGGTAAATCTATCAGGGTTTCGGATGACATCTGATGGTTTTCTTCAGGCCCTATTGTAACCTTAAAAGGGAGATTGAATGGGAAGGACTATGTTGAGATTTTAGCTCACTAGTCCATCCTATGGTGCAAACATTGTTTCTTGCAGAAGAGGGCGTTCTCCAGGGTGATAATCCCCCTATACATACAGCTAAATCTATCAAGTACTGGTTTGAAGAGCATGAAAAAGAAGTCAAATATCTTATCTTGCCATGTACAATCCCCCCAATTATATATCATCCAACCACTGTGATCTGTATAAGCGGATAGAGCCAGGTATCGATATCCACCACAGCATTTCTACAAGAACTTTCATGGGTTTTCCCTGAAGAATGGTGTAATATATTCTTAGCAACTATTCATGACTTGAATAATCCAATTGCAAGGTGAATCAGGTGGTATTACATACCAAGGTGATCCTGCGTCGTATTAATAAAGGTTTTCATGATGTTTCTTAGTGTTTCCATTATTTTGATAACCACCTGTATGTACACTCTGTCACAAAGAAAAATATATGCCCCCAGAAGGAAACAAGCTACTATCACGAAACTTAACATGTATGTAGTGTATGAAGAGATAAGCAAATGATTACAAATCCAGAAGAACAGACAGTTTTATTAAGAAGATATGGCATGAAAAATGTTACAAATCAGTAAGTAGTAAATCCACTTCTAGCAGCTATACAAGCCGAAACACGGCGTGGCATCGAATCAGTGAGGTCACCTATGACCTCCTGCGGAAGATCATGCCATAATCTTTGCAACTGGGCAGTTAATTCACCAGTATTCCGGTACGACTACAGTTGTCTTCCAAGCACGTTCCAGAAGTGCTCTATTGGCGAAAGATCTGGTAACCTGGCAGGCCATGGGAGTACGCCATATCCTTGAAGATATTGGGAGAGTCGCGCAGTATGTGGACGAGAGTTGTCTTGCTGATAAATGGCCCCTAGGTGACTTGATAGCATAGCCAGTACAACTGGCGTTAAAATCTCGTCCATGTAACTGCGTGCCGTCAAAGTGCGTTGAAGAACGACTACAGGTGATCGTGTGTCCCGACAAATCGCTCCCCACACTGTCACACCTTGTGTAATCGCCGTATGCCTCTCGACAACAAATGCCGGATCGGACCGGTGGCCTGGCCGCCTATGCGTATGCGCTAGTCATCAGCATTGAGACTGAATCGGGATTCATCGCTGAAGATCAAATGCCTCCAGTCGGTCACACTCCAGCTTGCCCGAGGTCGTCAAAAATCCAATCGACACTGCCTATGATGTGGGGTCAGTGGTGAGCGTCTTAATGGACGTCGGCTCCTTATACCTGCGTCGGCCAGTCGTCTCCGAATGGGTTCTCTTGATACCGCTGGATGTCTGAAAGGTGGTAAATGGCGTCGAACCGATTCTAGCGACGTTGTTGGTGCGGACGTGGCCGCTCTTATGATTGCGCGATCCTCGCGCGCATTTGCGGTCCTGACCTTCCACGACGGTAGACTATCCCTTCCGTGATCCATTGTTTCCAACACCGAGCAACTACCATATCGCTCCGACCGAGGTGGCGGCCGATACGTCTGTTCGACCAACCTGCTTCTCTGAGGCCTACTATACGCCCCCTCTCAAAGTGCGACAATTGCTCGTACTGTCGTCGGTTACGTCTCAGAGGCATCTCTAGACACAATACCGTCCATCCAAGTCGACAGTTTTTTTTTTAAATAACCCTATGACACGAGCAATCATGTTTTAAAGTCTCCCAGCTGCGCATCTCATATGAGCATAGCGTGCTTACCCTTGTGTCATTGGCGTCGAAATTTTAATCATTTGCATATATCTTACCAGACTACATTCATGCCAAGTTTCGTGATAGTAGCTCGATTTCTTCTGGGTGCATATATTTTTTTGTGACAGGGTGTATGTATAATATAAACTTAAAAGGGTTTTTTGTTCCAACGGGAGTACAAATCTCTCAAGAGTCATTTAAATGAGCATTTACACCATATGAACACTAAATAAACATTACAGTATAAAATACTGATAAAAAATTAAATTTAAAAATAAAACCCATCATTTTTATATTTCTCAGTTTTATGCTACAGAAAAAGTTTTAAAATATTTTTGGGGTAAGATATTTGTATGAAATAAAAATAGGACGTTTTCACTCGACATTATCGTTTTTATGTGTGTTTTCTGACTGGTTTGGAAAGTAAACTTATATACATATACTAATTTAACAGTTTTCAATTAAACCAATTTTGTTTCGACTTACCTAATTGCTTGCATTTTTTCCATACCACACTGCTTCTTAAAATTCACAATAAAAATTAATAATGACAACTAGATTAAAACTAAATGATGTATTTCAGACATCGGGGCACGGTGTATAATGTATGAATGTCTCTATGAACAGTTTTCAAACGCATTTATGAAATTGTTCAATACATTCAACATATCCATTGATCCCTTCTTAATTTTTCTTATAATTTAAGATGAACTTGAAAGAAAGTTTTAGAAGTGATTATTGATACTATTTATGTGAGAATTTTTAAAAATCTCAGAGTATTTGGATGTAGAGCTTGGAGCCATGTGCGCTCATATTCAAGGAAAAGTAAACTTGATCCTAAGATCACAGAATGCATTTTTGTGGGTTATCCCAATGGTGTCAAGGGCTACAAATTAAATGACCTGAAGAAAAAACAGTTCTTTGTAAGCAGAGATGTAATTTTTGAAGAAAATATTTTTCCCCTGAAGACTGACAATTGTTATAATACTACAGGAGAAGTTACACTTAGTATTGAAAATTTGGAAGATGACTACCTGTACACATCTGAAGTAGAAGTTGGAGATTCAATTCTTGAACAGCCAAATCTCAACACAGATGACCTAAATCTATTTTCTGCTCCATTTCAAGAACTACATGACCTAAGTCCTGACGAGTACTCTAACCAACAGTCCGAAAACATTCCTAAATCAGCTGGAGAGATAATAGAAGTACCCGAAAACCATGACACTGAAGTGAGAACAAATAATCTTACCTGTAGAAACAAGAGGGATAAAGGAGCAAGACCTGTCAATACACCCAAACATCTTGAAGATTACTACCTCTATAATGCTCAAGGGATACACCAATATGATGAGAGAGATCCAGTGACAGTGCAAGAAGCCCTGAAATCTCCTGAAGCAGACATGTGGCAAAAGGCCATGAACGAAGAAATTGCAAACCTCACTCAACCCCAAACCTGGGAAATTACTACAAAATCACCTGATGTGAAGATAATACCTTCCAGATGGCTGTTCCGTAAGAAGAAGGATGAAACTGGAAAACGAGCAAAATTTAAGGCCAGGTTAGTAGCAAAGGGCAACTACAAATTAAATGACCTGAAGAAAAAACAGTTCTTTGTAAGCAGAGATGTAATTTTTGAAGAAAATATTTTTCCCCTGAAGACTGACAATTGTTATAATACTACAGGAGAAGTTACCTCCAAGTATCTGGTGTGGACCATCTGGAAAAAACAGTTCTTTGTAAGCAGAGATGTAATTTTTGAAGAAAATATTTTTCCCCTGAAGACTGACAATTGTTATAATACTACAGGAGAAGTACACCTCCAAGTATCTGGTGTGGACTTTCATGACACCTTTTCTCCTGTTATCAAGCTTAAATCCATTCGACTATTAATTGCCATAGCTGCTGAAAAAGATTTTGAAATCCATCAAATGGATGTGACAGCTGCATACCTCAATGGAGTCTTAGAAGAAGACTTGTACATGGCTCAGCCAGAAGGCTGCATTGAAGAGGGAAATGAGCACCTTGTCTGCCACCTAAAGAAGAGTATATATATGGCCTTCGACAATCAGGACGTGTGTGAAACACTTGTTTAAATAACTTCTTAATTGATTATGGATTAGTGAGGGCAAATGCAGACACATGTATTTATTTTTGTCTCCAGAGAAACACCATAGTTGGAGTCTATATTGATGACCTTTTGATCATTGGTGACATACAAGAAATAAATAAATTCAAAGAAAAGATCAAGGAAAAATTCACTGCTAAGGATTTAGGCAAAGCAAGACAAATTTTATCCATGCAAATATGCAAGGAAAAAGATGGGTCATACACATTAGACCAAACTGCCTATGTGTCAGAAATACAAGAAACCTTCAAGATGACTGAAGCAAGACCTGCAGCTACACCATTAGACCCCAGCATAAAATACAACTAATCAGACAAACAACAAAGGAGATCCCATATAGGCAAGCTATTGGGAGCCTGCTATATCTCACCTGTGGTACCCGCCCAGATATGGCTTACTCTTCCACCTATATGAGCCAGTTCAATGAGAATCACACTGAATAACACTGGCGGGGTGTGAAGCATGTCCTGAGGTATCTAAAGGGAACTCGACACAGAAAGTTGAAATTTAGGAAGACAGGTGAACCGCTGCTAATCTATTCTGATGCTTACTGGGGGGGGGGGGTGACAGAACTGACCGAAAATCTGATAGTGGATATATAATGCTGCTCGCAGGAGCTCCAATCTCATGGTCTAGTAAGAAGCAATCCACAACAGCCTTGTCGTCGACAGAGGCAGAATACATTGCAATGTGTCACACCGCCAGAGAAATCTTGTGGATCAACAATCTATTGAAGGAAATATGTAGTGGGTTGGTGCCCTCGCCTCAAAAAGTGTTAGTTGACAATCAAGGAGCCATATTCATAGCTAAAAACCATGTGACCTCAGAGAGAAGCAAGCACATAGACATAAAATACTTCTTTTTAAGAGATTTGTTGAAAGAGAGAGTCATTACTTTGGAGTACATACCATCAGGTGAGAACCTTGCTGACCTTCTCACAAAACAAGTGTCGAAGAAAACCCTACAAGCTTCTGGATATGCAGCAACATACCTTGATGAATAAGCAGTAAAAGTGAGTGACAACCTTGTGTAAGAACTTTCCCTATTCTGAAGTAGAGACAGTTTTATTGAAATACTAGTGAAAACATTGATTATTGTTGCTAAGAGACTCATTTTAGAAACTTTGATCAAACTCACTTCATGCACAAAACTATTTTAGTATTTAGAAGTTAGTTTTATTTACAGTTTGTCAGTACTAAAACAGTATTAATATTTATTACACTGCATGAATGTTTAATAGTATTATGATGTTTTTTTTTCACTGTAGAAGCATTCTGTCATGTATTATCAGGTCTTCATATATGATCCTTATATTGTTAAATTGAAGTCTGTAGACATTTAAAATAGTGTAATTAGCAAGGGGGCGTGTTAAAATATATGCCAATTGCAATATTTAAATGTTCTAATACAGGGGTGTCAAACTCAAAGGCTACCTTGGGCCAAACAAACAAGGTTTAACTCTAGGTGGGCCGCAAAAAAAATTATATTAATAGAAACGTAGGTTTATTTACCTAATTACAATATATTCAGCATAAATATATACATTTTGTTTAATAATAGCAAAAAAAGAGTATCACTAAAAAAATTTAGCGAATTCTTCTTATCTTATTATAATTCTGCGTCGGTTATTTTATTATATATTATTGTGTGCCAATATATTGGCCGGGTCGCAAAAATGTTCGTCGCGGGCCGCGAGTTTGACACCCCTGTTCTAATACATATAACTTAACTGTTTTTATTATAATTGTATTAATCTTGTAGAGTGGCAACCTTCTTTCGAACAGAACTTATGTAGTAAGATTTGGCAACAAGTTGTCATTATTATTGTCTCGATCGCTTCGCTAGCGTGTGTAATCCGATCGCCATGTTGATGTGATTTTTCTTATGTGTAAATACATTATTTAATCTGGAACGTAGTTTGGATATATATATATATATATATATATATATATATATATATATATATATATATATATATATATATATATATATATTTGCAATATTTGATGGTAAATTATATATACATAAGGAAGGGATACGATACAAATAAGGTTTTTTACTCCACCATGGACCGTGGAGGTATTCCGATAAGGAAAGGTGGGTCGCCAGCTGAAAAAGGTTGGGAACCACTAGCTTAGAAATTAGTAACTGAAAACTATTCACTCTTCATTCAAACATCTTTTGTATGCAAAAACAAAATAAAAAATGTGTGTCTGCTATTGTGTTATAAGGATATATTGTCGCTTCTAAAATAACCTCCATCTGAAATTAAAACCCAATAAGTGGTTATGATATACACTGCTGGCCACCCAAATTGCAACACCAAGAAAGAGAAGAGATATCACAACAAAATTTATTTTGTAGATAACATGTTGACCAAGTATCAAATGATTAAATTTATAGACTTCTGTGAAGTGTGGTTCCTGCCAAAATCAGTAGCCAGAGTAGCCGCCATTGTTGGAGATCACCGCTGCCACACGCCTCGGCATTGATTCAAACAGACTTTGGATGAGTTCTTGGGGTACAGCAGACCAAGCAGCTTCCACACGTTGCCAAAGTTGATCTGCTGTGGCAGCTGGGGATGGAATCTGGGTCAATCGTAGAGCAACCATGGACCACATGTTTTCTATCGGCGAAAGATCCGGAGAGCGAGGCGGCCAGGGAAGCAATTCAATCTGGCGATTGACGAAGAACCGTTGGACAATGCGTGCCACGTGTGGTCGCGCATTATCCTGTTGAAATATGGCTGTGGGCAAGCCCTGAAGGTAAGGAAGGACAAGTGGCTCCAACACCTCGGAGATGTAGCGCTGGCTGTTTAAGTACCGGCAATGCGTACTAGAGGTGTGCGAGAGTGATATCCAATACCGCCCCATACCATAATACCCGGTGCAGGACCAGTGCGGCGGTGCATAACGCAGCTGTTCAGCATCCTCTCTTCACGGTGTCTCCAGACTTGAATGCGACCATTGTGGTGTTGCAGACAGAAGCGTGACTCGTGAGTAAAGACAATTTCATTCCATTCTGCCGTCCACATCCTTCTGTCATCGCACCATCGGCGGCGGAGACGTCTGTGGTTCTGCGTCAAGGGTAGACAAAGCAATGGACGTCTTGCGGACAGACCACTCTGTTGTAAACGGCGTCGAATGGTACGCGCAGACACTGGATGATGCGTTACAGACTGCATGTGCTGTGCTATGGTTCGTAATGTGACTGAGCGATCCGTCACTGCCATGCGCACAATTTGCCTGTCATCACGTGAAGGGTGCGCTGAGGTGGATGCGATCGAACACGCCGGTCCGTCGTACCCTCCTGCATCCAACGATCACATATCCGCATTACAGGTGTTTGGTTTCGTCCAACACGACTACCGATTTCCCTGAAAGATAATCCACAATCTCGGTAGGCCACTATCCTTCCTCTGTCGAACTCGGATACTTGATCAAAAGATGATCGCTGTTTTCGACGATTCATAATTGATCGTTTTTTTTTTGAAAAACCACAAGAAAAAGCACAATTGCCGAACTTGAAATCGTCCAAATCTCCAAGCCTTAAATAGCGCTTTTAAGTGGCGCCACAGGCGCGCGTGATGTGCGTCTGCGCTGAAATTCTAATCATTTGCATATCTCACCTCCGCTAATGCATGTTGTAAATTTCATGTTATTTGCATGTTTCCTTCAGGGTGTTGCATTTACAGTGGCCAGCAGTGTATAATGATGTAGAAGAGGCTAAAAGTACAAAGCTGCCGTTCGTGGACTTCGGATGTAGGTGGGGAGGTTTGTCAAACGATAATGTGGGTTCCGCAGGCGATGAGTTCATTCGATATCAGAATCTGTTAGAGGTAGTTGACGAACCCAGTTAGTGAGAAAAAATATTTATCCCCCCCCCCCACAATAAAAAAAAATCTCAATTTCATTGCAGGGTACATTTACAGAGCATCCATGAGTTAATTCTCGATGAGATGTTTTCAAACAAAAAAACTTTATTTTTTTTATATTTAACTAATGATTAATATTTATCCACAATCATCTGAAAGAGCTGTACTTACTCTTTGCTCTCTCAATCTATTAGAAAAGCTATGTGAGCGGGCTCTTCTGATAGAATGGGATGACTGTGCTATTTCGGAACGCCTGTGTACTCTTCAAAAGACATCTCCAGTGACGGCGTGATATCTTGCGGAAACACACCGATGGGTTTGTATATGGTACGAACTTACGTTATCATCTGATGTATCCCTGTCTTCAAATTTCTGCACGGGGAATGGAGCAGAAGGCATGGGCGTTACAGTGAATTGATTTAGAATATTCTTGAAAATATAGTACAGAGGAATGAGTGTTAGTTTTCACCGATTACTTCTTTCAGGGCAAACCAAACAAAATTTAGTTTTTCCTCGATTTGACAGTTTTCCCATTTTCATTGCTTGTAATTTCGAACCAATTTAGAGACTTTTTTACCTCCAAAGGCAGTTTTATAGATTTAGGGCCTTGTAACGTAATCAATAATAAGCCAAGCCTTTCGCTTCAATTACTTTACTAAGATACGTTAAACATACTACAACTACAAAAAGCAAGTATGTACAGCGAGTTAGAATTTACAGTTAGATATGTCAGGACGGCTTCGGGTTCAACGACAGCGCGGCCTATAAGGCCGGTGACCAGGAGAGCTGAGTCTCTCTCTGGCACTCAAAAACAGATCTCTTCTTCGTGGAGTATTGGGGTCTTCTTTTATACGGTCGGCGAATTCAATAGCTTTCTCCGGCGTTTGAAGTGCTCTTAAGTGTTCAAAGTTTATGGGATTCCACATGTCACTATAGTGTCAAAATTCTGGAGAGACCTCGAACCACTCTGGGATTTATGCGTTCTATAACGTCAGAACCGCACATTACACGAACTTTATGGCCTCTTATCCTAGAGTTTATGAGGCCGCCCAGATCAACAGTTCCTGATAGATGACATGTTCATGTTGAGGGGTAGGAACGAGCATCACATACTTATATAATTACAAATTTCGTGTAGTAATGGAGACAATGTCAC
Organism: Dolomedes plantarius; assembly: GCA_907164885.2. NCBI lineage: Eukaryota > Metazoa > Arthropoda > Arachnida > Araneae > Dolomedidae > Dolomedes > Dolomedes plantarius. Next base: position 56,663,849 of record OU015494.1, on the reverse strand, counting down.
AACTCCTCCCCTCTTTAAAAGAATTTTTCCTCGGAAAAATTCCATCCTAGTGTCATTCCATTTAAATTCAGAGTTATTGCATATAAGTACAAAGCCATAATTTTGTCTTAAAATGTTAACAATTTTAACGTTATGACCTTCTGAAAAGTGCTAGAGAGAAATCTAATTCACAGACGATAATAAACACACATTTTTCATAATTTCTCATATTCCCCAACTAACACTTAATAACTCCATTTCATGTCTAATACAATTATAACTGAGTATTAAAAAATAAATATAACATATAACATTCTTTAAATCTACTCTTTTATCTAAACATTAAGCATACAACATAAAAAACTTCTTATACGGCAAAATATAAAAATTCTCATAGATATTATGCTTTCTAAACCCTAAAATACAAACATTCACGTTGTTGTACCTCGACATAACAAGTATTTAGTTATCTACTACAAGAGCAAAATAAACGCAAAAAGTTACCTTTCCTAAGACAAAAATACATAATTGCCTGATTCACTAAACATAATAACATAAGAAACATAAGGTACTATTGCCTTCTTATCTCTTCAAGGCTTACATCATTCGTGAGTATACCTTCCACAGGAGGGGGGGATTCGTGTTCGAATTCTCCTTTCCTGTCAATAGAGGGATCTGCGGTGGTTGACCCAATTCTTTCGGGTCGGACCCTACCCTGCTAAGACTGTCTGCGTTCTTGTGATACTTCCCCGATTTATGTTTTATCTCAAATTCATACGGTTGTAATGCAAGTGCCCAGCGCATTAATCTAGGGTTTGAACTGGCGTTTGTACCTAACCAACGTAAAAGATTGTGGTCGGTTATGATTGTAAATTTTCGACCATCCAAATCATATGTAATTTTTTATTGCGAACCCTATACCGGCGCATTCTCGCTCAGTGGTACTGTAACGTCTTTCAACGTCTGAAAACTTTTTGCTCCGGGATAGAATATTGTGTTCTTCTCCGTTTTCTGACTCTTGGCTCAAAACTACTTCTATTCCTGAATTCGAAGCATCGGTTTGCACGATAAATTCACGATTGAAATCTGGGGCATGTAACACGGGCTTATCCGTAAGACTCTTTTTCAATGCGCGGAACGCTTTTTCGCATGCATCAGTACAAAAAACTTCACCTTTTCTAGCTCTGCCCTTCAACGCATCTGTCAACGGAGCTGCGAGTACGGAATAATTGTTTATATACCTGCTGTAATATCCGGCTAATCCTAAAAACGCACGGATTTGCGTCTTGGTTCGCGGCGTCGGGAAACTTTTTACACTTTCAATTTTCGCTTCGGCTGGGGTACGTGCTATATTCCCAACGATATGATCCAAATATTTTACGTGGCTTTGTACACTTAGCGGGTTTGATTTTCAAATGCGTCCTTTTTATTCGCTCTTGAACTAAAATTATATGTTTCAAATGGGATCGCCAAGTGCCGGAAAATATAGCAACGTCATCTAAATAGGGGACGGCAAAATCTTCCATTTCCTTTAATACATCCGACTAAAGAAAAATTTGAGCATTGAATGCACCATTTTACTAAAGAAAAATGGTGCATTCTTTAAACCGAAACTCATTTTTAGACATCTGAAAGTTCCGATTGTTGTACAGAACACAGCATATCGTTGCGCCTTTTCGCTTAAAGGAATTTGCCACTATCCCTCAGCCAAATCCAATACTGTAATGTATTTAGCCGATGATACCTTTTCCACTCGCTCTTCGATGTTTGGAAGGGGTAAATACTCTGTCCTAATGATTTCATTCAGCCTTCGGTAATCTACGCATGGTCGAGGGTCTTTACCTGGGGCCTCTACTAAATTTAACGGTGAGGTGTAATCCGACTCACCTACTTCGATAATCTCTAACCGTAACATTTTTTGGATCTCTGATTTTAATATTTCAGTTTGTCTCTGTGAAGTGCGATATGGTTTTGATCTTATCGGTTTATCGCTGATTAAAGTAATGTCGTGTTCTACTAAATTTGTGGTACCAGGATCATTTGAAAAACACGAAGCAAACTTATCCAATACTACCTTTAATTGGTCAATTTGACCGGCTGTCAAATTTTCTCTAGTTCACTAAGTCTAACTAATTCTCGAAAATCAAATTCGTAGGATTGTTTTCTAAATAAGAGATATCTATACCATGATCTTCCCTCACTTCAAGATCGCCTTCATAACTCAACAAATTTACATGTTCGGGTCTAGTGTGATAGGGTTTTAGCATGTTAATATGGTAAATTTAAGTCTTATCTTTCTTACCAGGAATTTCTACTACATAATTGGTTTCCGATATTTTATTCCTAATCTTCCCAGGTCCTACCCATTGCAATGAAAGCTTAATAGGTCGAGTCGTCGCCAAAACTAAAACTAAATCTCCTTCCTTGAACTCCCGTTTCACTGCATTTTTATCGTACCAAACCTTTCTTTTCCCTTGCATTTCCTCTACTCGCGTTATCGCTAATTCTCGACATCTTTCAACCGATTTATTAAATTAAAACACGTACTCTGTTACTAAGTCACCTTCAGGGAGTGGATCTAACCAACGTTCCATTAGCAAGGTTTCAGGGGTTCCTAAGTTCTTACCATATACTAATTCAGATGGTGTTTAGCCTGTACTTTCATGTACTACCGTACGGAAAGCTAATAAAATGGCTGGTAAATGTTTATCCCAATCCGCACCTGATTCAAGACAATGGCCTCAAAAGTCTTTTTACAGTTCGATGAAAACTTTCTACAGGATTACTTTGCGGATGGTGTACAGAGCTATGGTGGACCTTAATACCGAATTTATCAAAAAACTCTGCAGTTAGGGCCGAAGTGAAAGAAGTTCCTAAATCACTTTGCACTTCGCGAGGAAATCCTGTACGGCTAAAAATATTTAATAACGCTTCGGTTATTTTAACTGAGCTAATATCTGCTAGCGGGATCCCTTCCTGGTACTTAGATGTTATGCATATTGTAGTCAATATGTAACGGTGTCCCTCGGTGGTCAAAGGTAAAGGTCCACACGTGTCAATATTAATTCTACTAAAAACCTCCTGAATTACCGGGACCAGTTTCAATGGAGCCTTTTTCTTCTCGTTCGGACGCCCTGCTCTTCGAAATTGGTCACAACTACGCACGAACTCGTCCATGTCTTTATAGCAATTCGACCAATAAAAAATACCTAATCAATTTATCTTTTGATTTAGTTCCACCTAAATGCGCTGACGTGCCTTCATGACACAGCGTTTTTACCTGATGGCTCAATGCCTTTGGAATTACTAATAATTTTGTGACATTTCCAAAACGATCTTCGCGATTCCGAACTAAAATTCCATCAATGATCGAATACGTTTATTTGCTATTCCTGCACTTGGTTCGCTTACTCGGCTAACTAATTCTTTTACTTCTTCACGGTTTTTTCTCCGCTTCCAAAAAACCTTTCTTATCTACGTTTAAGAGGTCTAATTCTGGAGCTTCTGCCTCCAACGCTGGAATTACTATTGGCTCTTCCGTTTCTATCGGAATGCTATTTTCCGGTTCTTCGCGATTATCTCCCCTTAACTCTACCGTGCTTTCCGTATCTCGTTTGACCGTTTCGGCCTCTTTTCGTAGCGTCTCGTATGAGAGCGCATTTGGACGGCATTTAGCTGTTCCACCGAAAACAAATCATATTCATATTTCTCTCGTATCATCTCGGCCGTTTTATTACCTAATAGATACCGATTTTGGTCCAAATGATTTCCGCATACAGCAGCCTTAGTAATAATTTTCCCAAAATCTCCCGCTATCTCCACACGAGCTAAAGGTAAGCAAATTAACTGTAAACTCAGCGATTGTTTTATCCAAACTGTCTCACCCGTAAACTCTTGTGGACAAATGAATTTTCTGCTAACAATGTCTAGAGTTGCACCGCTGTCCCTAAGAATTTCAATCCTCTGGTCATTCACCGTAGCTGGGAACGTATAGGATTCTAACAGATCAGGATTTTCTATTCCTTGCACATTGTTTACGGAACTCGACGGGGTTTTTTCTGAAATCGTGGGCAGGATGAGCGAAGGTGCGTTTCTGTTGATTAATCTTTCGAATAGAGTTGCCTCAGTGAAGCTAGCAAAGTCCTTGATAAGAAAAATAATATGACTCGAAGGAAAGTAAGTTAAGATAAAAAAAAGTTCATTCACATTTAGAATAATTAATACAGCGTTGGGTAACTTACCCAAACCGCTTGAAAGCAAATACAAGTCAAGGCAATGCTCAATGCTCAAATGCTCAAATGCTCATAGTAACAAGTATGTACTCCCCTTTTATACACTGATGGGGAGTCACTGAATTAGGGATACCTACCTAGTAACGAGTTGGGCCTCCTCTGGCCTTGATAACGGCTGCCAGACGACGAGGCATAGATTCAACAAGTTTCTGGAAACGTTCCACGGGAATGGCTTGCCAAATATTGGCTAAAGCTGTCCATAATTCAGTAAGGTTCTTTGGTGCTGTGTGATGGCCTTTCACGCCTTGTTCCAAAACATCCCAAAGATGCTCAATAGGATTTAAGTCTGGGCTTCTAGGTGGCCAATTCATGACAGAGAAGTCAGAGGAATGCTCATCCAACAGCCAGTAGGCAACCGGGACTTGTGAGAGGTACAGTTGTCTTGCTGGAAAAACTCCATTACCGTGCGGATAACAGAACAGCATAAACGGATGGAGGTGATCACCCAACAACTCTACATACCGAATTGCATTGAGGGAGGTTGGTACACGCACCAAAGATCCCAAACTGTGCCACGAAAAAACACCCCAGACCATGATGAGCCACCATGCCCTTATACAGTTCCAGCCAGGCATGCAGGATCCTGGCTTCATGGGCCTAACGCCATATTCTCAGCCTCCCGTTGGCGTTAAGTAGTCGGAATCGAGACTCATCACTCCATGCTACTCGTTTCCAGTCCTCTACACTCCACTCTCTGTGCTCTCTTGCCAGGCAAGACGTGCAGCCCGATGGCGAGTATAGAGCAATGGTACTCTCGTAGGTCGACGGCTCCCGAAACCCATACTGTGAAGCGAGCGTTGCACAGTCCGTTTACTGACTGTACGACTGGCACCGTCATTAAACTGGGTGGAAATTTGAGCTAATGTTTGGCTTCGCTGGCTACGTACAATACGCCTGAGCGTCTCTCACCACGCACGTCAAGGCTAATTGTCCTTTGCAGTTTGCCCGATCGCTAGTTTTTTACCACCATCCATGTATTCTTGGTATACTCTTGACACTGTCGACCTTGAAAATCCTAGGTGTCTGACGATTTCAGAAATTGAATGGCCCATGCGCCGCGCACCTACGATTTGTCCGCGATCGAAGGCGTCTAATCAGGCAGTTTACCCATACTGGAAATTCCAACACTAATTCAGGACAACCACAGTACGCGCTATAATGCAGTTACCACAGCGCCCTCACTTGCGCATACAGATGAGCAGCGCTACACAATTTCGCATAAGCTTTGCTATCCCTAATTCAGTGGCACTTCTGTTGTACTGGAGTATTTACGTAAAATTTACATATCGATTGAGGAGCTAGTATCGATACAAAAATAAAATAAAAACACAAAAACGGAGTTGTGGACGTCCACCCTTCAAACTGCGTCATACATACAGTATGACGCAACATTACTATAAAAAAATGGGAAGTGTAAAGAACCGGGTTACTAACATTGGCCCCCCCCTCTTTGAACTTTCAAAAAGAATATATATATACATTAACATAATAGAAAAAATACACATTATATAATATAGAAAATACAATCAGTTTCACAAGTATTGAAAAAAAAAATTATAACAACTCAATGTCTCATTTTAAGTTAAAGTCATCATTTCATTTACAGAGTGAATGAACAAAAGATAGAACTAAAAAGATTAGAGATGCAGTGTTTAATCATACTATCACAAAACACTGCATCCTAAATCTTTTTAGTTGTATCGTTTGTTGTGGCTTTCGGAAAACATCTGATAAATTGATTTACTTGTAGGTATTTTAATTCAAAAAGTTTTGGTAAACTAGGTCTCTTACAAAAAATAATTAATGTCTATGTGCTTTGTTCGGTAGTTACAGCGGGGATTTAACAAAGTATATAGTAGCTTGATTATCAACAAACAACTTTTGGAATGTTTTTATTCTGGGGTATAATTTTAAATTTCTCACACTCCTTACAAATACGTTTCATACAAGATGGTTGTTTCGATGCTTCCGTTAAAGAAACAAATTCAGATTCCATGGTACTCAAACATACCGATTTCTGTTTAAAAGAACGCCAAACAACTGGAGCCTGATCAACAAAAATTATATACCTCCCATCGAAACTTCTACTATCACGATTATTTGCAAAATCAGCGTCAGAATAAGCCTGAAGATTTAGATTACTAATATTAGAAATGTCGAGTTTTAAATTTGTTAGTATATTTTATATATCCTAGCAACTTAAGAAGTCCCATCCAATGTACCATCCTGGATTTTGTTGAAACTGGGGGAAAATATTCATTGCGTATGAAAATATCGGGTCTCGTTCTGTTAGCTAAGAACGCCAGACAGCCTACAAGACTCCTGTACGGAATTTTAGACATTTCGCTCAATTTCAGTTTTATGCTGTGGACACTGTGTTTTAGAGTAAATAACTCCCTTCGCTATAAGGTAATGATGATATTGCATAGTACTATTAACGTATGTTTTGCAAATTTTATTTATATATTCAGTTGGTGAAAAAAAGTTTGTTGTCAGTTTTCTAAAACATTCAACCCCCCAAAAGTTTTTTAGTTTTCCCCCAAATTGTTAATTCAAATTTATTTTTCAACAATTTAATAGCTGTGTCGATATGTTTTTGTTCTCTCCCAAACACGACTATGTCATCCACATATAATAAATATAACATTTGAATGTAAAATATATGCGCAATTACACCCTTCAATTTTCTAAACCCAACTCTTTTAATACCGCGTGAATTTTAAAATACCATTCTCCGCCCCGCTCTGCCTAAGTCCATATATTGACTTTTTAAACGCAAACTAAATTGGATTTTTCAAAACCAGGTGGCTGACGCATATAAATTACTTCGCTTAATGGGGCAGTATAGGTATGGGCATTTAATGTCACACTGCAAATGGTCCAGTGGTTCAGGCCAACGATTACAGCGAAAAAGAACCTTATCAAGCTAAAGTTGATAACTGGGGAAAAAACTTCACATCAAAACGTTCACCTGTTCGTTGGTGATACCTTGGCAACTAAGTCGTTGCTTTGAATCTTTGATTATTTACCCGATTCATCCTGCTTTGTAGTATAAACCCATCTACAACCCAACACTTTAGCATTTTCAGGTCGTTCTACAACTCCCAAACACCTCTTTCCTTCATAGTGTATAATTCACCCTCCATTGCATTAAACCACTGTTCACTGTGTTTGGAATTCATAGCCTGTTTAAAACATTTTGGATTGTGAATTTGATTTTCTATTCATTCTGACATTAAGCTACTATGACCTGCTTTGGTTCCAGCAATAATCCAGGAATATTATTTTTGGAAGAAAAATCAAAAATTCTGGTTGAAATTTAAGATAATTTTTTATACAATATTGTTAAACATCTTTCAATGACCTCAACCCTACTTGATGCATCATCTTTTCTTCTTCATAATAATAAATATCATTTTTTTTACTACTTGTCCTTGGAACAGCTTTATGCGTCCAGTTTACAATTTTTGTTAACGGGTACTTCCAGAATCACTATCAGAATCGCTATACAGAACTCGCTACTATCTGTTTGGGGCTTTGAAAATTCAATTCATCTGAGTCTTCAAGGGGAAATTTAAAATCTACGAACTCTGGGTCCAGTTCGCGCTCCACAGACGCATTACTCAAACCGCCCTTTTGATTTTCATCAAACCTGACATTTATGGTTTCGATAATCTTATGCTCGTTCGGCATCCAAATTCTGTATCCTTCCGTCTGCAAAGCATACCCTACAAGAATTCCTGGTTTAGACCTTAAATCTAGTTTTAATCGTAATTTTTTAGGTATACCGACAAAAACTTTCGTGCCGAACGGCCGTAAGTGTTTAACTGACGGCTGTCGTCCCCCATAGAGCTCAAATGGTGTTTTTGTCATTCCAGCATGGCATACACGATTCCATCTGTAAGTGTAATGTAAAAGAGCCTCTGGCCAAAACATTGACTCATGCCACTATCCCTAAGTAAAACATTTATCCCGTTAACAGCAGTATAATGAAACCTCTCACATACTCCGTTCAGCTCTGGGGTGTAGGGGTTAGATTTTCATGTTTTATACCCAAGTCTTCAGACTACTCCCTGAATTGATCATTTATAAATTCTGTTACGATTGTCAGTACGAATACAGTTAAGTTTCCGATCCAGGAACCTTTCATTCAGCTCTTGTTTTAAAACTTTTTAAGGTTTGAAATACTTCCGATTTAGATTTAAGGGGAAACCCAAACTTTTCTAGAAATAGTCCATCAACCACCCGATAAAAAGTATAAATGCCCGTGGATCGATGGTCTCGGGAGAAGGACCACACATATCCATATAGATCAAGTCAAGGGGATTTTGAGATCGTATTCTATCAGGGATTTAAAACTAACTCTTTTGGATTTAGCTTCGTGACATGGATCACACGAATCAGATCCCCTGTTTAACTTTGGTAACCCTTTTACGCAGTTATTTTTAGATGTTAATTTTATATATGCTGCATTTATGTGAGCAAAGCGTTTATTATGGCCACAATGTAGAACTTTCCGAAGCAAAAGCCGTGGAACTTGTATTTTTAGAACATTTAGAGATGGTGTGTTTTGCGTTTACAATTTTTGAGTGAAAATTTTGAGCATCATGACATTTATCATACTCTGGGTAAATACAATAAAGTCCATTTACTAACTTTGCAGTAAAAAGTAGTTTGTTTACTGATATCACATCTATTTTTCCCTGACCTCCTACGTATTTGACTCCCCATTCGTCAACACGAGGGCCAGATATGAGTTTTTTCCTCAGTTCTGGTGCATAAAGTACACCAATTAATGTATATTTTTCACCATTTAGAAAAATAACTACAGATTCCTTACCTGTAACAGGGGTCGAGACACCGTTAACTGCTCCCACCTAATGTCTGATCTGTAACTGGTGTAAAATCGGACATAATGTATCTGTCCTTACAAAAATGAGACGAGGAGGCTGTATCGAACACCCAACAACGCTCCTCAATTCCAGTCACTAACGCTTCCAGCAGGAAACTGTTGTTGGTCGACTCGTACTGGTATACTGACATCGTTCACGTACGGAACTTGAGTGTTTCGATTGCTTATAAGTCCTTGATTTTCTAGATACACGACAATCTTTGCGAAGAGTGACCAAGCTGGTGACACTTGTGACATTTTCTTCTCTGTAATGGATGAGAATCTGTCTGCTTGAGCTTGTCAATCGTCTCTTGTCGCGGGAACCCCTCCGGCCGGTTTCTTGTTAGATAAGAAATATTTGCTTGGTCTGCAACTCTCTGTTTCCAACCTTGCTTCTTCGGGCAAGGTAATGCTTCTCGTACAGAAACAAAAGTAATTGATCCTTCTCCCCCGATATATCGTTTGAACAATATTATTGAACTCCTTGGGAGATATCGCATAAGCTGAAATATTTTATCATTTCGGGTACAGCAAGACAAGCCTCACTCGCTTATCAAAAATACTGGCTAGTTTACTTGAATACAGCCCTATATCCTCATCTGGCCTTCCATACGACAGGAATAGAATTCATTCTTAAGTGACATGACACGAGCACGACTGTCTGGTTCAAGTACTTTTCAGCTTATCACAGGCCATCAGGTCCGTCAATAGCTTTTTCGAGCAGGGCACACGATATCGAGTCGATACGCTCATGTAAATTGTCGAAAGCCGCGCTGTTTCTTCCTCTTCGATTTCTAAAGTCCCTTGCTGCAGTCTCGTCTACCTTTTCACTTCTTGTGCTTCAGGTGCTTTTTCAGTTCTTTGAACAATCTCCCAGCACCCCCGTTCCATCAGCAACATCCTCATATCTGTACACCAGTTGAGTAATTACTTTCGCTTAAAAGCGCGATCACTGGTACTTGAACTCCATTCTTTAAAGCAAAAATCACTTCCAGGAAGAATTTATGAAATTGTATCACACTATGGGTTTGAAAATATGAGCACAAGGGCGAGCACTAGACGAATTAGAGTGAAAACGTGATTTCCGGAACCATTCAGTCCAACGTCATTTGAAGCAAAAGAGTTAACGTGCAATTACATTTGGGGTGTCAAGGCCCCCCTTCTGAGCATTCTCTATCGGCTTATAAAAATAAATTTCCTGGAGTCATTTTTCCGAAAGTAGATTAGCTATGCTAAGGCGTCTGGCCCATAACCATGTTGATTAATCTTTCGAATAGAGTTGCCTCAGTGAAGTATAGCAGAGTCTTGATAAGAAAAATAATATGACTCGAAGGAAAGTTAAGTTAAAATAAAAAAAAGTTTATTCACATTTAGAATAATTAACACAGCGTTGGGTAACTTACCCAAACCGCTTGAAAGCAAATACAAGTCAAGGCAATGCTCAATACTCAAATGCTCATAGTAACAAGTATGTACTCCCCTTTTATACTTGAGTACTTACGTAAAATTTACATATGATTGAAGGAGCTAGTATCGATACAAAAAAAAAATAAAAACACAAAAACGGAGTTGTGACCTCACTCCTTCAAACTGGCGTCATACATACAGTATGACGCAACATTACTATAAAAAATAGGAAGTGTAAAGAACCGGGTTACTAACAGTTTCCGAGCCACAACCGAAGCACTTTAAATTTACCTCTTCGTTCAAAACGCCCTAGTTCGGTTTACTGAACCATGTGCTGCTGACGCACCAGGAGGATAGAACTTGGCTTAGTTTCCCGCAGCTTTTCATGTATGAACGGGACGCGTTCTCTCTACCCTACTATCCCTCGCATCTTTAAAATTTTGGGCCCATTGCCCTTACACTGTCAGTATCCATCTAGTAGTTCAACTATTTCCGATTCAGGTTTTTATATCTGACCACTTTTCTATGAGTGCTCGAGTACCTCCATCTTTGCCCTTTTCTTTATTTGATCCGCGGACCAAAGATCTTTCAGAGATTCAAAATATCGACTTCTAAACCATCTAGCCATTCTTGTAAATAGTTCCGCACTCAAACGCAAAGTCCTTCCAGGTTGACATGGGATTCTTTGATGGGATACAAATTTCTGGCGAAAAGACTCGGGTTTAATTTGTAAAGGGTTAAGAGGGTCCTGTTTATATGTCATATTTTTCCGCGAACTCTTCTGGTTCTCTGGCTATAGATGCTAATTATATCAATCGTAGGAGTCCTACAAGGGTGCGAAACCTAATTTTCCTTAGGTATTGTTTGCGCGTTAACCTGTCGCTCAAAAAAGTACTAAAATGTAAACTATTGTCAGTTTTATATCAAGAGTAAATTCGGGAATTAATTTTTTCAAATTAAATCAGTGGGTCTCGAGTTTCTACTTTCCGCGGTGGACTGGGAACTGGAAATTCCTTGTGCGATTCTTAATTTTTCTAACTCAAAAATTTAATTCCGATTCTCTGGCGTTTAACTCCACCGCCCGTTCCCAATTTTTCCTTATGTAGGGCCTCTTCCCTTTCCCCAATTAGTATACGAGTTTGCTCTCTTCTCGCCTTTCTAATGCTTCCCTGATTCGCCTTCAAAAATATGCTGGTATGATTCAGCCACGAATTCGGATCATAATTTTCTTGGCCTGTAACCAATCCTTCAATTGCAATATTGTTTTCGCTTCCTTTTCAGGAATTTCCATCTCATCAACCAGTTTACTAGATCCTCTTTTTTCCTTATCCAAAAAATGCCATTGCTATCCGTTATTTACCGACTTAACAATAATAATATAATAATATCTTGTAAGTTTAAAAACCCAATGGAATTCACAGTACTATTAAAATTACACAAATTAAAAATCTTAGACCTTAAATATTTCTTAGAGAAAGTATTTAAACATAGAAAATGAATTTCTTTAAAATAAATTTAAAAAAAGAATTTACGAAGAGATTAATTTATCATATACACTCTGTAAACAAAACAATTTAATCTCATTTTTTTGGATTTCTCTCTATCTCATAAATCAACAAAGATATTTCCGATAGGTCTTTAAAATTTTGAATGTTTTAAGAATTTTAACTACAGAATTTTAAGCAATACTTCTAGATTTTGTTGGAAATAGACTCACCCCTTTTTGTTCCTTGAATCTTTTATATCCATAGCACAACACCAAATAATCTTCAGCAACTTAGGCCCCAATAATTCACACACACTCACTTCACTGCTCCTAACACCTTTTCAGAGACCGAATCACATAATTTTCTTTCTCTCCTCCCCCGCAATATAGGTCAACAACCCTTTCCGTTCCCCACGCCGCACTCGGGGAAACATGAACAACACGGGGAAAATCAGCTGTACCGTTGACCTCCGACCTCAGGAGACGAAACTTGCAGACGAAATCTAAACATTCGTTCCTCGCACTGCATGGTGAATGATACAACTTTCGAACCCACAGGAATAAAAAAAAATTTCTTGCTTTCTCTTCCGTCCTTCTAACAGCACAGCAACGGCGGAAAATCTCTTTTCGGCCCCCCGGAACACCTATTATCTCGCAATTTTCTGTTTTATCTTACTGGCGTAAGTTTTCGTGAATGTCTCACAATCAGAAGCTTCACAAATTTTCTTACTGCGTAAGTTTCCGTGAATTTCTCACAATCACAATCTTCAACAATTTTTCTTACTGGCGTAAGTTCCCGTGAATTCCTCACACTTTCTTCTAACAAAATTCTAATACTTGCCGTATTCTTCTTCTAACAAAATCTAAATACTGACGTATTCTTCTTCTTCTCTAACATTTCTAAATACTGACGTATTCTTCTTCGAAAAAACCTCTAACTAACTCTAACTCAATTATCCTACTAATCTGACACCAAAACTGTAACGTAGTCATAATAAGTCAAGTTTTTCGCTTCAATTACTTTACTACGATACGTTAAACATATTACAACTACAAAAAGCAAGTATGTACAGCGAATTAGAATTTACAGTTTGATATGCCAGGACGGCTTCGGGTTTAACGACAACGCGGCCTATAAGGCCGTGACCAGGAGCTGGTCTCCCTCTGGCACTCAAAAACAGATCTCTTCTTCGTGGAGTGATGGGGTCTTCTTTTATACGGTCGGCGAATTCAAAAGCTTTCTCCGGCGTTTGAAGTGCTCTTAAGTGTTCAAAGTTTATGGGATTCCACATGTCACTATAGTGTCCAAATTCTGGAGAGCCCTCGAACCACTCTGGGATTTATGCGTTCTATAACGTCAGAACCGCACATTACACAAACTTTATGGCCTCTTATCCTAGAGTTTATGAGGCTGCCCAGATCAACAGTTCCCGATAGATGACATGTTCATGTTGAGGGGGTAGGAACGAGGCATCACATACTTATATAATTACAAATTCCGTGTAGTAATGGAGACATGTCACAGCCTGTTCACATAGGACTCCGGTAGCGGAAGCGTTAAAGTATTGAGATATATTTAACCAATGACATACCTCTAAACGATTAGCAACGAAATTTTTAAAGCCTAAGATTGGTTTATTTCCGTCTCAGCGCCATCTTTCCTTTTACACATCCGCTACCTGACTCCTGTGCATAGGCGTAGTGTTTAGGGGGGGGGGAAACGCCCCCCTCAACTGAATTTGAAATAAATTAAAACTTAATAGAGTTCAGTTAAAATCGGAAAATTGTAGAAAACTTTTAAGAAAGTTCGTTTTTTCCCCGCTTTTTCAAACTGTGAAACTGAATATTCCGATTATGTCTTTAGCTTTAACATAGTTTTTTACAATGATATGATCCATAACAAAAATTCGATGCTATATTTTTTCCTCATTTTTTTCTATTATTTTATTTTCCTCACTGTATAACTTTAGAATACTACTCAAACATCAATTCTATTGTTATTCAATTTCAAAAAATCATATTTCAGATTTTAAGGACCGTCCGGCAGTCAATGCGCAGAGGAGGACCCTAACCGAATTCAATTTGTGCTAGGGATGGGATATTGATATCGATATTATCGAAATATCGGTATTTACCCTTAGTTATTAGGTATTATAATATCGGTACTTGATTTCTGATAATATCGGAATTTATTTGAAATAATTATAATTTATAAAAATTTGGGCTGAAAAATCTCAAAACCAAACGGAAAAAATAAATGAGATTCAAAAAAATTATACAGAAAAAATGTAAAATTAATCAATAAGGGTTTATATTCAACTGTTGAAACAAATGGAATAAAAAAAACTATAATACAATTGGAAGTAATCAACCTGTTGTTCAGTGGTTAAAAGTTTCTAAATCAAAACGACAGAAGAAACGAAAGTCAACAGAATTAATATTAAGAATAACATTTAATGAATATAGAATGTGCTCTTTACAGTAAGAGGCACCTTTTCGAAGTGTCACAAAATTTACTTAACGGGAGAATCCGATGTGCTGAAAATCAATGCGCATGCGCGCTACACAGGAAGTGATCTATTTATAGAATATTGCGCTACAATTCACTACAGCAGCTGTCAGTAGAATTACATTGGGTACAGTTTCTGATTAAAATATAAAAAAATGTTAATATAATCGAATAAAAAATATAAATACTATATTTGGCTTGCCAAGGCAAAAACATCTAAAAATTTTTTATAAAATAAAATAAAAACCTATTTTCTATCCTTAAACTTTCTTTTAGCTTAATTATTTTTGTCTCAGAGCAAATCCTTTGGCTTTGCTCCATTTCGTAGTATTAGAACTCACGGATTCTGAACCTTATCTCTCTATCACAATCACTTTACTCTATTCTCTCTAAACTTGCCAATTGAATCCAGCTTACAGACAGCCATTGACTCACCCCCAACAGCGTATCAACTCGAAGATCCAGGAGACATCCAATCAGAACTGGCCCATTTTCACCCTCCTATGTACAGACCAGAAGACTCATTGCTTCACTTTTTGTGTTACATTTCCTGAACTTTTGACGTCCCACAATGAACTTTTCTACTTCTGTACATTTCCAGCTCTTCGTTTGTTATAATTATGAAATATCTGAGTTTGAAGGCGTTGGCCTAGGTAACTCAGTTAAAACACTTGTCCTATGGTCCTATGGTCCGGAGACGATCAGACTGGAACAACAATGTTAAATAAAAGTTATAGTCCAATTCCACCATGAAGTTTCTTCTTCCTGATAGTGTTAATCTTAAAAGTCTTTTTCATCATATTTACTACATGTGTAGATGTTTACTCCCTAAGACAAAACATCTTTTGAAGCTGGTCGTTCATGTTATTTTGAGTTGGAGATTTTTAAATTTAAAGGATACAACTTTTTGAATTTTAAATAAAGTTCCTGAGGACTTCCTGAAAACGAGCCAAAATGGAGCAAATTAATCCAGTAAGAATAAAAATTGATGGTGAAATCACTTCTTAAGTAATAAAATCATATTTTTAAGAATTGTAGATACTTAAAATCAATCAATAGTAAAAAACCCAATATTTGAAGGGCAGTACCAGATCTGTATCAAATTAGTATACCTGAAGTAAAATAGTAAGTCATAAGTATACCTGACCAAGTAATCAAAAATGTCATAATTTATACTAAAAGGAAAATCAAATAATATTATACCAATAAGATAAAGAGTGAACCTAGACGCACCTGGGTAAATCTTGTTTCTTTCTCTCAAATACAAACAAAATCATTCAGCCCAAGTCCACAGTTAATTATTACTAAACCTCCCCTCTATAATGAAGACAAATTACTATATTTTTCATAATCGTTGATCTTAGGTCCAAGTCAAATTTATTCCAGTGGCGTGTCCATAGATATAGATCAAGATTTTGATCAGACTATAGGCCAATAAATTCCTTAGCATTTAATTTATGAACAAAAAGTGTAGCTTTTGGCATGACTGCACATCTGGAGGGTGCTGGTACAAAATAATGCACAAGATTGAGCTCTCATAAAACTGTTACCATAGAAGTTGGAAATATAAAGTATCTGACATCAATATAACCTTTAATAATTTGTGATCAAGAAGGCAAGATGCCATAAATGCAAATCATATCCAAACCATAGAGAAAGTAGCTCCCATAATAGTATGCCTCCACAAAACTTCACAATTGGAGCAATACTGTTAAAGGGCAAGTAGTATTTCCTCCCTGCATTCTCCAGATGAAAAATCTGTTAGACCCATCTTGCCAGATACACTGGTGTAAGAAAGTAAGAGAATTTCCAGACTTGGTCGATATCTCTAGAACTACTGTACCAATTTTAAATGAAATTTGATATGTACATACATTGATACAATACAAAACAAATAACCGTTCAATAATTGTAATACACACGCATGAGCGTTGCGTAACACTCGCTGGACTCGGAAGGTATGAACGCGGTTACAGAATAAACAAAAAATGGGTTAATAGATGGGTTAATAGGGGGTATGGTACCCTCGTTACTGATATACAGGTCTCGCAGCGTGATTTCATACTTGAAATAAGCAGTTTATCATTTCCTGTGGCATGGGTCCCCACTCGTTCAGCAACGCTGTTTTCATTCCCTGGGATGTTCTCGGAAGGGGGTTGCGAGTTGCAATTGCCCTCCCCAGAACGTCCCAGAGTATGCTCTATAGGGTTAAGGGTCTGGAGAGACTGGCTGCCAATCCATCCGCGAATATCCTCACCTCTCTAGAAATTCGTCGACCAGAAGAGGCTCTATGTGGCCTCGCGTTATCGGTCCATTAATGAACCAGGGCCAACTGAACCCCTGAAAAGGCAAACATAGGGCTCCTAGACCTCACACCAGTCACAGTGCCTCTGTCAAAGACATGGAGAGGTGTGCGGCCATCCAACGTGATGCCTGCCCAGACCATTAAACCTCCTCCGCCATAGTGTCGATTTCGCGGATATTGGAGGGGTAGGTAACGGTGCACTGGTTCTCTCCATATGAACGTACGGCGAGAATCTTTGTTTAGACGGAACCGGGACTCAATCAGTGAAGAGAACGATCGCCCATTGAATCCATACTCCAATCTCTATGCTCTCTGCACCATAATAAACGGATTCTCCTGTTCGTAGAAGTGAGCGGGACGCAAACAACCCTCTCTCATGAAGTTCTTTGGAACCGTCACCCTTGATACAGGGGGTTCCTATGGCTGCATACAAGTCACGAGAGAGCTGAGAAGCTGCAGCATTCCTGTTACGATCTCGCTATAATCGACAAATGGCGATCTTCTCTGGCCGTCGTGGCTCTTGGACGACCTTGCCCAGGCTTTCTCTCGATGGATCCGGTATCCTGGAACTGTTTCCATAAGTTACACACGACGCTGAGCGTTAAATTGAACTCCTACAAATTTGGACTTGAGATTGACCTGCTTCTAGCCTCCCCACAATTCGCCACCTCATTCCATCATCTAAACGTTGGTGGTTACTCATTTTTACTGTTACAAATTGAAATTAACCAATTGCTACAAAAGACACCATCTATTAACCCATTTTTTTTTGTTTATTCTGCAACCGCTGTTTCATAACTCCGACTCCACGAGTGCGACGCACGATCATGCGTGCGTATTAGAATTATTGAATGATCATTTGTTTTGTATTGCATCAATGTATGTACATAGAAAATTTCATTAAAATCGGTATGTACATATAAAATTTCATTAAATCGGTACAGTAGTTCTAAAGATAATCAAACCAAGTCTGCAACGCTCTTAATTTCTTACACCAGAGTAGTTGAGATTATTTCCCCATGATATATTACCTGACATGCAGATGACCGACACAGGGTTACTCAAGGGCCTTGACTAGGTATCTTTATACGAAGCAAGTGACATCTGATGAGATTCTGAATACCGGAGCAAACATTTATCACCACAGACATGCTATCTCCTTTGATCGACTTCAAAATTATTTCTTTACAAACAGAAAATGAGAGAACCTGCTCACAAAGGTAAGCTGCACAAAAGAGATACAAGCACTACTTTTAGTTGTGATTTATTATGTATCTCTCTCTAGTCTAAAAAAATTAGCGCCCGCTGCGCAGCAGCTGCTGTTAAAAGCTTGTCACGCTATCTCCTCCGAAACCGCTGGGGGGTATGGGGTCGAGACCGATACCAATAGATGTAGAAAAAATGTGGGGAACAAAAGTAAGACATGTCTCATGTTCGTCGGACTTTAGTTTTTTTAAATTTTATGTTTTGTGGGAAAATATTGACTTTTTCATCTTCAGATTACGATAACTCACCAAAACTGATCGTAGAATTTTGATCTTTTTACAATCTAATACTACAGACATTTCTCGTTCTAACTAGACCTCATTTGTATATAAATATTTTAAAACAGACTAATATTTTCGGTCCAAAAATGAAACAGTTTTTCAAGAAATATTGTCCCCTATGTGGAGGTAATATCGATGCTTCTCGAGATTTTATCTTACAAAGAAAATATTTACATCATCTGGAAGCTGAAAGCTTTCTTTCATATAAACCTCATTTCAAGTCTATATAATAAATTTTCGATTTGTAATTGAATTTAAAAGCTGATATATCAGTAGTGCCCGAGAATCACCCCTATGTATCTCGCTATTAGCCATAACAGAGGAACTAGCCTAGGGCGAAGCCCCTAGTTAGACAATAAATGCAAGAGACTATTATTTCATGCAGTTTCAACTCAATTTTTTACAATTCATGTCATTTTCAGCACTTGACAGAACCTTTATTTGTTAGTAAAAGAAGTCTACCTCATCATGGTTCCTTCACTAAAGCCCCAAAATATTTCCTTCAACAATGTTATCTCAAATTGTAAATAAGACCAAGTGACATATAGAACAGTGAAGGAACCTTAAATAGAGTAAAATCAACCACCTGGGCATTAAATAAGCAATAAAAAAATTAATAAGTGTTGACTTTTCTCAAATTTAAATGAACAAATGCTATATAAAGTGCACCAATAGCACCATTTAATATTTTAAAACAAGGGGTAATATTTGGAAGGGGGAGAATTGGTAAAAATTAGCAGGGCAAACAATTGGTCAAAGGAATTTATGTCTAGAATGGTGAGGGTTGTTAATCACACAGTTTTGAACTTGCTTGAGTAAGTAATGTATTTTTAATGATTTTCACAACTTAAATATCCCAATTACATTTGAAAACTAACATAAGGCAGAAATTATTAAATCAAAGTCACATGGGCATGATGAATTTATCATAGTTTTATGAAAACTACTACTATTTTAAGTGACTACTTAATCATCTCACAAGTAAAACACCATGGCAAACACAATTATTACCTACAATCTAACTAACTACAGAAGAAAAATACCATATTATATTCACATTTTCTCTTTTATTGGGAAAAGAACACTTTTTAACTAAATAGATAATATTTTCTAAGAGTTTACGAAGAAGCAAAGACTTGATTAAGTAAAGTGTTTTAATTTGAAAAGAAATGGCAGTCCAAAGGAAGTATAATCATTAAAACCCAAACCCACAATTTATAATGTGACTCCTCCTTTCAAGTAAAGTATCATGGCAAGGTGTATGCATAAGTTAACTGTGCAGGATTTCCTAGCATATGTCCAGACAAATTCTTATTTCACACACAGATAGTTTTTAATCTATGTTCACTATAAATTACTTTCAGCCCTATGATAATACATTTGCAACAATTTGTACTAACCCATAACTTCATAATACTACACATATTTTATTATTCTTGGTGTCCACTTAGAGTCACTAACACTCAAATGACAACATGTGTAATAAAATGGATTAATTTTAGTTATTTCTTTTAGCATACCAAAAATTGTATGAAGAAATAACTTTAGTTTCAGGTCTTACAGATAATTTTATGAATTTGTTAAAAGAAACAAAAAAGCTTATTGCTAAACAATGGAAATAAAATATACCATTATGTTGATGTACATTACATTAAAATAATTAGAATGAAAAATTTCAACAAGAAAATGCTAGATAAACTTAACACTTTACTGAATTTACAGTCCATCTTACACATGAATAAAGAACAACTTCCATGCAAAAAATTCAATTTTTATTAAAAATATCACAGGTAAAAAAAACATAACATATAATACAAATGTATAAAAAAGCTACTGAAGCATATGAATAAACTGACAAGAATGTACGTGGTGGCCAGAATTAAAACACCCTACTCCAGACCTCTCTCTATATTGAACTACTCAATGTATAAGCTTCAAATTTTTATACACATACTCCGAGAGTAGCTATACCAGAACTGTAATTTTTGTGCTTAACAGTGCGAAATTGCAGTTACAATGGCACTGTAGCTTCTTTACATTAATGTATATTTTCTCTTTTTCCATAAGGGTAACATAGAAATTTAAAAGGAAAAAATTAATTTTGCATGCTTAATTTTTTTATTATTTTTGTCTTTCTTTATAGTTTCTGTTGTAACAGCACCCCCCCTCCCCCCCGAAATCAGTGATTTTAGAACTAAAATTTTTTTTCCCGTAATCTGTTTCCCCATGACTTGAATTGATTATAACAAAATTTGAAGTCTTTAGACTGAGTAGTTCGATATACAGGGAGGTCAAGAGTAGAGTTGTTTTAATTCTGGCAACCCAGTATAAATGGAAATGGAATGTATTGCAGGCAGTTATGGCATCCTTGAATATATCTTCAAACTCTGAAGGGTTAGATCTGCCTGCTTGTTCTTCTCTTCTGTAGATGATTTCTTCATACATCATAAATACTTTCCCTCTATAGTTTTAGAGATTACAATCTGTGTATAGTAGCATTCTGAAATATAATTCAAACAGTAGCAACTGTACAGTAACATCTTGACAAAAAATAACTTTAGCTGTAATGTGACAGTTCAGAAATATCAAGAACATATACAAATCTACATCACAAAAAGATTAATTGAGTTTAACATCACAGAGATTGTGCCCATGAAGAGTTCAAGAAGAAAAGTAGTTACAGACATCTAAAAAGTTACAAAAGACTATGATTATTCTTCTAAATGGCTTCTAAAAAATACTGGCTTCTTTAAAATTTTTCATTTTATCCTCAGTTCTAGGAGATAAAAAGGAGGATTTTCATGAAGTTAATAAAATGAAGCATCACTCGCTAACTTGGAGAAAAAAGTACAATCCAACAATATAATTAAGTCCCTATTCACACAATTTAAAATACTTCATATTTTGGTGTAGAATAATCTATACAGGTAATGAACAAAATTATTCTCATCACATATCCCTTTAAGGGAAATGTCATCATACCATCAGATGATTGGCAAAATGTACTGAGCATGCCCTGCTGGACAGAGCCAATTGCAAAAAATAGAACAAGATTCTGTTATAACAAGAGTACAAAAAGATTCTCTGCATCAGATTTTAATTAAAAAAACCTTTTCCAACATGCCCATCAAACATTTTTAAAATTAGGTCTACAGCAAAAATCCTATTTTTAATAAGACTGCTCCGAAGCTTTAAAAAATAAAATAATCATGTACTTTTCTGTCCAATACGGTGTACCCGTCCTATTGCTTGAAGATGTTTGTGGAATTATCTAGCACTGGTTCCAATAGTAATACATTTGTTGCTTCAGTAATGTTCAATCCATTACATCCAAAATTCAAAGGAATGAGAAGAGTATTAAATATCTTTGCTCTGCTTGAATGGCTCTAGCTCTTCCACACAATTGAAAGAAAAAAAAAAGAGACAGTAAAAAATGAATAAACAATTTTAAAATGTTTCTTCATATCCAAAAACAAAATGAAACAAAAATCAATTTATATCAATAGTATTGGCAAACAGAATTTTGAATTATCAATGTCACATAAGATACTAGTTTTCATTTGACACAAGTTTTAATATATAGAAAAAAAGAGGATTCCTCTTATTATCTAAACTGCCTAATATTGTCTATATGTTATAGCCTAAAGATCTAGACACTAGAGACTATTACTCAACTTAATTACTGCTACCAAAACTATTAGACACACATTAACTCATATGAATTTAAGCTGTGCACTCTTCTGCTGAAAAAACCTGGCAACAATTTTATTTAAGTAAAATTAAAAAAGGGGAAATAAAGTTTAAACTAAGCTTATAAATTCAGATGTTGGCTCATAAAGAACTACAGCTGAAAAACAAACAATTCTTTTGTTAGACCCGATGCAGGCTTAGAAAATAACTTTGTAAACTGCATTATTTCAAGTTCCACTCATATAAATAGACACAATATTTTTCATTCTTTCTCAGTGCCTTTTAAAGTACTTATTACTTCTTTGAAAATGATGTCAGATATTAAATTGAGAAAATTTTGAAAAAAATTTTTCCTGATCACTCTCATTGCATCATTAACACAGAAAAAACCATATTTAAACTTGACTTTTTTAACCTCATCAATAATCAGTTGATTACTTAATTTCAAATACAAATTATTCACAGTCAACATGCAATAAAACATATTTACCTGAAAATGTTTCCTCTTACAAAAAGTTGAAGAACTAATGTCATTTTCCTTCAAAGCATTTTCTATTATATACAGGAAATATGTAAACTAGGTAGAAAAAAATATTTGATAAAGGCATAATATAAGAAATATCAATATATTTTTTAAAACAAAAAAAATAATATATTCCAATTTGAAAATGCAAATTTAAATTATGGAACGGGAGATATGAAAATTAAAATGTTAAAAACATCCATAAGTGATAAAATGAACTATTAAAAGTAGTATGAATTTCCTATACTTTGTTTAATGTAATTTGGCACTTGTTTATAGTAATGTGTTCATAGGCTTCAAATCATGAGTAAAACATGCACTTTTAGATAACTCACATAATGCAAACATTACATACTTAGGGATAAATTTAATTTTTTTTTCTTTTTTTGAAACAACTATCCGTACTCACAATTTAGTTCATACATATTCTTGAAAGTAAAATAAGGAAAAGGAATTTTTTTAGTATTTAGCAAATATTTCAAGATATAAAAATGTGTTTTTAGCTACTTTAGGATGATCTTAAATTGCATGGATATTAATAAGATACGTTAACTTTATTCTCATATGTCTAAAGCACTGAATAATTTTATGATATTGAAAGCAGAAATTAAAACAAATCCTTTACTTAGGGGGCGCTGGACTGAACCTCCGAGGTTTCGAAGCCAATGTTAAGTCAAGGGGGAAGTTCTTTACAAATTGCAAATTCACTTTAATATTTGAGAAAATTTTTCTGCATAAGATACCTCATGACTTAACAAGGGGACTTGTTTTTCAACTTTGGTTTTACTCTTAAAATTTAATTTTAAAATGACTGTCAAATTTCTGAACTGATAAATAAGCGGTACTTTTGCTTTAAAACGACTTGATAAAGTTCTGGAGATCAAATATACAGAGGCTGTTCGCACATTTTTTAGACGATTTGGTGAGGCGGTAATAAAAAATCGTTTGCTGTAAAAGAATAACTGCAATTGTACTATGTTTTAAAAGTAAAAAATTATCGTCTTGCGGCTTCAAAGTTTTGTTTTATTCAAAAATGGGCGTTTTTAACAAAGCGTGGGTTCGAAGCTACATTTATGCTCTTTCCGAAGAGAAATATGAATACTCCGTTATCCAAAAACGATGTGAGAGTCATGGTTTTTGGATATCTAAAGCGTCGATAGGTAATATCGTCAACAAGAAAGGAAAAAAAAAAAACGTCAGATTGGGAGCCTCGAGTGAGACAAAAAGTCCAAACAAGTATCCAAGGAAAAAACGGACATCTTCGAGCTATTGCAAAGGGTACGTTATTTAATGTTAAAAGAAAATCCCCTAGTCAAAAGAACAGTTGCAAATCATTAAAATGGATCGGTTGTCCACTGTAAACAAAATGATAAACGTTGATTTAATCTTAAAAAAAGCGAAAATACGCAATGTGCATCGTCTCTTCCAAATCATATACGCTGAACGCAGGACACGCTGCAGAATTCTATATGAGGAAAACACTTATCCAAAGAAAATTGGAAAACAATTGTCACAATAGATGAATCATGGGTGTATTTAAATGAGTGCAAACAAAAAAGAGAGGGGAAATTTTGTAAAAATCGGAACATTTCTCTCCAAAAGCCACGCCTACGCCAGCAGTAGGTTCTGGGATGGGGAAAGCAGCCACATCAGGGGAGACCCCCAGACGGTAAAAATAAAAGAGTTTGGAGGGGGAGACTGTGATTTATGGGTCTACTGCCTGGCGAGAGTAGCACAAGTTTCCTATGACAAGATCTTAGAACTACGATAGACTAGTTTTCGTGCTTAGCGAAGCGACTTTTTGGAATAGTCTGTAATTGACATTGGCTAACTTTAATCAAGCGCTTTATTAATTAACTCAGTTAATTTTTGTTTTATATAAATAGTCATATAAATACCTTTGTGCAATATTTAACATTCATATTTTGTTATAATATTGTTTAAATCTTCAAAATGAGCTCCCGATAAAAAAAAAAAAAAAAAAAAATCTACGAATCGCCGACAGCTGAGATTATCTCCAAGAAGATAAGCAAATAGAGGCGCGAATCTAGAAAGCCTGACGAAAACGGTTTAGTGTTATTGTTATAAAAATTTATTTAAACAGCTTGAAATTCTCATTTTCTTGTAATTTTACATATTTTCCATCGTAAAATACTGGGCATTGATACAATACAAAACAAATAACCATTCAATAATTGTAATACACACGCATGATAGTGCGATAAACTCGTTGGAGTCGGAAGGTATAAACATAGCGTTTGCAGAAGAAACAAAATGGGTTAATAGATGTTAGTAGGGGGTATGGGTCCCATCTTACAGATATACAAGTCTCGAACGTGATTTCATAATACTTGAAATAGGCAGTTTATCATTTCCTGTGGCAATTGGTCCTACTCGTTCAGTAACAGCCGTTTTCATTCCCTGGCTGTTCCGGAGGGGTGTTGCAAGTTGAAATTGCCCTCTCTACAGCGTCCCAGACATGCTCTATAGGGTTAAGGTCTGGGAGATCTGGCTGGCCAATCCATCCGGGCGAATATCCTCACCTCTTGAAATGTCGGTCGACCAAAGAGGCTCTATGTGGCCTCGCGTTATCGTCCAGTTAAAATGAACTCAGGGCCAACTGCCACACCTGAAAAAGGGCGAACATAGGGCTCCAATGACCTCATCCCTACACCCAGACCAGTCACAGTGCCTCTGTCAAAGACATGGAGAGGTGTGCGGCATCCAACATGATGCCTGGCATGGCCATTAAATCTCCTCCGCCATAGTGGTCGATTTCGCGGACATTGGAGGATAGGTAGCGGGTCCCTGGTTCTCCTCCACATGAACGTACGGCGAGAATCACTGTTTAGGGCTGAACCGGGACTCATCAGTGAAGAGAACGGTCGCCCATTGATCCATACTCCATCTCTATGCTCTCTGCACCATGCTAAACGGATTCTCCTGTTCGTAGAAGTGAGCGGGATGCAAACAGCAGATCTTCTTGCAACAACCCTCTCTCATGAAGTCTTTGGAAACAATCACCCCTTGATACAGGGGTTCCTGTGCTGCATACAGTCACGAGAGAGCTGAAAAGCTTAGCACTCCTGTTACGGCCTTGCTATAATCGAAATGGCGATCATCCTTTGACCGTCGGGGCTCTTGGACGAACCTTGCCCAGGCTTTCTCTCGACGGATCCGGTATCAGGAACTGTTTCCATAGGTTACACACAACGCTGGGCGTTAAATTGAACTCTCTACAAATTTGGGCTTCAGATTGGCCTGCTTCTAACCTCCCCACAATTCACATCCTCATTCCATCATCTAAACGTTGTTGTTGGTTGTTGATTGATTGATTGATTGATAGACAGACAGGTATACGAGGTCACTTATTTAAGTAAGAACCGTTTTGTAATGGAGTAAAAAAACTATTAGTTATTGAACTTAAATTGTATCACAAACTAAAATATGAAATCTTTTTCACTTTTCAACATAGTCACCATTAACATTTAAACATTTGTCAAGTCTTTTGAATCCCATCATTAGAGGAACTCTGGCCACCGGACCGTTTAAAACCATTTGGTAACAGTTTGTTTCAACATATCATTTTCCAAGGGCTTTCCACCAGAAATTCCTTAAGTTTTGGAAACAGATAAAGTCTGATGGTGCTATGTCAGGGCTGTATGTGAAGGATCCAGTAATTCCCAATTAAAAATTGTCCCAGTTGGGTCTTGTTCTTGCCACAACTTGATGCCGAGCGTTGTCGTGAAGCCGAACGACGCCGCTAGTGAGCATACCACAAGCCGTCATTTTGGACAATTTTCATTGAGAATTACTGGATCATTCCCCATACAGCCCTGACTTAGCACCATCAGACTTTCATCTGTTTCCAAAACTTAAGGAATTTCTTGGTGGAAGCACTTGGAAATGAGGACATGTTGAAAGAAACTGTTAGTAACTGGTTTAATGGTCCAGCGGCAGAGTTCTTTGATAATGGGATGCAAAAGCTGGTACACGACTTGACAAACTGTTAAATGTTAATGGTAACTGTGTTGGAAAAAG
The DNA here is from genome assembly GCA_907164885.2 of Dolomedes plantarius. NCBI lineage: Eukaryota > Metazoa > Arthropoda > Arachnida > Araneae > Dolomedidae > Dolomedes > Dolomedes plantarius. The sequence continues at coordinate 56,637,179 of OU015494.1, read as the reverse complement.
TGAAAAAATGTTCATATTTTATTTGTGAGACAATTTACGCTCATAACTAAAGTTTCTCTTACTCCATTACAAAACGGTATCTTACTTAAAATGACCCTCGTGTATATATATATATATATATATATAATATAGTATATATATATATAATATACACTGCTGGCCACTGTAAATGCAACACCCAGAAAGGAAACATGCAAATAACATGAAAATTTACAAACATACATTAGCGGAGGTGAGATATGCAAATGAATTAGAATTTCAGCGCAGACGCACATCACGCGCGGCCTGTGGCGCCACTTAAAAGCGCTATTTAAGGCTTGGAGATTTGGACGATTTCAAGTTCGGCAATTGTGCTATTTTCTTGTGGTTTTTCAAAAAAAAAAAAAACGATCAATTATGAATCGTCGAAAACAGCGATCATCTTTTGATCAAGTATCCCGAGTTCGACAGAGGAAGGATAGTGGCCCTACCGAGATTGTGGATTATCTTTCAGGGAAATCTGTAGTCGTGTTGGAACGAAACCAAACACCTGAATGCGGATATGTGATCGTTGGATGCAGGAGGGTACGACGGACCGGCGTGTTCGATCGCATCCACCTCAGCGCAACCACTTCACGGATGACAGGCAAATTGTGCGCATGGCAGTGACGGAGTCGCTCATCACATCACGAACCATAGCACAGCACATGCAGTCCTGTAACACAACATCCAGTGTCTGCGCGTACCATTCGACGCCGTTTACAGCAGAGTGGTCTGTCCGCAAGACGTCCATTGCTTTGTCTACCCTTGACGCAGAACAACAGACGTCTTCGCTGCCAATTGTGCGATGACAGAAAGATGTGGACGGCAGAATGGAATGAAATTGTCTTTAATGAGGAGTCACGCTTCTGTCCTGCAAACACCACGATGGTCGCATTCGAGTCTGGAGACACCGTGAAGAGAGGATGCGGAACAGCTGCGTTATGCACCACCACACTGGTCCTGCACCGGGTATTATGGTATGGGGCGGTATTGGATATCACTCTCGCACACCTCTAGTACGCATTGCCGGTACTTATAAAACAGCCAGCGTTACATCTCCGAGGTGTTGGAGCCAGTTGTCCTTCCTTACCTTCAGGGCTTGCCTACAGCCATATTTCAACAGGATAATGCGCGACCACACGTGGCACGCATTGTCCAACGATGCTTAGTCATCGCCAATTGAATTGGCTTCCTGGCCGCCTCGCTCTCCGGATTCTTTCGCCGATAGAGAAACATGTGGTCCATGGTTGCTCTACGATTGACCCAGATTCCATCCCCCAAAAACTGCCACAGCAGATCAACTTTGAGCACGTGGGAACGTGCTTTGGGGTGCGGGCCGTACCAAGCAGCGGTTAATTTTATCATTTAATTATTCTTAGGGTCCGCCGTACCCTAAGACTCATCCAAAGTCTCTTTGAATCAATGCCGAGGCGTGTGCAGCGGTGATCTCCAACAAGGCGGCTACTCTGGCTAGTGATTTTGGCAGGAACCCACTTGCCAGAAGTACTATAAATTTAATCATTTGTACTTGGTCAACATGTTATCTACAAAATAAATTTTGTTGTGATATCTCTTGTCTTTCGTGGTGTTTGCAATTTGGGTGGCCAGCAGAGTGTGTGTGTGTGTTATATATATATATAGATATATATATACCAGGGGTTTTTAAACACAGATCTGATTTTCAATGACCATAGGGGTTTTATTGAGTTTTTTTTTTCCTTCAAAAATTTTCTCAAATCAGTGTATTTTCCCTTGTCTGATAAAAAATGAGCAAAAATAATATTTATTGCTCATTCTAGGTATCATTTAATTATACATTGTGTAAAGGTAATTATGCAATTTGAATATGTAATTGCGTAAATTAATGAATGTAAAATTACAAAGAAGGCGTTAAGGGTATCATTTGAATAGTGATATGTGTCTTTTCTTACAAAGCACCCTGAATGTTTGGTAGTTGTTAAGTAATATCAAAGGTGGAATCTAATAATTCTAAATATGAAATCTTAACAATCTTTAGGACCCTTTTGGTGATTTTATCTTGCTGTCCTTTGGTACGAGAGAGAGTTCATAATAAACAATTCTACTATTAAAAGAAACTTTCTGCACAGGCTACCTGCATAATAAATTTCACATTTTTGAAAATTTGCACCTTACAAAAATATTCTAAATAAGTAATATTAAATTCAAGTACAAAAGAAATAATATTTATATACTGTATCAAATAAAGCCCGGCATATACATTTTAAATTTGTTTATAAAACCGTCAGAGGCTGTTATAAAAGTCTTTATGAGAAACGAATTGTAACTTTAACTGTTTAAAACAAATGTTTTAGGGAAGAAACTCAATCTTTTATTAGATTATTTTTTTATCAGTTCTAAATTGTTAACGGGAAAGCTTATCAGTCGATCTACTTTCATAAAAACACCTCATTAAAAAAAGAATGAAATGAAGATTAATATGAATAAAATTTGATAAATAGGGATTTCAAAACTGACAAACTTAATTTCTTTGAAAATCAAAATTCTGGTCGCAGAGATAGAGTAGTAATTTCTTTCAACTATAGCCCAGTCAAAATAGGTTTTATGGCTAAAAAAAAATATGAAAGTTTTGAAAATTGGTGGACATTTTGTTTGGGACATATTGTTGATCATACGAAAAAGTCCCCACCGATCAGACTGGAGCTTTCGCCGCATCTTGAAAATGGGTACACTTTTTTGGTTTTTTGCAAGTACTTGAGAAATATTGATTTTATGTAAAAGATTTGAAGATGAAAAAATTGAAGAGCATTAAATAGTGAACAAAAGCATTATTACATTTATTTTACAAGTTGAACACTAACAAGATAATTGACTTTGAAAGGGCGAACAATCACACCTGGGACGCGTATGCGTGGGTCATCCCCATCGCGATGGGGGGTAGTGACCGCGCATGTGCACCAAAAGTCTTGCATACTCCCGTTTGTCAAACCTCTGCATATCAAAGCTCAGAGAAGTTGCAACAACATCCGATCATTGTTATCAGGTTGTATTTTGAGACTTGGTGGATTCTATATTTTTATGTCCTACTTAGGCATTGGGTACATATGCTGGAGGTGGGGCTAAATAAATACTAAACTTTTATGTATGTAACTACGGCAGTAGAAAAAATGTTGACTGGCCATGCCACGCTAGAAAAATCCTAGCTCATTTACCTAAACGTCAGTTAGCAAAAATAATTTTTGACGCCATGGATATATCCGATTTCAAAAGTAATAACTTCCATGAGTTTTTTTAGAGATTTTGAAGGCTTTTTTTGTGTTTTTGCAAATAACTTTGGGTGTTGAACTTAATTAACCCATTTATTGCCTACTGTTCCATTTTTTGGAACAGGGCATCGAGTGAAAGTTATTTTTAGTCTAAGTGTTCAAGGTCGCATGTGTGGTTTGGATTTGTGACGTCAGCCTGCTTCGTAAGGGTATACAGTTTCACTTAAAACATTCATTTAGGTCATTCCTGCAGATATTTGCCTGCAATGAGGTTTTGAAAAGTTGGCTTATATTTTCCTGAAGGGTTTTGAAAAATCATCTATAAACAGGTAAATATAACTTTGTTGCATTATACTCTATAGTTGTAATTTTGTTTTGTTGATTTACTCTGCTAGTTACTCTTTCATGCTGCAACAAGAAAATACGAAAGTTATTATTTTGGATTAGTTATAGGCTTAAAATTCCAGTGTTCCGTTTTTGGAACACGAGGCAAAACCACTACCACAAAAAACGTAAATATTTTCCCTCCATATTTTTTTTAGTTGAACTCATTGTTCAAGTCAGAAAATGTCCAGAAAAACCTTAGACATGAAGCTAACTGACTTGTTAGAAACGATGTCAACATAGAAGCACGTGCTATAGTTATACAACCACCTGAAAATGCTACAGCACCTGTATTCTGATGAGACTCTGGAGAGGAATATGTGGAACAATAACAATCTGCCGGGGTTCTTTGCTGCGTGCTCCTACTTATCTTGTTTCTGGATGATTCTTTTGATACTGACTCTGATCCAGATGATCCTCCATATTTCCCTAATTTGATTCTCCTGCGATGGGGTTGTATCTACTTCTACTAAGACGCACATCACCTTCAACAAAGAAAAGAAGCCTACCAAAGTTTGGCGCAAATGGAAAAAAAGCGGATCTAAATGCACAACCCATATCAGGAAAAGTTGCACAGTCACAAATTAGCGATGTGAGAATGCCTACAGAAATACTTGAACTTTTCTGAATGATGATGTCATTGACTCATTGTTACATACTCGAAATTTATATGCTGCAGGTAAGGTTTAAATCTTAGCTTGACGAACTCTGAACTGAAATGTTTCCTGCGGGTTATTTTCTGAGTGGTTATGTCTCAGTTTCCTAGACGGGTGTATGTTCTGGGAACAAAGAGCAGATTTGCACAATGCCCTCATTAGTACTGGCCATGAGACGTGACCGTTTTGAAACAATATTTTCAAATCTGCATGTTGCAGACAATGCGAATTTAGACCCACTTGACAAGTTTGCTAAATTACGACCTCTTATAAACAAACTAAATGAACAATGTATGAAGTTTGTTCCAAACGAAACGTAGTTCAGTATTGACGAATCCATGGTTCCTTACTTTGGACGACATGGATTCAAACAATTTATAAGAGGGAAGCCTATTCGTTTTGGTTACAAGTTTTGGTGTGGGGCAACCCGTCTAGGTTACATTTGTTGGTTTCAACCATACCAGGGTAAAACCTGACAGCCAATATGAGGAGTATGGCCTTGGTGCTTCTGTTGTCCTACAGTTTGCTGATGCACTTACAGGGGAGCACCCTGGGCAATATCCTTTGTGTTTGACAACTTTTTCACAAGTATTACCCTGCTTGATAAACTCAGCTCAATGGGGCCATCAGGCAACAGGTACCGTGAGAAAAGGTCGCATTGACAAACCACCATTGGAATCGTTGTTGTTCTAAAGAAAAAGGAAAGAGGCTCATTTGATTATCGAATTGATGGCAATGACAATATTGTATGCAGGTGGGCATGACAACAGTGTCGTGACTGTTGCATCATCTGGTGCTGGTGTGAATCCCTATCTCATGTCAATCGTTATTCTCAAGCAAGAAAAAGAAAATTGAAGTCCAGCAGCCGAACATGATAAAAGTATACAACCAGTTTATGGGAGGTGGTAGATCGAGCTGATGAAAACAGCGACATTTATCGAGAAGCAATCCGTGGCAAGAAATTGTAGTTCAAGCCCACTGTTGTTTGGTTTCGAATTGGTGTTGCAAAATGCTTGGCAATTGCACAAAACTTATGATGCAAAACCAATGGGATCTTTTGGAGTTTCGTCGTCGTGTAGCATGCCATTACCTAGAGACTTATGGCAATCCTGCCGAACCTGGCAGAAAAGGAAAACCAAGTGGGAACGTAACATCGATTCACGCCATGATGGCATGAATCATACAATCATCAAGCAAGGCAAGCAAACACGTTGCGCTCAATGCCACAAAAACATCACATTTCAATGTGAAAAATGCAATGTTGCATTACTGTGAAGTGTTCATCTGATTATCACACTGAATAATAACCACATTTAATAATAATCATATTTAATACTTAGTACAATTACAGGCAATGGTTTTGCCTAGTGTTCCAAAAATGGAACACCATATTACTCATAAATGACATGAAATAAAAAAATTTCAGGGCAGAATTGTTGTTTTTTACATTTTCTAACTAACATATACGAATTTCACGCAAAAATTCAAAACTTTCAACCTCCGCATAAATGGGTTAAAAACAATAAAAAGATTGGTAAATATATATATATATACACATAATATATTATATACACATAATAGTATATACCATAATATAGATATATACACAACACACATAATATATATTATATATATCAGAAATGTAGCAGTGGGCTGAAGCAGGAAAAAGTAAAAGAAGCAGTCATTTAAAAACAGAAAAAAACGTAGGTTTATTTTCAACCACAAAGTTAACTCGAGCTTACATTTAGCGTCGACTATAGCTTACGGTCTGACACAATGCTCCGACTGCCTCGCAAGAGCTAAGTAAGCCAGCACGTTATATACATTTAAACCACGTGTGTTCTGGCTGATTTGCATACGCAGAAAAATTTACGCCAAATAACATCAATATAATTGTCACAAAAATGTAATACTGCACTTACAATAAATAACAAAATTTACTACACTACAATAACAAACATTACAAAACATATAAACACCTGTCAGGGAATCTGGCATGAATGCCAAATCCCTACTCGTGTAATATGGCTAAAGTGCCAATAGCTTTACACTTATGGCTTGGGGTTACAGAGTCGTACTTGCTCCGCAGTGGAAGGTGGGCAATAACCCGATCAGTTTCATAAAAGTAGCTATATAGCCGGTAATAGTGTGTGGTGTGGTAACATATAAGTTAACAAAAAATAAGTTAAAAGTAAGCTAACGTTTATTCATTAGCAGAACACTAAAAAACAAAACAAACATATTCATAATAAAGATGAAAGTCTCGTTGATAACACAGGATAAAGTTTCTTGAATTTAAAGTTCACTTAAGGACAGTTAACGAAGGTGAAGTAAAGATTAAATTTCGGTACAACCTGGTTGGCGTTGTGTACGTTACTTCTATACGGGTAAGACATAAGCAGATTCTAGATTTGATGCTAGATGTTTGGGACATGGCTTCAAGGTCTTGGGAAAAAACTGCTGGTGCTAGCTGTGAGATCCGCCCATGCAGGAAAGTCTGCTATATGAGAGAACTGGGTGACTTTAGAACTGCCTGGATAGGATCGCCATCCCAGAGAATTTGTTGACTGACTGCCTGCCGGCGTGCTTCACCAAGGGCGTTGTAAACTGACTTTGCCTTCGCTTCCTCACACTGATGCACCAAGAATTGCGTCTAACTAGCGCATGACTGCTGGGAGCGTCACCAACTCGCTTCACACGACCTACTCACTGACTACCATCGAACTAACTACCGAACCACACAGAGCTGGGCTAGCTGTTGCGGCTTATATACCCACTGGTGTGTGTGTGTCGCCGTCTGGTGGCGAGCTCGGCTGCGGAAATATGCAAATATTTGCATGAGGTTTAAGTTGCAGTTAAGGTGTCAGTCGTCACGAAGGTGTACGTCACTGGGTTGGTGAGTGCGTCATAGCTATTAATGGGGTGACGCAACGACGATATTGGTGACGTCCAAACATACGGCTCACTAAGTAAACATGGCTTGGGGAAAAAAACGGGCTTTTTTTTGCTAAGAACACCGAAAAAAAGAATGTTAAATTCAAACATCGCAACCACGTTCGGGAATGACGTTCCGAACATCGCAACTTGCATTGCAAAGAGAACGGTAACATCACGTCATTCCCGAAGCATGCACCTCACTCGCTGTACAGGAAAGAACAACATAACGTTTAACTTCCAAATTGGGAAGACAGAGAGTGGGGGAGTATCCCAACATTGGTAAATATTAACTTTATGTAAAAAAAAAAAGGCTCATATGCAAGAATTAAAGAAAATTAAATTGTGTACAAAAAATATGAAATACATTTGTCGTAACCCTAACACGTACCAAAATATTGACTACTAAAATGCGCGTTGATTATGGAGGTACGTCCAGTCACGTTGTAGGCGCTTTTCTTTGAATTATCTCCACTCCCTCATTGCGGCCTTCTTCAAAACACAAGAAAATAGACTTTAATGTGTTTTGGTATGTAGATAATTGATCATTATTAATTTTATAAAACGCATGTGATAAACTTTGATGTATTCATTACGGATTATTTCATTGTGTATAATTTTTAAGCTTACCTACTTTATAGTTGACGTGATTTTTTCGGTACAGGGACTGTCCGCGTCTTCAGTCTTGAAAAGATCGTCTATAGGTCAGCTAGCATCACCTCATTCATCAATTCCTTTTATTGGATCGTCATGATCTACAGGGAAATAATAACGTCTATTCTTAACTGCAATGGGGTATGGTCGTTGTGACATACCCCATTGCAGTTAGTGCAGGCGGTTGTGCAGTTGATGCTGCTTTCCTGACACACACATCTTTCTCCCCCAGTCAGTCTTAGGGCCTGTTCACATAGGAGTCCGTTGCGTTGCGTTAAGGAAAAGATGACGTTGAGAACAAAAATAAACCAATCATAGGCCTCCAAACGATTAGCAATGAAATTTTTAACTGCCTATGATTGGTTTATTTCGTCTCAACGTCATCTTTCCCTTAACGCTACGCAACGGACTCCTATGTGAACAGGCCCTTACAGTTGCAAATGTTAAAACTGAATCGAGAGTCACTTTATCCATAGTTGTGATGGGCACGAGGGTTTTCTCTTGACATTTCCAAGCCCCACACTTCAGGTTTCAACTCATTCCCAAAACACCTTCTGCACTTGGTTATACAACCGAAAAGGAATGTAGCCTGGCTTCCTCTTCAGTTGAGGGAAGAAACAAAATATATGGTTTATTTTAGTGCCAAAGTTTGCGAAGCATTTGTAGCTAAACTTATTTAGGGACTGTTCACTGGAATGTGCTCCATACCAGATCGAAAAAAAGCATTATCATGCTTGAGCAACATTAGTGTGCGATGAGTTTGCATTATTAACTACTGCCACGTTGTGTTCCATATCTTATTTTGAAACATTTTACACAAAAGTTTATTTCCTTTGTTTGAATGCTGCAGAAGTAGTATGCAACCACTGAACGCAGGGAGAAAAAGGATACTTTAGTATGTCCCGATGATTGTATGTTATTTGAATGAATAGATTTTTTCTTTGCTTTCCTTGCATGGTTTGACAAGGAAAATGTCTTTTCTGTAGCAATGAGAGCTGTTATCAAACATGCTTTATTAATTGCAGTATTACAATAAGAATGTCGGCGTTATCATTACTTTGTCGGAATCCAATCCCATTGTTTTCCAACTCAGCTGATAGAATGCTGATCAATTCGCTCTTGTTGTTTTCATTTGAAAGGAACTATTCGTGTTGAACACAGTAACTCGCATGTTTCCATCAAAATTTATGTCTACAGATTTTTTCCCAATAGACCGTATTTTTATTCAATTTTTTGTACTGTTATGTTTTTGGATTAGCCATTAAAAACAACTGTACAGCTGGTATCATAATACTTTTTTATATAGTTAACTTAAGTTGTGCAAGCAGCCGAAAAAGTTGTATTCCCCATTTGACAAGGTGTAGGAGAAAACCACTGTCCACAATGTTGAAGCAGTTCAGGAGGTTAAGGTCTTTTTTTTGGAACTTCAAAATCGTCGTACATGGTCAATGTCGTTGTTATCTCGCATACCAGCTTCATTAAACAAAGCAACAGAGAAAGAGCTAACTCATATTCTAAATAAAATGCTAGGTCTTCGTTGCTTTGTTAGCAATCTCTATTCTCTGAAAAAGCAAACAATTCATTTACTATTATATTGAAACCGTTTTACTTTCACCGTACAATGGACGGTGATCAAGCTTTCATAAAGTTTACCCATTTCAAACTACTGACCCAGAGAGCTGCAGAGGGGCCATTCTCTTTCAACTGCTTGAAAGTCATCCTCATTTTAATGTCCTATATGATGGCTCATATGAGTATGTTCGTTTATGGTATCTAGCGATAATTGTTCATTAGCAAAACCTCTAAACAACTCATGGAAATTATTTGCTTTGTGAAATCTGATATAGCCATGGCGTCAAAAATTATTTTTGGATAAAGCTGTTAGAGGTAATTAAATTAGATCGGAATTTCTTAGGCGTATGCATTGCAGGCAACTTTCTTCTACTGACGTAGGTGCATACAAAGTTAGTATTTATTTTTACCAAACTCCAGCCATCATATACCCAATGCAAGCCTAAAGTGATGAATAAAAATATAGATCCACCAAGTCTCAAAATACAACCTGATAACAATGGGATTGGATGTTGCTGCAACTTTCTTTTGAGCCTTTGATAGGCAGAGGTTTGACAAAAGTGAGATTGCAAGACTTTGGTGCACATGGAGCGCTGTCACACCCCCATCGCGGATGGGGATGACCTGCGAATCCGTGTCCCAGGTGTGATTTTGCTCCTTTCAAAGTCAATTATCTTTGTTTGTGTTAGACTTATTAAACAATGTAAATAATGTTTTTGGTCACAATTTAATGCTCTTCAATTTTTGTATTAAAACTTTTTAACCATAAAATCAATATTTCTCAAGTTACTCGCAAAAAAACCAAAAAAGTGTACACATTTTCCAAGATTGCGGTGAAGCTCAGTCTGATCGGTGGGGACTTTAGTATGTTTCATTAGCATCCTACACAAACATCTCCACCAATTATTCAAAACTTTCATATTTTTTTAGCCATTCGTCAATGTTAGGGAATTTGGCAGGAATGCCGAATCCCTACTAGTGTAATATGGCTAAAAGTTCCAATAGCTTTACACATGTAGCTTGGGTTACAGGAGTCGTATTGGCTCACACTGGGAAGGTGGACGATAACCTGATAGGTTTCTTAAAAGTAGCTATATTAGCCGGAATAGTGTGCAGATCTGGCAAACATACAAGAATAACAAGAAAAGTTTTAAAAGTAAGCTAACGTTTATTCATTAGCGGATACTTGAAAACAAAACAACAACATTCAGGAAAAAAAATAAAAGTCTTGATTATCCACATAAGGTAAAGCTCCTTGACTTCAAAGTTACTTAAAGTAAAAATTACACGGAGGTGAAGAAACAAAGTTAAAAGTTTGGTACAACCTGATTGATGTTTATGTACTTTATTCACTGGCGCGGATAACATACGAAGATACAAGCTTCCGATACTAGTTGCCCGGAAACGGTCCCTCAAGGTTCTGGTAAAATCTGCTGGTGCTCAGCTGGGATCCGTCTGTGCAGTAGTCTTGCGATGTGAGAGAACTCGGTGACTTCTGGAGGTACCTGGACAAGATCTGGCGGCAGGTGTGGTTCACCAAGCGCATTTTAAAACTATCTTGCTTTTTGTTTCTTACATGCATGCAGGGAGAGTGCCTTTGCCTAGCGCATAACTGCTGGCTGTCACTTGCTTCGGGTACTAATACCTACCAGCTTACCATCTACCAACGTACTCACCATACTCCCAACTAACCTGCTAACAACACTCAACTCCCTAAACTAACTAACGACCAAACCAACCACAAAACCAACCACCCATTTCCTAGCTGCTGCAGCATTTACACACGACTGGTCTGTGTGTCGCGTCTGGTGGCGCGCTCGGCTGTGTAAATATGCAAATATTTTCAAGAGGTTGAAGTTCGGTTACAGTGACAACCATTATGAAGGTGTACGTCACTGGGTTGGTGATCGCGTCATAGCTATGGATGACTGACGTAATCGACGGTAATGGTGACGTCAAACATACGGCTCACTTAGTAAAAATAGCTTGGGGGAAAAACGGCTTTTCTAAACAGTCAAAATCGGGTCTATTTTGACTGGGGTACTACTAGATTGTTGGGGTCGAATCTTATATTATCTCGGGAATAACTTCCGAAATGCAGAGTGTGGTATGTTTCACCGTTGAAGAAAAACTCCATAAATAAGCAGACTTACTTTTAAAATATTCGATGGTTTATTTACAAACAAATAAGATATAAAACCATTTTTAAATAAAGCAGCTAACATCCTACAGCAGCAACCGCACCTACGTGCTGCACTAGCTACAGCAATAGTAAGCACATGGCATGCGCACCTCATACACAAGTGTACACCTTCATACAACTACTTCTGCCACGCAGTATAAATAACAAGGATGTTTTACATAGGCAGGTGTCTTCTTCCTGAAAACACTTTATTTAATGGAAAAATGCAAATGTAAAAGAGTGACGTAAACACGGGAAACAATCCCGATTAATCTGATCAGAATGACGTCATACAATACAATGACCGGTTAACTTAAATAACAAAATTTAAGGAACAGTATAAAGAACATTGGGGAAGTTAAAGTGAACAATGCGTACGTGTACGAAATTCCGATGTTTAGGAAACGAGCGTTACGTAACCGCTGAAGCTTATTGCCGAAATTCTGAAAGACGATACCTTAACGTCATAGTTGCGGCAAGATTTGTAATAAGGGCCCCCCCCCCCCCTCTTTCGGTCTGAGGCAAAGTATTTAATTTAAAGGAGAAAACCTAAGAAAATTGACCATAAAGTTATACTGTCAACCAATTCAGCAATGAAAATGTAAAGTTGCAATTGGGCGAAAAGGATTAATGTACAAAAAAATTTAACACTCTGATTTTAAATAACTTGCAAAAAGCAAAATGAATTTTGCTAGAGTACTTATAAGAAACATCGTACTTTAAAAATTAAAATTTTCTTTTTCCCCTTTTTTGAAAGAGAAAGTTTATAAACACTGTACGATAAAAGTAAATATAATATAGCCATGTTTGTATAATAACGGTACTAATCAACACTCATGTTCTAACGATGTACAACGAAAAAATATCACTTTATAAAGTACATATATAAATTTCCCAAAACCCTATAATATAAATACATATTTTAAACGAACTTCAACTAATATTGCTTCTAACTATATAACACATTACAAATACACACAATACAATATATAAGCACAATGCAAAAAAACACTATCTGGTGTTCAATAATATAAAAAACTTTAAGGTCCTTTTGAATTACAATACACAATAGAAAGCAGTAACCACACTGGAAAACAGACGTAAAAAAAACTTGCTCACTTAGTATATATATATATTTTTTAAAAATGTTCCAATTCGGACTTTGATAAGGGTTTTGTAAAAGCATCTGCGAGATTCCTGTTACTTATGACATGATAATGTCAAACAATTTCTTGTATACTAATCTCGGACAAAAAATAATTTAACGTCAATATGTTTTGTTTTATAGTTCTCAATGGTGATTTAACGAAATCTATGCTAGCTTGATTATCAACAAGTAACTTGTAACCATTATTATCTTTATTTTTATGTATAGCATTCCTTTAAAATTCTTTGAAAACCATACAAGTTCTTTTACGGCATCCGTGAGAGCGACAAATTCGGCTTCCATTGAACTAAGGCAAACGCATTTCTGTTTGCTCGTTCTCCAGCATATAGGGGACTTTATAAATAAAAATTATCTGTCCACTAATAGAAACACGGTCGTCACGACAACTTGCAAAAGAGGCATCAGAGTAAGCAAGTGATAGAGAGAATTTATATTACTAAGATTAATTTAAGGTGTTTTGGTTTGCATAACATAACCTAGTAATTGTTAGTAAACCGTTCCAATGAAAACATACCTGGATTACTTTGAAATTGACTAAAATATTCACCGCAAAGTGATATCGGCCGTGTACGAGAAACTAAGAACGAAAGCTGACCAATTAAGCTACGACAGGGATTCGTGACATTTCATCAGACTCACAACTGTTGACCGGACCTTGCCTTTGGAAAAATATAGTACCTTTGGCTATAGGAAATGAAGATAATGGATATTTGAATTTTTGAAATGCTTCACCTATTTTATTCATGTAGTCAGCCTGGTGTATACATAAATTACTCTTATTTTCAAGAAAGTTCAACACCCAGCAACTTCCTAGTTCTGCCTAAAACCCTTAATATCAAATTTTGTTTTAAAAGCTGTAAAACATAGTCAACTAGTTTCTGATTTTTCCCTATTACAACATGTCATCCATATACAAGAGTAAAATAACGTCCTGCTGATGCCGGTAAACACAATTATACCAGTCGAACATTTTGAAACCTAACTTCTGCAAATATGTGTATTTCAAAGAACCAAGAACGACCGCTTTGCTTTAGACCATAAATGCCTTCTGTAGGATGGCAAACTAAGTTTTATCCTTTAAAACCAGGGGGTTGGCGCATGTAAATGTTTCGTTAAAAGGTATGTATAATATGCACTTTTAACATCACATTGTATTGTGAACCCATTTGTTCAAAACATACAAAAATGGAAAACATAAGTCTTACAAGACTAAAATTAACAACAGGGCTAAATACGTCCTCAAAACTCTCTCCGTATTTTTGGCTAAAACCCTGGGCAACAAGACGCGCTTTATAATCTAATGATTTTGTCCATTTTCCCCTTTCTTTATAGAGTATACCCATCTACAGCCTAAGACTTTTACATTCGGGGGGTCTCCTCAACTAGCGTATAAAATATTCGTTCCTGCATTGTGCTAAGCTCACCTCGCATTGCACTCACCAATGCTCCTTTTTGGTGAATTTAAAGCTTGGCTTAAATGCTTCGGAACACGTACTAGTCATTCACTTGAACTGCATTGTGCATTTTGGGTCCCACAAATTATTCCAGTATAAGCATTTTTTCCTGAAAAGTCAAATAGTTCAGGTAATATTTAAGTCGATGTTTTTCGCAGTATTCTTTAACTTCATTCGGGGATCTCAATCTTGTTTTATGTCCCTCTTGATAATAGTATACGTCTGTTTTAGATCCATCTGGCCTCGGCACAGGTTTCCTCACCCAGTTTCACGTTCTGCTCAATGTCTTCAGTCTCACTCTCACTTTCATCTGTACTGTTAACGGAGCTATCTGAATCATCTGAAAATGTACCGGCTATATTTTTTAAAGTGATATCCGATGGCTTTAAACGAGGGATCTTCTGACTGGTTTTGCTTTCTTATGCTTAAGAATAGATTTTGGTCATGGGTCTGGTTCGGGGCATGGCTTTTTGTTATAGTAATAATCTGACGCGAAATCAGAATCATCTGACTCAGGTCTATTATCTAAAAATTCAGGAAAAGGGTCCCAGGATGCGTCCACTGCGCTTTCACTGTTTTCATGCCTCTGGTTGGTATTTTCTACTAACCGCACGTTACTGGTTTCAATAACCCGGCGTTGAGCAGCTATCCAAATCCCGTACCCGCGAGTGTTCATCTCATATCCTACCATTACACCTTTCCTAGCCCTAGAATCCAATTTCTTACGCTCCTGCCCGGGTATTCCGACATACGCATCACAACCGAAAGGTTTTTAAATGTTTAACAGATGGTTTCACACCATAATATAACTCGAATGAGGTCTTTTTCTTACTACTGTGACAAACACGGTTCCAACTGTAAGTAAAATAAAGTAAGGCTTCTGACCACAATCCTTTACTTAATCCACTATCATTTAACAATACTCTAATGCCGTCAACGGCAGTATACTGGTATCTTTCGGCAATGCTTATTTTGTTCAGGAGTGTAAGTATTTGAGAGTTCATGTTTAAGGCCTAATTCAGTGCAATAATCTTTAAATTTGGTATTAACAAATTCTGTGCCATTATTGGTTCAGATAGATTTTAAATTCAGGTTTAAGGACCTTTCAGCTTGTTTATGAAAATTTGCAAATTTTTCAAAAACTTCATCCTTACTCTTTAAGGGAAAAACAAGCTTATATGGGAATAGTCATCAATGAGTGATAAAAAGTATCAATGCCCATGAATTGAGCTTACAGGGAAAGGTCTACAAGTGTCCATATGAATCAATTATAAAGGTTTTGATGTTCGGTTTGCTTCAATAGATTTAAATGAAACATGATGGGACTTAGCCTCTTTACACGAGACACAAATTTCAGGTTCACCTTTCAAGTTCTGGAGGGTTTCTCACAGCATTCCTTTTTAAAGTATTCTTAATGTAGTCGAGATTAATGTGAGCAAACTTTTTATGAGTTAAATTGACATTTTCAGTTGAAAAAGAAACTTGGTTATTATCAACACTATCACACCTTACTTTAACATTAACATAGTAGAGACCTTTAGAAAGTATTGCATCAAACTGAAAATCCTTATTTTTAAAAACAGAAATATTAGAATTTTTACCTATAAACTTATAACCTTTAGAGTCTAAACATGGTCCTGACATTAAATTTACTCTTAATTGCGGTGCATAGAAAATATCATACATAACATAGGTTTTAGCATTAATTAAAAGGGCTATATCACCCTTACCTTCAATAGGAGTACTGATCCCAGAGACCGCTCCAACAAGTTGTTGCGACCGTATGGGTTTAAAATTCATAAACCAGTCCTTGTGTTTGCAGAAGTGAGATGATGCAGCACTATCAAAAACAAATGAGTTCGTGTCAAAGTCTACAGACATGGCTTGGGTTATCAAACCAGCTACTTTGTTACTTCTGGTTTCCTTCGGTTTTCATGTGATGTGGTACACTTTGAGGCATAGTGCCCCCTCTTGTTGCACTTGTAGCAAGTCACCTGGCTTCGTGGTCTTGAAGTGCTTTGTGAAATACTTCTTGAACTGGATGAAGATTTTGTAGACTTCCGGTTTTCCGCTGTCAGTTTTAATAGTAAGTTTCTGCAACTTGTATGTATATAATTCTTCGGATAAGTCCTTTCTTCCTCAGAAAGTAGCAAATTGACTGCTTTATCATAAGTAAATGCAGTACCTTCCCAAGAGTAGATTGTTTGAATAGGTAGAAAAAATTCTGAAGGGAGGTGTCTTGTAAGCTGGAAAATTTGATCGATAACTGGAACTGGAGATCCAGCTTCTGCCAACTGCGTCATTATATTGGACAATCTGTTTGAGTACAGACCAATACCGTCTTCTTCGTTATATCTCGATTCGAAAAATTCTTGTTTTAAGTTCATTATTCGAGCTTTACTATCAGGCCTGAAGTGACTTAAGTTTATTCCAGGCATTGGGTGCGTTCTGGCTCGTTTCTAACAACACTCGAAATTTCGGGGAGGTGTTGAGATAAATAGTCGAAAGGGCTTTGCCTTCCCTCAATTTATAGTCTCTAATTGTAGCTGGGTCAGCATCTTTAACTGGAGCTGTTTCTGTGTGGTTGACAATCTCCCATCCACCTCTGTCCATCACTAGCATACGAATATCCACAGACCATGTGGAATAATTGTCACTTGTCAAAGGTTTTATACTATATACAGACTCCATATTTCTGGGCTGTAAACTGGAAACAAGAAAATCCAATTCGGGCTCTAGGCCCGAATTGTGTCAACCATTACGAAGGTGTATGTCACTGGGTTGGTGATCGCGTCATAGCTATGGATGACTGACGTAATCGACGGTAATGGTGACGTCAAACATACGGCTCACTTAGTAAAAATAGCTTGGGGGAAAAACGGCTTTTTCTAACAGTCAAAATCGGGTCTATTTTGACTGGGGTACTAACTAGATTGTTGGGGTCGAATCTTATTATTATCTCGGAAATAACTTCCGAAATGCAGAGTGTGGTATGTTTCACCGTTGAAGAAAAACTCCATAAATAAGCAGACTTAATTTAAAAATATTCGATGGTTTATTTACAAAAATAATAAGATAAAACATTTTAAAATAAAGCAAGCTAACATCCTACAGCAGCAACCGTACCTACGGCTGCACTAGCTACAGCACATAGTAAGCACATGGCATGCACACCTCATACAACTACTTCTGCCACGCAGTATAAATAACAAGGATGTTTTACATAAGGCAAGGGTGTCTTCTTCCTGAAAACACTTTAATGGAAAAATGCAAATGTAAAAGAGTGACGTAAACACGGGAAACAATCCCGATTAATCTGATCATGAATGACGTCATACAATACAATGACCGGTTAACTTAAAATAACAAAATTTAAGGAACAGTATAAAGAACATTGGGGAAGTTAAAGTGAACAATACGTACGTGTATGAAATTCCGATGTTTAGGAAACGAGCGTTACGTACCGCTGAAGCTTATTGCCGAAGTTCTAAAAGACGATACCTTAACGACGTCATAGTTGTGGCAAGATTTGTAATAAGGGCCCCCCCTCTTTCGGTCTAAGGCAAAGTATTTAATTTAAATGAGAAAAACCGAAAGAGGGGGGGCCCTTGGTGCAAATCTTGCCACAACTATGACGTTAAGGTATCGTCTTTCAGAACTTATCACTAAACAGCAGGAAGTTTGTGAGGGGACGTGAAAGGCTGTAAATAAGGGAAGAATACTGATCCCCCTTGTTCAGTCGAAGTGCAGGCTAGAACTATTGACAGCTGAACAAAACACTTGTTGACAGCTTCAAAAAACGAGGGGATTCTAATACCCTTCCTCAACTTCGAAAACTATTCAATCTCTGATTGGTTGCTTTTCTGACAATCATGTCGACATAGTACATGCCTTCCTCTTGAAGGATTGTTGTGGGTTTCAGGGATCGCAGAAAAAAAATGGTACAGTTGTGTTAGATGCACCTCCTTGCCAAGTTAGGCGATTTTGTGTTTGGTGTGGTAACCATGCGATTTTGGCAATTTTGTTATTTTTGTGGCAACCCAGTTTGAATGGCTAGTTGTGTGCATTTGTTTACGTGATATAATGGCAGCCATGTTGTGAAATATTAATGATGTATTTTGGATAGTATTAAATGTAGATTTTTGAGAGATAGGCATACTTTTCAGGGTTGTTAGAGGTATAAAGTGGGAGGCTAAATGAGGTTTATTTCAAATTAACTGTTAATTTAGATGTGGTTTGATGGACTTACATGTTGGTTATGTTATGTGTTTCTATGTTTGAGCTTTTGAAAATGTTGTGGTTGATTTAAAATGCGGTGGGTATATGCAACAAATGCCAAGGGGCGATTTTTTGCCAAATCTGTTGTTTGCTTGGCGGGGTTTTTAGGTATGCCGGTTTTTACTCTGGTGTTGCCAATTTGTGTTTTAGTTGCTTTTAGGATTTTGTTTTGTCTTGTGTTTTACATCATTTATAGGTGCCATGAATGGTTTTTTTACTTTCTTTAGTTTAGTAATATTATGTTGTTGCAACAGTTTTTGAATTTTGCGATCTATGTTTGAATTTGGCATTTAATCGTTAGCAAGCAACATGGATGCATATGGTTGTATATTAAATTTATTTTGTTCTTTTATTATGCTTGCAGTATTTAGTGTAATTGAGAAATATCAGGGGATTTCTGTGTCTAACCTAGAGGCGATATAATGGAAATAGATCCTTTTTTATATTCTATTGTCAACACCTATTTTTTCAATTGAATTTGTGCTGCAATTTATATTTAATGAAGAAATATATATTTAACCAAGGCGTATTTTATGTTTATTTAAATGAGTTATTATTAGTTGAATATACTGACTTTCTTTAGCGGGGGGTTGGGGGGGGGGGGCAGCAGCCCCCCACCACCTAACAAATTTCTAATTATTTTTAAGCTTTTATTTTTTGCATTTATGTGCTTTTAAGATCCCGTGCACGGCTACGATTTTATTAAAGCTAGCAGCAAGTTTGTGTTCCAATTTATTTTGGTTACTATATCTGTTCTATATTTTGTTTACATTTCGCACTATTGTGTATGTTTTAAAGTAGCTGTTGAGGATTTGTGTCATGTTTTTGGAAGTTTATTATTGCCATTGGTAAGTTTGTTTTGAAGTTTTTTTTTTGGTTGTTATTGATATTTTTTTTACATTTGTTATTGATATTTTGTTTACATTTGTTAATTTAAGCATAACATGTCTGCGTAGACCTGTTTTGGAACCAAAAAATTTTTGTCGCCAAAGGAGGTGCGTCTGACACATCTGCTCAAAAAAAAGACTCCAGCGGCCCTTAATTATTCAAGAGAACACAACATTGAAACTCAATGCAAAATATACTCAAGAATATTGCTTATTCAAAACTGTTTCTTTAATAAATGAAATATATGTTCTTGTAACTTACAACTGCTTCTTATTAACATTAAATAAAATATTCTAATAACATTTATTTGAAATGTGAGCATCTTTCAATGATATTGACGTTCAAGACATGGAAAAGAGGTCATGAGGGAGATGCCAAATTATTTATGATTGCAGATACAAGCCTAATTAATTACTTGCACCTACTGCAATGTTTCTAGCATAGCATAGCAACACAGAAAAAATATTCATAATAAAATGTTCATATGAGTTATATAACTTACAGATGAAAATACCAAGGACTTGGCTTCAGGATCTTCCTTACTTATTTGCAGAAGATACTTAACAACAGCATTGGTTTTTGTTGAATAAAATCCCTGAAATAAAATATTTAAGTTTATCACCATGATTTATAAGGTAAAGAGTATTTACAAAAATATATTTTAAAAAATAGGACAAAACAAAATTTACTGCATAATGTCATGATACTATTTAAGTAGCTAAATATAAAGCCATAATACAGCAAGAATTTATGGGCTTGCTAGATCTTACTTTTCATAATTATTTTTGCTTATTATCAGGTTTACCCTAGCTATATAATCAAAGAACTTCCCAATAAACTATAAGACTAACAGAGGAGAAAGATACTCTTTAATGAGACTTGTTTCTGAAAAGACTGAACCATGCTTACAAGCCCATGCACATTCCTTTAGTAAGCCTAACTTTACACACACACACACAGACCCCCCCCCCCTCCCAAAAAAATAGTATTCCAGCAAAATGTTTTGGTAATGCAAAAACAACACTACTGAAAATATTTTTATAAAATTTACTAATTCTAATAAATGCAGAATTAAAAATAAAATACATAACACATACATTAAATACATAAAATATTTAATGATATATTTTAAGACAGTTCTCCAGCATCCTCATAAAACATCTTCAAGAGTAGAAAATGATTTGTATAGGTTTGAAATTTTTTTCTTTCTTTCTTTTGTTGTTTGTTTCACCAGAAATGGAGGTATAGTGTTAATAATCCACTATTTATCATAATTGCAATAGAAGTAAGGAAAATATTTAGAGCTGACATAAAATTTATAAATTAAAAAAAATTAAATAAAAATTCATATTTACTGATATTTCAATGAAGTTACTCCAAAGATATCAATGAAATCATCCACAGGAGGTCATATAAATTACTATTAGAATACTGTAGAAACTCTAAGTTTTTAAAATGGCTAATGAAATTACAAAACCAAATATAAAATTTTCATGCATGCAACATCACTATACAGTTTCCAACATTAAAGAGATACATAAATACTATACAACTAAAATATAACACACCTTTTGGCAATGATATGAGTTAAATTATTTAAAGACCCATTTCAAAAAGTTCACTGAACAAAATTATACATAATTAGCAAAATAAAAAATAAGGCCAAGTTCATTAAGTTTTCTAACAAGTTTGCTATCTGGAATTTATATAGTATTCAAGACAATATTAAACAGTTGCAAACTAATTTAAGCAAACAAACAAAAATTTAATAAAAGGATTTGAAAGAAGTATTCACTAAAGATATAGATTATGAAAAGTGATGACAGTACAGATTAAGAAAAACTCCTTTTCAGCCTTGCTCATTTTTGTTAAATTAGAATTAATGCACATAAAAATATTTTTATAACTTAAATCTTGGATGTCAATGTATTTTCGAACTTAAATGAATCATGAATTCTTAAATAAAATGAAGCGGTGTAATGGATATCTGTTAGAATTCCAGCCTAAAACTAACTGACAAATTTTAAATAAATTCAAAAGAAAAAAAATTAGAATTTCTGAAAATTTTACTTCTGGATAAACGTTGAAATACCATGCCAAAGACAAAAATTTTATTTCCCAAAGAATTTTTAATTTTTGCAATAGAGAGAACAAAAGAATCTGAAACCACGCTTCTTTGACTATCTTACTTTGACTGGGATACCTTCCTCCTCTTCCTGTTCTTTTTTATTATTTTCAATAAAGTAAACATCAGAAGCAGCAGTAAATTCACGACAGAGTGGGCAACGTATACCTTGACAGATGAATCCTAAACTGTTTGTGAAATTTCTTTTAGTGGATAACAGCTGCTCTATGCAGAGAAGACAAAGGCTATGACCACACTGAAGGACAGACCACTGAAACAATGTAGAAGGAATATGCTACAAAATCTTTCTAATTAATTTCAAAATAAAACAAACACCAAGCAAACTTAGTGTTAATTATAATCCCAGATTTGTTTTATTACTTACACAAAAAAGTTGCATATTACACAGTGTATTGACAGAAAAAATAGCTAATAAATTTCAAATGGAAATATACTTTAGATGATGAGAATACTTTTCATAAAGAGTTAGTATAGAAATTCTTTTTAAAAAAAAAGTGATTTTTTTAAGAAAGAAAAAATTTCCTTAAGAATACTGACATCTATCTTATAGTGTTCATACTCTTCAATTTTAGGGATTCTTGAGTATACTGAGTTTTCAATGTATTTGGTACTGCATACTCATTAAGAAATCTAATATGAGACACCATTTTGTCTCCTATCTTTTTTTTATACAACTAGTAGCAATGACAATAGAAGTTATGAATTGCATTCTACCAATTCTTCAAATTTATTGAGCCATATGCTCTTCACAAACTTATGACTTTTTTTTTCACACAACAATGAAGACAGAAGTAGGGATAACAGTGCATATACTACTTGTCACATTGAAAGAAAATCTAAGGTTGTGAAAAACTCCTTTGATAGTTTCTGATGACATTTCTTGCCAAGCCCTGACATTCAAATTCATACATTACAAGCTATCAATTTTTCCTCCTTTGAGCTTCCCAAGATTTATGCTATCATTAAAACATTGCATCACTTTATCTTCAGTAATAGTCTGTCATGTTCTTCATTATGTATAAATATAATTAAGGGTTAAGGTAATGCCTTAAGTTTACACCCTGGACTCTCTATTTGAAAGGCCTGTATAAGTAGAATATTCAACAAATGACACCATATAACTTTTATAATAAATATTCACATTCTTATACAATACTCTACAGGGGAATGAGGAACTCAATTCACTATCAGAAAACTGGCTGCAAAATTTTTCTCAGCAATCAGAAATAAATTATTATATAAATTATTATATATATATATATATATATATATATATATATTATATATATATATATATATATATATATATATATATATATAAACAAAATTGAATGCAT
The DNA here is from genome assembly GCA_907164885.2 of Dolomedes plantarius. Classification (NCBI taxonomy): domain Eukaryota; kingdom Metazoa; phylum Arthropoda; class Arachnida; order Araneae; family Dolomedidae; genus Dolomedes; species Dolomedes plantarius. The sequence continues at coordinate 56,614,260 of OU015494.1, read as the reverse complement.
AACAAAATGAAGTTATTCAGCATTATTTTGAGTAATAGCATTTCAATATTTCAGAAATTTTAAAACACCTGTGAAAAACTTATCACTGAAACACATAAATAACACTCAACTATACCCATAGAGGTAACAATTTATATCCATACACATAAATATGCAATTTGTACCAATACATGTATATAGAATTTTCCTATGATGTGTTTTGCATAAAATTACATCCAAGAAATTACATCAAAGCAATTCATGATAAAAAATACTCTAGAGAGAAAAGGTACACATATGTGAATTAAACACGTGGTTATAAGATAAAATGTGAAAAATATATGAAATATTATACTAACAGAGCTTTCAAATATCTGTTGACAGATAGGACAGCTTTCTTCAAATGGGGCATTATTATTTTCAGCCTGTAAAACACAAACATACGTAAGATAATAAAAAACTTTGGAAAATCAATAAATAAATCAGTATTTATTAAAGTTCACACTTTTCATCATTGATTAGCAATGATTTATTAGTAAAATTGGTAGCATTAAGAATAAATATCCGCATTCATATACTTTAATGTTACAAATTTAATTTTAAAAAATTCAATTAACTTCAAGAACCATGTGTCCAGGAAACTCCAAAATACAAAACTAACACAAAAATATATATAACTTTTGGCTTTATTTTCACATATGGGAAGAGGTTAATCTTTTGTTTGGCCTGATATATACTGGAGGTCTTCCAGTTTGGCATGTGTCTTGAAACATGAGCAGGTGGTGTTTAGCAAACTACAAAATACTATAAAATGAACCAACAAAACTTCAGTGTAAATGATGTAATCTAAATGTGTGTACTTTATATAACTTTCCACCAATTTAAAGTACATTTAGAAACTATTTGTAATGGTAAACTTACCTTGTATTATAAGGTATCAGGGTGTCTACTACTTTTAAGAAAGTCAATTTCATGACTTTTCATGACCTTAAAAATAAAATTTCATGACCATTGAAGTACATACTAATGTTTAAATGAAATTAAACCTCCCCTCTCCCCCCGGCTCGTCTTTCAACTATATTCAGCTTATTATTTAAGTTCTTATCAGGGAAACCTTATTTTTAAAAAGTTGGGATTACAACCATGCAATACTAACTAGTTTTATTACTGTTATACAAATTCCAGATATGATTGTGACTGAAACACCCATGAAATTTATCGATGCAATGTAAAACACCTTGAAAGTGAATGATGCAAAAATTAATCATTCTCCTGTGGTTTCTGTAGTAATCTTGTTACAGTTACTACAGAAACCACATTAAAGTAAATGATATTTAAATAATAATTTTTCAATAATTCTACACTGATACAATTGTAAAATAGTTGTATCAATGTTTAATTTGAGTTAATTTTTGCTTAATTTGAGGAACTTTCCTAAACTGCTATGAAAACATCAAGATGAAGAACAACTCAAACTGGACTGAGCCTCCTCGAAATTTCACTATTTTGTAACTAAAAGTAATATAAAATTTACTAAAATTACATAGCATTTAATATTAATATTTAATAATAATATTAAAAATTATAAAATTTAATATTATATAATCTAAAAGTCCATGCACAATCTTGTGTAATACGTTTCTGTAAATGTATAAAACAATTTGGAGCAAAAGTATTGAAATTAAGACAGTAAATAAAAATTTTAAAAATTTGAGTTTTTATTTAAAAATTAAATTTCGAATAAGTGTGCAGTTTTAAAAAATTTTACATTTAAAAATGTACTTTTAATTCAATGTTAAAATGCAATACAGTAAACTCCAAAGGGGGGGGGGGGGGACACGACGGTCCTGGGCGGAGGAATAGCGCCCTTTACACGTACGTTCTTTCTCGCGTGAAACCACGATCCCGCGCGATTGAGTGCACGTGTGAAGGTGTCGGAGAGGCAGGGAAAGCTGCTTTGGAGCGTACTTCGAGTTTTCCCGCGCGCAATCTCCAAGCACTCCAAGAGCGTACGTGTAAAGGGCGCTAAACGTACGCTCTTTTGCGAGTGCTTGGAGCGTGCGCGCAATCCCGTACGCTCCAAGCACTCGCGAAAGAACATACGTGTAAAGGGCGCTAATATCTCCCGTGGAAGAGAGCTTCATAGTTGAATGCATCGCCTGTTACGTCATTGGCGGGAGAAAGCTTCGCCTTCACCCATTACATAACGTATACTCGGCGGGAAATCTGCATATCGAACTTAGTCTGTTACGTGGGGAGAGAGAATACCTCGAGCGCAAATGACAAGAAGCCAAAATCTATATGGTAATTGTTAGGAAAGAGTGTCATTTTTCTCGACGCCGGAAAGCTTGTTGACTACGCCGTGATCTGTCGTTTGCATATACTAAAATAATATATATATTTATACTTTGTCTCTGTTCAGCGTCATCGACTCATAATATCGCCGTTGTGGTGACGTAGTACAGACCGCGATCGTAATTTGGTATGACGTCATTACGGCAGCGGTATAAATCGTTTGTTTAAAGATGATGTTGGACAGTTGGCAACATGTGTATGCAAATCTTAGATCCGGGTAGTTGACGAATTTTTGTTCGAATGTAAGTTACTTGCTGACGGCTTCGCACGCTGGTTGCGTTTGTTCTTTTTCATTTTTACTTCGTTGTAATAATATGTTTTTCAAGTTTTTGTTTATATGAAGTTTAGTTATTACATAAGCTTTGGTTTTTTTTTTTAAACTTATGCCTGCTACTTCAATTTCACGTATAATTTAATGCACTTTATCTACCGGCATCCACTGAACTTCAAGGGTTATGGGCCCAGCACGCTTTTTAAGCCAGTAGAAGTGCAACGTGAAAGAAGTTAAAAGTATAAAGTTATCAAAGACGGCGGGCCCCTGATATCAGACGACTACATCGATGAGAGTCGCCGGTCTCTACGGAGCTATGAAAATTAATATCGCTGACTCCATTTAATATGCTGGTCGTGAAGAAATATTTTGGGTGAATTTTTGTTTAAAGAACTTTTTGCAGCAGTTGTTCATCAAGTATTAAGGAACATTATTGGTTTCTCCTACTATAAATGAATATGGAAGTAGTCATCAAGCCTCTCGGACCTGAAAATTATGATTCCTGGGCACAAGATGTAAAAGTGCTTTTAATCGAGCGTGATGCCTGGGATATTACTCAAGGTACCGAAAAAGCTCCTCCTGAAGGTGCGAGTGCTAAGGAGGTAAGAAACTTTCTCCCGACGTAATAAGGGATTTAGTGTTATATATTTACATGTAACTGAAGAGTATCGTTCCTTACTACATGATATTGATGACCCTAAAATTGCATGGGATACGCTTAAAGCCCATTTTCTGCCAGATTCTAGAGCAAGAATTATCGATCTTTTTCCAATAAATCCTTTATGGACCAATTTTTCCAATGTCGTTTAGAACCTGGAGAAGAGATAGGTTTGTTCGGAGCTCGGCTCCAAAGCCTTGTAAACAAATTAGCTGAGGTGGGGAAAAAGCCAGATGATTGGCATCATGCTTTTCAACTTATTAGATGTTTACCCACAGAATTTGCAGCAATAGTGCAAGCAATTTACAGGTGGAATGACGTGAAATTTACCCCAGCTAATGTTATAAGCGAATTAATAGCGGAAGAAGCTAGGCTAAAGCAAAGCAGACGGGATGTAGAAGAAACAGAAATGAACTACTCAAGAGCAAGGAAAAACCCCTCACACAGCCAGAAATATAAAGGCGGCAAATATCAGAATACGATAACAAGGGGAAAAACGGAAGTGCTTTCTTTGTGGAAAGGTGGGTCACTTAATAGCCTCTTGCAGAGTTAAATTTCCGAAACAAGATGTTTCTAGTGCAAATCAGAACTCTAACAATAATAGTCAGAAGATAGGCGGGGGAACCAAAGGTAGAAAACCAAAGAATAACCTGACAGAACTGGTGAACAATATTGAAGATGTAAAATATAATAAACAAACGTGGCTTTTTGACACAGGTGCAAGTTCCCATTTTTCATGTAACAAATCCCTATTTTCCACCTTTAAAAAGGTTACCAACACAAGGATGTCAGTAGCTATAGACGGTCTAACTTTTCCAGTTGAGGGAAAAGGTGACGTAGTATTGTTTATAAATAACCGGAAAATAATCCTTTCCGATGTCCTGTACTCTCCCAAACTACGAAGAAATCTGATATCCGGTAAACAACTTGACAGTCAATGGAAAACATTTATAGGAGGGAATGGAAAAGTTGTAAATGACGAACATGGAAGATTCGAATTTGAAGCGAAGCTAACTAATGGATTATATTTTCTTCACCCCAAGTATCCTAAATTTAAAGAGAATGAAGCATACGCAATAGGTGGAGATCTAAAAGAGTGGCATAGAAAATTTGCCCATATAAACATGAAACAAATTGTGAATACCAGTAAGCACAATAGCGTTAGAGATCAACCAGGATTAAAACATAAAGAACTGTCGTGTGAAGTTTGTAAAATTGCTAAGTCGCGACAAATATCACACAAATCGATATCAGGAATAAGATCCACTAAACCCTTCCAGTTGCTTCATACAGATGTATGCGGGCCTCTGCCCACAAAATCAAGAGAAGGCCATCGGTATTTCTTAACAATAATAGATGACTTCAGTCGTAAAGTCACTGTTTTTCCATTAAAAGAAAAATCTGAAGTGTTTGAAACGTTTAAGCGTTATCAAGAGCTGAACGATTTCTAAATTCGAAAGTTGTCACAGTTAGGTCTGACAACGGCCTCGAGTATTGCAGTTCTCAATTCGAAAAATATCTCGACGAGCTTGGCATCAATCACGAGCACACCAACACGTACACGCCTCAACAGAATGGGATGAGTGAGCGGTATAATTACACTGCTATGGACGCTGTAAAAACTCTCCTAAAAGACGCAAATTTAAGTGAAGGATTTTGGGCTGAAGCGCTATTACACTTTACGTACACACGTAACATAGTTTGTCATGACGGCCAGATCAAAACCCCCTTCGAGCTTTATGGCGGGAGAAAACCATCTGTGAAACATGTGAAAGCGTTCGGAACTATTGCCTACGTTAGTGTTCCTAAACAACGAAGATCAAAATTACAGATGAGGGCCAAGAAGGGTATTCTCGTGGGATACGCAATGAAGACTATGGGTTATCGAATCTGGATTCTCGAAGACAGACAACTAGTAGAAACACTTAGGGCCTGTTCACATAGGAGTCCGTTGCGTTGCGCTAAGGAAAAAATGACGTTGAGACGCAACTAAACCAATCATATGCCTCCAAACGATTAGCAATGAAATTTTTAACGCCTATGATTGGTTTATTTTAGTCTCAACGTCATCTTTTTCTTAACGCTACGCAACGGACTCCTATGTGAACAGGCCCTTAATATCAAGTTTGAAAAGGAAAGCGCTAGTGGTAGCGTACTGGAACCAGGTAAAGAAAGCACTTGCAAGAAGGAGTATAGAAAATCTGAACCGAAGAAAATCTACTTTAAGATTGATAATGAAAGCGATTCCGATTCAGAATATGAAAGTTCGACGGAAGACCTGAAACATTCAGAATCTGAGTCAGAATCAGAATCAGAAGATCGAAATTCAAGTTCAAAAGAATCCACTAAGAAAAAGGAAATAATATGGGTTCGAACAGCCGTACCAAGGAAAGACGGATCTCGAAATGATATATATTATAAAATAAAGGGTACGAAATCAAGGCTGAGGTCATACAATGATGTGGAAAATTGCTGCAAGTCGCATAATATTAAGTATAACGAATCAGACTTTTCATTTAGTACAAACGATACATTCAGCGGGGAAGTAAAGTCTAGAGATGAAACCAGTAATGTCGTAGCAAGTACGAGTAGTGCCTGACTAGACGTATAAATCCCAAGTTGTTACAATTCAGCCCTGAGAAAGCCTGAAGCGGAAGACTGGTTCAAGGCAATGGAAGAAGAAATTTTAATGATGAAGAAGCGTAAAGTATGGGAATTAGTACCAAAACCTGATAAGCCGAAAATTCTCGGTAGTCGTTGGGTTTACACGACGAAACGAGACAGCAAGAATAAAATTGTTTCCTTTAAAGCTCGTTTGGTAGCCCAAGGTTTTCGACAGCATAAAGGCGAAAGTTACGACGAGGTTTTCAGCCCAGTGGTCAACTTTACAATCATCAGACTCTTCTTTGCCATATTTGTAAGCAACTTAAAGTGGAAGCATTGTCAACTAGGCGTAAAAAAACGCATATTTGTATGCCCCCCTTTCAGAAACCATTTATTTGAAGCAACCTCCAGGATTTTTAAATCAAGATAAACCGGATTACGTTTGTCTCTTAAAAAAAGCTCTTTACGGACTTCACCAGAGTGCCCGTGAGTGGTTTTACGAGATACAAGACGTTTTAGAATCAATTGGTTTTATAAAGATTTCCTGGGCAAACTGCGTTTACATCTATGAAAATAACGTTATTTTACTACTTTATGTAGACGATATTGTGTTGATTGGGAAGAATGAAAAATTCATAAAGCTGATTATCGGGAAATTAGAGAAGAAACTTGAACTGAAAATCCTGGGTGAAACAAAAATGTTACTTGGAGTTCAATTTGAAGAAAAAGACAAAAAGTTAACTATCAATCAAACTACTTAAATTGAGAAAGTATGGAAAAGGTTTGACAAGTTTAAACCACCTATAAATTCACTTCCTATTTCAAAAGGGGTATTTTTGTCAAAATCCCAATGCCCTCAAACAGAAGACGAAAGAGTTGAAATGGGAAAATTTCCATATAGAAGTTTAATCGGATGTTTATCTTTCATAGCTGGAAGAACACGTCCTGATATTAGTTTCTCAGTAAATTTGTTATCCCAGTATCAAAGTAATCCGGGAAAAACTCACTGGAATGCATTACTAAAACTTCTGGGTTATGTTTTCTCTACTCGGCAACTAAAATTAAACCTTCACAATATCAATAGTTTAAAGTTGCATGTTTACTCGGATGCTGATTTCGTCTCAAACCGAGATGACAGAGTATCAGTTGGAGGTTGTATAGCCTTGATAGATGAAATTCCAATCCAATGGCGGACCTTTAAACAGAAAAGTGTTTCGTTATCGTCAATGGAAAGTGAATTCATATCCTTGACAGAAGCAAGCAAGGAATTGATGTGGCTCTCCCGAGTTTAAGAATGTCAAAAGAAAGAAGTAATTACTGATGCTATACAAGAAAATATTTTGTGGTGTGATAATATGGCTGCGATAGATTTCTCAAAATCGCCTATCGAAAATAATCGCACAAAACACATAGATATCAAGCTTCATTTTATTAGAAATTTACTTTTCGAAAGATGCTTTCAACTTAAGTATGTGAACACTAAAAGGAATTTGGCCGACATTTTTACGAAACCTTTAACGAAAGAAGGGTTAAAGAACTTTTGTGACAAAGTTTTTGTTTAATTTAAATTTTTATTATAAGTATAAAAGTCCAGATTTCACTTGTTGATCTATGACATTTTTCTCCACAATTATGCTGTGTGCAGAGTGGTTTTTGTATCTTGAATATACATTTTCTATTCAAGTTTAAAAGTCCCAAGTTCTCCTGTGTGGGTTCGTGGCAAAATTATTTTTGTGACTCAAATATTTGTCTGTGTTTTAATTTAGTGTTAAGAAGGTGAAAGATTCAGAAATTCAGCTGATAAACTTTAAGTGTTCAGAGTCAGTGTCTTTAGGAAGAACCAAATTCATTTCTTTACTTATTAAATTAAATGTTTACACTGTGTTGTAAATATATTATGAAACGGAATTGTGAAGAATATTGAATAGTAGTTTTTGATTGTGTATTTAAAAAGTTTTTCTTTATATCACTTGAATATTTTAAAAATTGTATTCGCACAGTGTAAATGATTCAAGTTAATGTTTAAAATGTGTTTATTTAAACTGAATTAGCAAATATATTGCAAAGTTGAAAATATAATGTGTTAATATATATTTTTTTTTTTTAATGCTTTACGACGTCGAGAGGCGGGCCATTGTTAGGAAAGAGTGTCATATTTTTCTCGACGCCGGAAAGCTTGTTGACTATGCCGTGATCTGTCCTTTGCATATACTAAAATAATATATATATTTATACTTTCTCTGTTCAGCGTCATCGACTCATAATATTGCCGTTGTGGTGACGTAGTACAGACCGCGATCGTAATTTGGTATGACGTCATTACAGCAGCGGTATAAATCGTTTGTTTAAAGATGATGTTGGACAGTTGGCAACATGTGTATGCAAATCTTAGATCCGGGTAGTTGACGAATTTTTGTTCGAATGTAAGTTACTTGCTGATGGCTTCGCAGGCTGGTTGCGTTTGTTCTTTTTCATTTTTACTTCGTTGTAATAATGTTTTTCAAGTTTTTGTTTTTATGAAGTTTAGTGATTAAATAAACTTTGTTTTTTTTTTTTTAACTTATGCCTGCTACTTCAATTTCACGTATAATTTAATGCACTTTATCTACCGGCATCCACTGAACTTCAGTAATACTAGAGTTCACCGAAAGAAAGACCGATCTGAACTAGTTCGTTCACGAACTACACTTCTCTATTCAGGATCAACGCTGACTGAAGCTCTATTCTTATTTTTAAAAATATTAAAATTGTGTTTTTCCGCTGTCCAACTTCTTCTCTCTCTTGTTAGCATTGTGCACCACTTGTTCGCGATAATTTTAATGCTTTACCATGTTTACTTCTGCTGTGTGTTTCTTCTTATCTCGTATTTTCGTCACCCGAGGGGTAGCCCCAGATGACGACATATACTCTCCTTTCTGTGAAGGGGAGAAAGAGCGTTTGTTCCTGCAGTGGGGAAGAATACAATGCATTTATCTCTCTTCCGATGCGGCGTCACAAAGCAAGCAAAAATTGATCTTCGTGTTTTTGAACCAGTTAGGAGCATATTTTCTATTCTACATTATATAGATAAAAAAATTTTTAAATTGAAAAAATTCGTGACCTTTCCTTTCAATTTTGTTACTTTTCATGACCGTTTTCCCCATATCGTGACTTTTCGTTACTTTTCATGTTAGTAGACACCCTGGGTATGGTTCACTCAGCACCTAGATAGAGTGTTACAACTGTTAAGTACACGGGTCAAGTCAATAAGAGGGTTTATCTTTAATAAACTTTGCAAATTAGAAAGAAATATATGATAGCCATTGGTCTAATACTTTATATTTGTTTTGTTAAACATTCAAAGACAAAGAAGGAACCCTGATCTAACAAAAACATAATCATAGAATAGCTGGTTATATTTCTAAACTTTTCAGGACTCTTTTAATCACACTGTCTCTCTATGCACATTGATACTGAAGTTAAACTAGCTAACACCATAAAACAAAGTTATTATAATAAGTGCTCTTTTAATTCAAAGAGACAATTGACATCAGTGCCAGTCAAAATTAATTGTTTGTGGACACCAATCTCTTCAAATTTACACGAGGCAATAATGTTCACAAATGAAGGCACACACCTTCCCATAGTGCTTATTTGCAGGTGATGTGAGAGACCACTCACTTGAGGGTAGATATTACTCCAACTTAACCAAACCTATTTTAATCTACTTACATGCAGTTAGTTTAAATACCTTTACTAGCTATGATACACAAGTCCATTTTCAAACAATCATTGGTTTTTTCGCTTTGATTTAGTATAGATCTATACATTTATAAGAACAGATAATTAGAAGCTCAATGCATTTATTACCAAAACAAAAGGTGCTTTATGTACCTAAAACTTAATTTATTTTGATTTTTATCACCTGATCAAAGCCATATACATTTAAAAGCTACATATTTTATGTTATCTTCCTACACATAAATTTTAGGAATACATAATGCTCTTTACTTTCTGAGAGAAGTACAGAAATCAGTGGACTACTTACTTTCATTGATATCATAATATGTGTGTGCATAAGAGGAAAACTATTAACCTTTCGAAGGAAGATCCAAGCAATGAAAAATCCTTACCGAAATTAATATCATCCATGCATTTAAATTATATATAGTCTGGTTAAATTATAAAATAAATCTTATGGAAACATTTACAAAAGTAAAATAATTTTAATATAAAACTGGTTAACAAAAAGTAAAAATTACCTTTTCTAAATTCTGTAAGTAAAATAACTGGCCTAATTTCTTCCGTAAATCAAACTGGTGAGCTATAATGTCTGAATGATACTGCACTTGTTTCATCTGCACCTGTATGTAACATATTATTATGAATGTAACATTATTAATGTAAGTAACATATTATGAATATGCCTTAGTCAAGGACAAAACTGTAAAAAATGTGTAAAACTGCCAGGAAAAGGAAATTAGAACAGTAGATTCAAGTATTGAGTATGCATTGCTAGATTCATGCTTTAAATTTGATAGAAAATACATTTTTCCAACGTGTCTCAGAATATTTACAGCTTTTGTTTCAGACAAGTGTTTAGAAGCAATTTAGAAATTGCATTTGAAGATCCAACAAATAAAAGTATTTTGTTTATAATCTTCTCCACCCAATTAATTTTAGATTTCTTTGATTCAATTTATATAAAAAATTCTTGGCACATTACATTTATTATTTTTCTTTCATCCATTTCCCTTACTTCATTCTCAAATTATGATGACTACAATTATTATGATTAAATGTTTTTTAAAGTTAGAGCCAAATTTACTATCACTTATTACATGTAAGATATGCATACAATATTAAAAGTCCTAATCCTTACTTCATGAGGTAGCAGAATATATGGTACAGGAGGATTTGGAGGAGTTTCACCAGGCAGAAGGACTCTTGAAGCAATTTTCGCCATTTCTACTTCATCTTTTTGAGACACATAATCAAAACATTTTTTCCACACATTACGAAGAACCTAAAATTATATAAAGTAAATTTAAATTATATAAAAATAAGACACGAACATAAATGCAACACTGAAACAAGTTTTCAAATGCAATAAAACATAAAATTCTTTCTTCCATTAGCTCCCCCCCTCACCAAAATAAATAAATGAATAAAAGAAATTATGTAACAATATCAGTACTAATTTGATAGGAAAAACCTCTTTATATAATACCCTACTGTTATCGAAGCAATTTTGTGCTGAATGTGCCATTAAGTTCCTTATAACACATATTATAAATGCATATATATATATATATATATGTAGACACACAAAGAGAGAGAGAGAATATATATATATATATACATATATTATACATATACATACACACACTGAATTTCAATTAAGAATCAGTAAGTAAAATTCAGAGCATCTTTCTTACAGTTCACTTCATATTTAGTCTTAACAGAGGAAAAGGTGTTGAACACTGTTATAACAATACAATCAACATCTGACAGGATATGCCTAAATTGCCAAGAAATTTGAGGCATCAAATTCAAACATATCTTTAAAAATTTAACAATATGAAGGATTATGAAGAGCCTACAGATAATCTTAAAACGAGAAAAAAAAATACAGTTAATATATTCATGTGCTAATTATTTATAGAGTTCAAATTCTCTTTTTTTTTCTACTGAAGTCTTTCAGTACATATAAGCAGGAGAAGCTTCAAGAAAATAATTCTGAAGTTTTTGAGAAGATAGTAAAACACAGAATGAAAAGAGAGAAACAGTAACAATTAAAACTTAATTTAAAGAATCTAGATGACAGCATTACATTTCCTTAAAACTTTGTGAAGTAAATATAAAAAACAAATTTGTGACAAACAGGTACTAAACTGATGTACCAACTCAACAGAACTGTAATTGTAACCGAAAAAAGAAAGCACAGTAATAAGCTTATTTTGACATTTCTCTCCACTTATACCTGTGATGGTTATAAAGGATGTGAACACACTATAATTAATATTAGGGACCTGAAGTAGTCTAGTGATAGCATGTTGGGTACCTAACTGGGGGAGCTCAGCTAAAATCCCGAAGAATACCATTAAATATCTTCATGTCTAGGCTGGATATAGGAACGTTAACCAGAAAGTGATGAAAACAGTTGAAACAGATGAAAAAGTTCATCAAAACAGAGGTGGCACAGAAGGAGCAATGTTGACTCTGCTGAATGGTGCTTCCAGATAAAAAGAAGTCAAGAATTTCTGGGGTTCTGCACTAATGTCTCTGCATTAGCAAATAATAATAATAACAACTAACATAAGAGTATTTATTTGTTCAATCATGGATGTTAGGACTGCCTCTGAGGTTCAGTGGTGACCATATGTGTCCTGTAAGCTGAAGCTCCAGGTTCAGTTTCAAGTGAGTTTAACAGTTTTTTCAAGTTAAAGAAAATATTTGAATTAGAATGGGTGATAACAGTTACATCTTATTAGTATGATCATAATCTATAATGAAACTAAATGCTTTCATTCTGCTATTTACACCAGTTCTCTGGGCTCTTGAGAAATAATAAATAATCATGCATACAGAAATATAAAAATTTATGTTATCAGATTTTGACATTACTTTAAATTACGACTAATGAGAAACTGAACAGGAAGAATCAACAAGTTCACACCATATTTCACTATAGCAGTGATGTAATAAAAGCGATACTGAGGACATAAATTCTGATGATAAAAAAAAAAGAAATGCTAAATAGAAATTCAACCTTAAATTCCTTTTTTAAGGCATCAATAAGTTTCAACTCATTTGCTCCATCTTCAGCACATTTAGTTACACGGTCCAACTTTTCAGGACTTACAGAGGAGCCTGGAAAAATATAAGTATGCATATACTTTAATAAATACAGGTAACTGTGAGCAAACTCATAACATTTAAAAAATAAATTGTATAATACAAACATTTAAAAAAGGAAGGACTTTAATGATCTGAAGTAGGAATGTATTAACACTCATAATCATGAGAATAGTTTACAGATATAATTCACATATTTCATAAAAATACGTTAAATATTCAGTTTAACACTTTAATATTTAATATAAACACAAAAATTTAGCTAAAGTCTCTTAACCATTATTCAGGACAAGCAATACTACAATTCACACTTCTATTACAAGCTTTATAAAGGATATTGACACCAGTTCTTTTACTAAGAAAATTTGAACTTTTTACTAAAGGAAAAGTTTACCTTTGCAAGTTCGACGAATATAGTTTAGAAGGAATTTCAATATAACTTCAAGATCACTGTCTGCATGTGACCCCCGTCTAGAATTTTGGAAACAAATAGTTTCTTCTTCTGTATTAGTTACTTTGGTCTCATCAAAGCGAAACAGTTTAGTTTCATACATCTGGAAAATCTCTTCTGCCTTACAGTATTCACACCTATTGTTAAACAGAAACAACAAAATTTATAAAATTAAAAAATAATAGAAGTCCAAATTTTTAACTTGATTTTAACAGATAAACTAAACACTTGATCAATCTACATAAACAATAACTTGAAATGTTTATGAAATACACTTGTCTACCCTTTAACAAGAAAGTTTTTAAATCATACTCACTTAAAATTATCTCACTATCATTATAAAATAAATTTTTCAATATTTCCAAATTAGTATACCTTTTAAGCAGACATTTTAAAAATTAAATACCATACAAAACTCTTCAACTTTTATCAAAATTAATATTTAAGAGAAAATAAATTCTAATGCTACTCATACCAAAAGCATAATATTTTACAAGAAAAAAAATTATCAGCAATCTGTTTCTTCAAGTATAATTGAGATGCATTTGAAGTCAGAGCTATATGAAGTCTCCTTTTATTTAGATACCTCACTTTCCTGAAAAATATGTTGTACTACTTTTCTGTACAACTTTATAGGGGACAAATATCTAAATTGTTTCATTTGAACAAGGATTTGTCATAAATTATATCAATATATTTTATACAGCAATATAAAACAGAAAGGTGAGACCATAAGAACAAGAGCCTATTTTCAATGACATTGGGGTTCAAGATTTTTGATGAAATAAAATCAATGTATGTAAAAATGTATTCACTCTGATGAGAGATTTAAAACAAATATATTTTGTTCTACTATTTTTTGTTGTTTGACACTTATTTAGTCCTATTTAATCTTGTTATAAGAATAAATATAAAAAAAAACACTTAATTCTTACCTTAAGTCATGTGGTCAGTGTTCCTTCAGACATTAAAAAAAAAATAATTTATTTCAGAGACTCAAGTTATTTAAGTTAGGTTCAGATTCTTGAGCCTATGATCCTTTGAGGGGAAAAATGGAAATTCTTTTTTCAGCTTGAATGTTGATGAACAACGTTATTCTTTCAAATAAAAATAACTTAGGCTTCTTATTGAAACAAATGCATCAATTTGTATAATAATAAATACAAAGCAAAGCCCTATTCATTGCACAATGTTACATTATCTTGCAAATTAATACTATTAATATTACTTTTAAAAAGCATTGATGAAAAGATTAAGCCCCTAAATTTAAATAGCATATATAGATAAATTTAACAAATATAAATATACAAGTCAGTTTTAAGATACTTTAGATGAAGCTACATAACAGCCTAAATTGAAAAATTTATTAGCTTATAAAGAAAGGTATTAAACCTACAAAAAACTATATTACACACGATACTACACTTGTGAAATAAGTTTTTATGGTTTAAAATATAATTTTTTGCTTACATTTAGCACCTGAAAATGGACTCCCATGACAGATTTTCTTCTTTATAACTTTATCAACAATTATTTCCGAATATTTGTCATCCATATAAATTAAAGTTCAAATAAGCTCTATTTAGGTTTTTATCTTGACAAGAAAAATAATTTCACTGAACTTCATTTGTGAGAAATAAATACTTTTGCACTTGTACATTTGATTTTGCCAATAACACATATAAAAAAAATTTTTTTTTAATTATTAACTCACTTTGGACTTTTAGTGGTAGGTCTCAAATGGCAGGATATTGCATCATTCAGAGTTGAAATAGTTGGTTCACAAGAAATTTCACTAATCTTTGTTTTCAGTTTGCATCTGGTATCATGTAAATCCTTAGACATATCAAGCATTTTTGAAAGAAATCCGGGAAAAGAAATGGCTGAAAAACTGATGATTATAAATAATTAGGAGCATACATTCAGCAATTTTCACACATACATATAAGTACACATAGGCACAGTCAAGAGGCATAAATGTATTGCATGGGTAAAATTATAAAATAGTTCATACATATAGCTTTGAAATGTTTAAAAATCACAAATCAATTTTATTTCTATGTGTTAACATTTTACACCTTATTAAGGAATTTTAATATACAATAACATATCACTTCATATAGGGCTAGAAAATTTTTCTGCTTAAAATATTTATATTAAAAAATATAGGGAGTATTGATATTAAGTATTCAAAAGGTTTCAGCACAATACATATACATATAGAATAAATAAATAGATTTAAAAAAATCTGCTATCTATCTAAGTCACAATTTTTAATTCTTAAATAAAAAAGCTCAATGATTACGAGTTGTGTGTTATAAATTAATATTAAAAAAATACATAACAAAAAAATGTACAAGAGAGTCATAATAAAGAAATACATAAGCACTAGCTCTATATCAACAACTATCATGATTTTGTTACATTCAATCTAAGCTGCTTTATATAATTTTTTTTTAAAATTAAGTCATAAAAATTAAATTTAAATTCAGATTAATTATCAATTACCAATTTTCTTTAAATTAACAATCAGATTTCTTTTAATGAAACTAAATTTTCAACAGTTATAAGAAAAATGGAGGCTACTGGGTTCAATTATTTCACAATTAAAATCAAATTTCCTGAACATATACAAAATATTACACAACAGCAATTCTATGAAAAGTCAAAGTAAATTAAGAGTAAAATATTTAAAAACTTTACTTAATTCATCTTGATAATAAGAGCAAGTCTTGTTTAAAATCCTGTATCCTACAAAATTACTTCCACTAACTTTTCCCACAGAAATAAGGATAGCAAAGCAATATAACCAATTATATTGATATAAGACATATAAAAAAGGTATTAGATGAAAATATAATTCCTTTTCAATGAGCATGGGGATATTGTAGCACAAAAACTTAAAAATATTTTAATAAGAAAAGTACTAAGAAGTCTGAAATCAATCCCCTCACCCTCAAATATAAAATTAATTTTGAGAGAAATTGCAGCTTTCAGTTAGACAACAGATATGTTAAATAAAAAAATATATTGAATAATAGGTCTTTTAAAAATTACCTTTTAGCATTGGGAATTTCACTCCGTAAATAACTTTTACCTGGGGCATTTTCTAATAAATCTTCAAGTTTTTCAAGAAATGCATCTCTTTTGCTTGTTGATATATTTTCAAGAATGGCAGACCACCATGCAGATACAGGAAACTCCACTCTTTTCAATTTAAACTTATTCATAATTTGGGATACTTCACTATCTATCTCATCAATGTTTTTTGTGCAATCGTCTAATGTTATTTTATGTTTCTCTATGTAAGTTTGACTTAGTTCTTCAACTTTTGTATTTAACTCAAGTGATGTGAATTTTGAATTAACCTTTATTTCATCTTTTCCAGATACTGATAAAATTTCTGATAAGTGGTATGCAGCATGGATATGTTGAGTTACATCAGTTCTTATGTTTACTTTGTTATCTTCAATAGAGTGCAGAACTTTTTCAAATGTTTCAATTGCATTTGCAAAATCCTTTCGAATAACATAAATTCCAGCCAAACCTAGAAGGTCATAAAAATAAGAATTTTATTCCAAATTGAAGAACTGAATATGAAAATTAGTTCTAAAAATATATGTTTTATATCACCGTAAAAATATGCCCATGCAATATCTTGATTTGAATACAGTTTTTTGTCATTTTGTTCAGCAAGTTCTTCCTGAATAAATGTTTAGTACATATTAAATTTTTTGTAAAAGAGCTATCAACTTAGCAGAAATGCTATCTATGAAGATTGGTTTGGTTTGGAGTGCTACGGTCAACTTTTGCTACACAAGGGCTAATTAGACCTGGACCTACAGTTTAAAGCCAATTCTGAACAGCTACAAACATTCATGCCAATAGCGGGACTCGAACCCACAGGATCTGAACCGAATGCCAGCGCCCTAGCCATTTGGCCATCGCCTGCATAATCTATGAAGAAACAATGTGATAATATTACTCTACTACTTCAAACAAGATTGCAAAAATTGTGACATATTCTCTTAGTAAGAAATATCACTGTTACTAAGTTAATTTAAAGCTGAGATGTAATTCTAGAAAAATAACTAAAAAGAAAACAAGAACACCACACTGAGTAATTTTGTATAAGACCTAGTCTTTTAGAAAACTGAAACAATAGCTAGAGGGCAGCTCTCAGAAATTTGAATAACACCTAGATTTACACCACAGTACAGATCGACAATGCAGCTACCCTCCAGCATGTCTTTAATTACACGAATTACAAAGTGAATTTTTGCTCATTTCCCTATATGAATAAAGTTCAAACATGTGTATTTTAAATTCTTACTAAACACTCAGATAATTTACAATTTTAAGATGACTGACAGCATAGAAAGTAATAACAATTTAATGAATAAAAATCAGAGTATTAATAAAAGTAAGGTATCAGAGTAAATCTTGTGATATAATTTATGCAGAAATATTAACCATTATGATGTATTTTGAAACTGTTTATGATAACAATGAGATCAGAAACAAAATGCATTTACCATTCATTGCCATAATAAGTTTTCTGTGAACATCTTCACATTCATACTTAGTAGTTTTTAGCAAATGAGCAAGTAGTTCTTCTTTTGTCATTTTGCTGTTAAAAAAATTTAATGAAGTTATGATTATATAATATTTAAAGCAGACAAAAGATAAAATATTTTAACATAAAATTTTACCTTAGTTTTTGTACTTCAATATTTTCACGGGTAATCTGAAAATGGCAGCATACTAATTGCAGCCTTCTTAGAGGAAACATAATCTGAAATTTTTACACACAAATATAAAACACAAGTTATGAAACACTGTAATTAACAATAATTCTAATAAGAAAAGTCAGCTCTCTCTACTGCAAGTGATAATTAAATAAAGATATTCAATAGTATTCAAAAGTTTAAAAACCATAACACATGTTTTCATGTAATAAAAACTGCATATAATCTAATAAAGATTTTAATGTTTACTGATGTAAGAAAAACAGGATCTACAGCTAAGCAAAAATGTGTCCTAGTTTGAAACATTTGGTTATGTGATTAAAACTATGTTAACTAATGCAAACCACCAAAGTTAAAAGATTCAAGTTACATGCAATAACACTGTGATGAACCATTCACACATAAATTCTTAATATCAACAATAAAATTGAAACTGATGCTCTTATTACTAGTAGATTATAATTATGTGCTCAATTATTAATTATTTGATTTCAAAAAGTTGCATTCGTTAAGTATTCTCTAAAAATTCTTCTTAAGAAAAATTTAAACAAAATTGGGGTCCAATAAATTATGCAAAAATGCAAAAGGGTACACCATTTGAAAATGTTTCACATAATCCTTAATCTGCTACATTATTTCTTTTTCACTGTACTGCAAGTTCCCCTCGCTTTCATTTGAGAACTTATAGTTCTACCACTGATTTGAGTAAATAACTAGTTCTAAAAGGAAATGGATGATTAGATTAAAAAATAATATAGACTTTTGCAATGCATATACATATATCAGTACTTTACTTTAGATCATATTGCATATTGTCAGCATAAATTCAAAAACTTGCTGCATCATTTAAAAAGCATTTCTATATAATTTATAGGGCCTTAATAATCAATTAAAAAAAATAAAAGTATTATAATAGCTGCAAAGTTATAAACTCTGAATTAAAAGAGCACAGACAAAAAATGTCTTAATAGAACATAATCTAATGTGATATTTAATCTTCATAAATTCAAATTAAAAGAAATTCAATAGCTTAATTAAATAAAAAGATAAAGAGATTTAATAAAATGATTTTTTTATGAAAGCCTTTTTGTTAAACTGTATAAAAGTATAATGCTCTAGTTCTACAATTGTTTTAAACTAAAGAAATTAGTAAAATAATCCAAACTATATCTCAAAGTCAAATTTATTTTCCAATATATTTCAAACTTAAAAACTTAATATGATCTATATATAGAACTCACATATAAATATAATTCACACATTTAAATGACTGACCATACTTTATCATCTTCACTTTTCAACTTAACAAATATGCTTACTCTGCATAAAGGACTAAATTGATTCTTTGTATATATCAATTCTGAAAATCCTTTCCTGGTTATTTAATAAGCAGTGTTCTCATCTAAATAGTTAGAGAATGGATGCCATGTGAAATTTTTCCAGTGCTTTTTAATTTAACCCCTTTTAATTCTTTACTTCTGATTTCTATGTACAAAAAACTAAGCTACTAAAACTTCGAAATTATCACACTTTGACTAAAATAAATACTGGGTAAAGAGTAATTACCAAATACTAGGCATTAACTTTTAAAGAATTTAATGAAATCTTGTCATACTAGTAACAAATATATAAAAAATTCTAAGTATTTTCTTAAAAATGAAAGTCATAATAGAAAAATTCCAACTCTCTCTGAATTGGTATTTAATTTGAATTATGTATGTATCTGCATACTGGTGAAAATAATTAAACAGGATTATAACTAGCTCAACTGTAACATATTTGATATATTAAACCCTTAATGGTGTCTTATCTTGTCATATATCCCTGAAATGAAATTAAAATATAGTTTTCAATTTCATTCAGAGTTTATTTGTCAGTATCAGTCTTTTTGAAAAATGGGTATATTTGACAGTTTGAAAACTTTTTAAAATAAAAGTAAATGTTATGTATCATATTTATAAAATAATGAAGTAACAAAATGCTAAAACATAGCATAAAATTTAACTAGCAGTGTAGAAAAGCAGTCTCTTCAAGGTGAACTCTCACACATAATTTGATCTTCAAATTTGCAATGGTCTTAAACCAATAATGTATATTCCAAAAAATGAGGTCACAGAAATTTTTTCATTAGTGAAGACAAAGAAAAAGCACACACACTCTTAGCACACAAATAACACATAGACACAAAAATGTATAACAATAAGAACAAATACTACATAATACACATATTCAGTGTATCAAACTCTAATTACTGGCTTAAATCAATTTTATTTCTTTCAGGCATTAATTTAAGGGCAAATATATAGCTATCTAATACTAATAATATTTCCTTAAAATCTGAAATATTTCTCACTTTGCTTAGAACATGCCTATCCAAGGAGCATAATTTTACATCTAGGTCATCAAATTTATTAATCTTCTCCATGAAATCTCTTTTACACAATGAATGCTGCTTCAAATAATATACTCTCTCTATGGGTGAAAATTCCAGTTCATGAGTAACTTCTGTTAGTTCTGGCACTCCCATCTATAAAAGAATACTTAAAATTTCAATGGTGAACAAAAAAGCTTCAAGTTTTAACAAAAATTAAAAAGTAAATCAAAATAATATATTAGAGATAGTAAGAAGTAAATATCATCACTTTTTGTAACTTATGCTAGGAAATTTACAAACTGACATTTAAACTTTTCAGTCAAATATTACCAGTATGCTAATACTTCACACATTTCTAAAGAAATTATTTACATTTGCTGTTTGAGCATAAAAATAAGATTATGTTTAATTGTAAAAGTTTACATATTTAAATATTATGATAATCTAATATGTAAAAAAGTATTAACATTGTTTAAAAAATTCTTTAGATTGTGTCCATCATAAGTGCATACATAAATATTTAAACAAAAGCAACTCATCTTTTCTATCATTCCAAACATTAAGCAATTATTTTTGACAGAAAAATGGAAGCAGTTATGGATTGAAATGCTGGGAAAGTACATCACTAAATGGTAGGATAAATGCTAAATCAAGCACTTTTGGATTTATTTATTTATCACTGAAAAAACTGTCTAAAGAAATACTTTAGATTTTTCAGATTTATATGCTTATTGGCTGAATACATGAGCAAGAATAAATGTTTTTAATCCCTCTCCCTTTCCTATATATTTTAAGCATTAAAACAATTCATTATACAAGGTGTGCCTATAAAGTAACTGGAAAAATTTTTTATAAATAAGAAAAATATTACTCATCTTCAAATAAATTTATCTCCTTCAAAATAATTGCCAAAGGAGTCTATACAATTTTTCCAATGTTCTTCAAGTCACCGAAACACTGCTTATTGGTATTGGAACTAACCATTCGCAAAATACGTGCAAAATTTGATTTAATATCCGAGATGTTTTCAAATCTCTGCCCTTTCATGGCCATCTTAAGGGGACAGTTCACTCAAAATGGATCGAAAAATCAAAATTTCAATTTTCACTTATTATTATAGCTTGTTTGATTCTGAACGATTTGATACCAAATCCGTTTCTGTCCGCCAATTTTTTCGCGAGATATTAAGGAATGATGTACGCAACCTATAAAAAGTTTCCATTTAAATGCCTCGCAGTTGCCCTTTAAAATCAATGTTTACACAGCTGTATGGCTAACGTTTATTCGCAACGCGTTTCTGTTATCGAAAAGGCGGGAGCAGTTAAAAATGATTCCGCTTCCAAGTGCTACAGTGGAGAAAGTCCTTCGTCATAAAATGCTATGTAAAAAAAGGTTCTTCGAGACTTGAGTAAAAATTTGCAAGTTTCTTAAAAAAACGTTTATTTAGATGTCATGTTTTGACAAATTAAAAACTAACATTTATCACATAAGTTGCATTACGGAAAATTTCTTACTTCGTAATACCCGCACTGCTTTGCCTCGAGAACAATTAGCGGCTATTAAAAAAACTTTAGGAAAAGGGTAAAATTTACTTTAGGTTGAAAGCGACATCCTCTTTTCCCAGTCTGCTAAACTTCTATCGCTAAAAACACCGTCATTCTCGCGGGCTAAAAAAAACACTGCGTCGCGGCTGGCGAACGAGCTGAAAAACGCGCCTTGTCGCTCCCTCTCACTTTCACTGTCACTGATCGTACTCACATGGGCCGAGTAAATATACTCTTGCTATTTTGCATAATCGCCTGCGGGTGCCGTTGCCACACCGATTTCTGATATCTTGAAATGAAATCCTTGGCCACACCCCCCCATGCGGTTGCGTCAAATGGCGCCAATCGGCAAATATTACATCGTTTGGAGCGAACCTAAATCTCTCAACTCTGCCGATGGAACGTGCGTTTGCAACTTAAAATAAAACAAATATTTAGGACGCCATTTGCATCCTGCTTAAGCTTTTTTTTCTTTAAAAAAAAACCGTAAAAAAGAAAAGTATGTGAGTATTCATCGAACAATTCCCCCTCATCTTTTTTACTTAAAAATAAAAAAAGCTTTCTAACGTAATGCAACTTTTACAGAAAAAATAAAGTTATAAATGTATATCAGTTTCAATAACATTTTACATCTTCCAGGAACATCTAAGTTGGTTCACAAATAAAGAAAAATAATTTCAACATAATTGTATCTTCTTACACAAACGTTTCTTTCTTGAAGATGGAACTGCTATACATTTAAAAAAATTTTTTTTTATATATATAATAACAAAATTTTTACTTCCATACAATTTTGTAAACCATTAGATATGCTGTCATGCCTGACAGGTTAAAAAAAAAATTAAATGTGAAAAATTACAAAAAAAAATTCAACTTCACATTTGTTAAAGTCCATGTTTGAATATATATATATCCGTATCACAAAAATTACAAATATATATAAAAATTTACAATGATTATATTTTGACATTAACCTTCGTGGTATGTCATGAAAAAGTTTTATTTTAAATCCTCCCCCCTTAAATAATATTAACTTCGAACTAATAAGCAAAATAAATAATAAACACTCATTTCCGTTTCCGATATTTCTGCAATAGTTTAATAAGTTAAATTTAAGGTTTATAAATGGATTTAAATATAATTTCATTAAATTGTTTTAATTTAAATTTACATGAGGCTTTTGTAAATAGGTCAGCAAGGTTAGCTTTACTTGGGATATACTTAAGCTCGAATAATTCCTTGTATACTAAATCACGTATGAAAAACAATTTTATGTCAATATGTTTCGTTCTACTATTTTCAATAGGTGATTTTACGAAATCTAATGATGCCTGATTATCGCCATACAGTATACACGTATTCGTATTCTTTAAAGATTCTATATTTTCAACACAATCACTTAATATTCTTTTTAACCACGTGAGCTCTTTAGCTGTTTCTGTAAGCGCTACGAACTCTGATTCCATACTACTGAGACAAATACTTTTAATTTTGAATGATCGCCAGGATATCGGGGATTGATCTAAAAATACAATTTGACCTCCCATCGATGTCCTATCATCTTTATTAGTTGCGTAGTCTGCATCGGAGTATGCCTTCAGATTCGTGGTTTTGACCTTTGAAAGGTCAAGTTGAAAATGCGAAGTATATTTTATGTAACCGAGTAATTTTAACAAACCTTCCCAGTGTGTCAGGCCAGGATTTTCTTGATACTGTGAGAAAATGTTTACTGCATACATTATGTCCGGTCTAGTCTTATTTGCTAAGTAAGCTAAGCTTCCTATGAGATTGCGATAGGGATATCGGGTCATTTCCTGAATTTCAATTTTATTTTCGGGACACTGCGTTTTCGAAAATACAGTTCCTTTAGTTATCGGTAGTGAGGAGATGGGGAATGAGTATTTTTTATACTCGTTACACAATTTATGGATGAAACTGTGTTGATGTATAAAAATTTTAAATTCATTCTCTACAAACTCTACACCTAATAGTTTACGCGTTTTTTCCCAAAACTTTGATGTCAAATTCAGATTTTAATATTTTAATGACTTTTCCTATCCATTCGGAATTGCTTCCAAATATTACTATGTCGTCGACATAAAGGACTAATGCTACATTTCCCTCATAGGTGTATGCACAATTACACCACTGTAATTTCTTAAATCCTTTTTTACTTAAAACTTCGTGCATTTTAAAATACCACTCCCTCCCACTTTGTTTAAGACCGTAAACAGCTTTCTTAAGATGACAAACGAAGTCAGGGTTTTCCTCAAATCCCTGGGGTTGTTTCATTAAAATATGCTGTTTTAGGGGAGCGTATAAGTAAGCACAACGAATATCACACTGTACATGTTCCCAATGGTAATGACATATGAAAATTGAAAAAAACATTCTTATAATTGAAAAATTTACAACTGGGCTAAATACTTCCTCAAATGAAATTCCTTGGATTTGTCTAAATCCATGTGCTACTAAACGTGCTTTGTAGCGTTCAATTTTACCTAATTCATTGACTTTTAAAGTATATACCCATCGGTTTCCTATTACCTTTTCATTTGGTCGTTTTTCAATTAATTCCCATACACCCCTTTCTTGCATAACCTTAAGTTCGTTTTTCATGGCTTTTAGCCATTCTCCCCTCTGGGGTGAATAACAGGCTTCCTCAAAACTATTGGGAATTTTTACCTCATGTTCTAGTCATGATTCCGTAAAGTTTATTTCTTCACTATTATCCATTTCAACAATGCCACTATATTGATTATCTCCTTTAAAACAAAATTGGTCAGGGTTAAATGGAAAGTCGTGAGTTATACAAAATTTACGAACATCTTCTAGTGAGCGAAGTCTATCTGGTCTTCCTTTTGCATAATAATATATATCTATACGTTTACCTGTTTTTCTTGGTACTGCCTTTCTAATCCAAATTATTGGCCTTCGCGATTCTGAATCTAGACTATCACTTTGTTCTGAGTCCGATTCATTCTCACTCTGTGAGCTTTCGGCTAAGGTTTCCCCCCTTGTACTAGGACCGGGGTCAGCAAGAGTGCTATCATGAGTCCTTACAGGAGTTGGCACATCTTCGGCTTCCTCGTTGTCCGTTTCTAACTGAAATTTTGTTTGGTGGGGTTCCAGGACGGCTTCCACTTTTGGATTTGAGTACTTAGCACTCTGGGGTCGCTCATTTTCAAATTTTACATTAATAGTCTCTACAATCTTATTTTCATTTGGTATCCAGATTCTATAACCACGGGTGTTATGTGCATATCCCACTAAAATTCCAACTTTAGCTCTCATTTCTAATTTATGTCTAAGTTGTTTAGGGGTATTTACATATGCTTTTGTACCAAATGGCCTTAAGTGTTTAATTGAGGGTGGTTTTCCTCCGTATAGTTCGAATGGTGTTTTATCACGGCCTTTGTGATTTATTCTATTCCACGAATATATGTAGTGCATTAATGCTTCCGCCCAAAATTCTTCTCCTAACCCGCTATCCTTTAGTAGCGCTCTAATGCCGTCAACGGCAGTATAATTAATACGTTCCGCCACGCTATTTTGCTCAGGCGTATAAGGGTTAGAAAATTCATGCCGTATACCAAGCTCCTCAAATGTTTTCCGAAATTTTTCATTGGCAAATTCCATGCCATTATCAGACCTTACGCTTTTAATATTTTTACCTATAAAACGTTCTGCTCTACGTCTGAATCGGTCAAAGGTTTCGAAAACTTGAGATTTCCTTTTTAATGGGTATACTGTGGTTTTGCGTGAATAGTCATCTGTAATAGTTAAAAAGTATCTATGACCTTCTCGCGATTCTACTGGCATTGGGCCACATAAATCTAAGTGAAGAAGTTCCAGTGGTTCAGATGAGCGAATCTTATAAAGAGGTTTAAAGGTTATTCTCTTACTTTTCGCTTCTTTACATACTTTACAATCTGGAATCTTTATATTAGTTGAAGGTACACCACGGACACTTCCTGCTTTAAATGTATCTTTAATGTATTGGGAGTTAATGTGGGCATAATTTTCATGCCAATTTTTAAATTTGTTTAACTGCGTGCATAAACCAACAGGATTAGTTATTTCTCTGTTTTTCGGGTAGGTCGGGTTTACTATGTATAAACCTGCACATTTTTCAGCTATAAACAGTTTCTCCCCATTTTTCTTATAGACTGTAATTTTCCCATTTTTGCCTACAAATGAAAGTTCTCTTTCATCTAATATGTTACAGGCAAGGAGATTACGTGTTAGTTTAGGGCAAAAATAAACATTTGATAGACAGATGTTTTCTTTACCTATGCTAAATCTAACCTTTCCTATTCCTTCTATAGGACATTTAACGTTTGCAATTGCTACGGAAAAATATTGGTTGTTAACATTATTCATTTCAACAAACATAGATTTATCGCGACAGAAATGATTAGTTGCTGCTGAGTCTACAATCCAGGCGCTTTCTGGAATCAGTCTCTCGCTGGAGTTGGCCTCCGTTAACAGATTAGTTTCTAAAAAGTTCTTTTGCTTACCTTTGGCGTTGGTTTTACTCTGAGAATTAAGCGGCTTACTCTTACAGTTCCTCGCGTAGTGTCCAACTTGATGACATCTGTAACATCTGATGGTCTTTTGACGTCGCGGAGTCTCGCTCCTCGGTCTCCTCTCAGTCTGCTTCTTCGTCGTCGATTGTTGACCTCGTCGGGATCTTGGCTTCGCCGCGAGTGATGATGACGTAGCGATCATCGCCTCCTCGTCTACTTCCCTCAGCTTGGTACGGGATTCCTCAGCTCTTAATTCGGTGATAATCTTACTGAAGATGAAGTCAGTCTTAGGCCATCGGTAAATCTGTTGAATAATTCCGTCATACTTCCTGGGTAGGTGTCTGATAAGTTGAAATGACTTGTGAAACTCTGATAGAGGTTCACCCGCATCGGAAAGTTCTTGAAAAATTCTTCTTAAACGTGCTGCGTACATATCGATGCTTTCTCCCTCGGTCGGTCGACACGAAAAGAATTGGTCGTTTAGCTGGATTATGCGTGCTCGGGAGTCAGGTCTGTGATGTTGCTCTAGACGTCTCCAGGCTTCAACCGGATCGGTAGTATCTTCAATGATTTGTCTTAGCTCTGGACTAACTGATAAATAGATATAGGTGAAGGCTTTTATCTGCTTACTTTTGAAACTTGTTTTTTCCTTTTCGGCAGCTTCTGCAGTTGGTTCGATTTCTTCTTTACAGGTGACGCTCCAACATTCTTTATTAAGGAGTAAGACTTTCATATCGGTCACCCATGTTGCATAGTTATCCTCATTCAGAGGAGTAATTATTAAGTTATTCGTATCCATTTCTTCGAGTAGCCCCCTCAGTCACCTTACTCTAATCTTAGTATAGCTATATAAAATTTCTTCTAGTAAAAATATATTCGATAAGACAAAAAAACACTTTCACTATATGACAAATGGCCCTAAAACTTGCAGGGGTCATTTACTCTAGGCTCGTTACCGTGACCTGGGCCCATAACCATTGTTATCGAAAAGGCGGGAGCAGTTAAAAATGATTCTGCTTCCAAGTGCTACAGTGGAGAAAGTCCTTCGTCATAAAATGCTATGTAAAAAAAAGTTCTTCCAGACTTGAGTAAAAATTTGCAAGTTTCTTAAAAAAACGTTTATTTAGATGTCATGTTTTGACAAATTAAAAACTAACATTTATCACATAAGTTGCATTACGGAAAATTTCTTACTTCGTAATACCCGCACTGCTTTGCCTCGAGAACAATTAGCGGCTATTAAAAAAACTTTAGGAAAAGGGTAAAATTTACTTTAGGTTGAAAGCGACATCCTCTTTTCCCAGTCTGCTAAACTTCTATCGCTAAAAACACCGTCATTCTCGCGGGCTAAAAAAAACACTGCGTCGCGGCTGGCGAACGAGCTGAAAAAAGCGCCTTGTCGCTCCCTCTCACTCTCACTGTCACTGATCGTACTCACATGGGCCGAGTAAATATACTCTTGCTATTTTGCATAATCGCCTGCGGGTGCCGTTGCCACACCGATTTCTGATATCTTGAAATGAAATCCTTGGCCACACCCCCCCATGCGGTTGCGTCAAATGGCGCCAATCGGCAAATATTACATCGTTTGGAGCGAACCTAAATCTCTCAACTCTGCCGATGGAACGTGCGTTTGCAACTTAAAATAAAACAAATATTTAGGACGCCATTTGCATCCTGCTTAAGCTTTTTTTTCTTTAAAAAAAACCGTAAAAAAGAAAAGTATGTGAGTATTCATCCAACAGTTTCATTTATTAGTCACAACATTCATGATATACATATCACTAGTTATCACTTATTTTCTTATTTTTGGGGCTTTTTTTTCTCCCAGCAGAAGGAAGAGTGGAACTAAATCAGTTTCGTGCTACATTGTTTACATTTCGTTCGCAATTGTGCTGGTGTTTCTTATCGCTACATTCCGTACTATTTTCTTTCTTCGTTTGCTTCAAATTATATATGATATTTAAAGTTCTAAATTTATTAGAAATTTTATAAGTTATGTCGAGTGAACGTAAAAGTGCTTCCCGACAACGCCAAAAAAAACCGAAAGTTTCCACACGTAAGTAACACGTGTAAAGGATTCTCATGTGACTGCAGACATTGCATTTCCCAAAGCTACATCAAAAATTTTGAAAACACTTCTTTCGCAGATATTACTGTTGATAATGGTTTCTCGGGTTATCGCTAAATCGATATTATTATGTTTTGCAGAAATATTTCTGAACAATTATGCTGCAAAATATGTGGACAAAATATTGATATACTTAAGAAAAAAGTGCAAGGATTGTCATCAGTTTTTTCCATAAAATGTGTCCAAATATATGAAAAATATCTGAATATTTTAAATAATGTTTATGTATGTTTAATACTTAAGTAGAATATTTGAAAACTGGCCCTACTAGTGATATTTAGTATGTGATACAATAACTGTTTCATTTGTTTCAATTGTTGATAATCCTAACAATGTGCCATTTTTGTGAACATATTTCAAAATTTTTATTAAATAATACTAAATTCTCATCGTCTTCAGGTCTAACAGGTATAAGTTAAGTATTTAAATACGATTGAGTACATTTAGATAAAGATTTTAAAGAAAAAAAACAAAATTTCAACTTTAAATGCAAATATCTCAAAATGTGGTTTTTTGACATTGCGCGCATGATATCTTGAGAACCCTTTCATGAAACGCCTTGAAATTTTCAGACATCATAAAAGACATGATTTTCTGTAAAATGACGAAAAATTATGTTTGTATAATGAAAATTAAGGATTTTACCCATAAAATTATTTTGAAATTTAGGAAAAAAAAATTTCTACTAATTAAAATTTTAATATTAATTTTAAATATACAGTTAGACAAAATATTTTTCATCAAATTAAAATTTAGACTATTTCCTTTAATTTAAGATATTATTTTCTTAAAATAAATGAAATATACTGAAGATATCCTGCGCGCAATGATACAACAAAAGTCCATAATAAAGAAAACATATTATATTTTAAATTTTAAAAATAATTTTTAAACTATTTAACTTAATGTAATATTTTTATGTAACAAAACAATATTTAAAGTAGCAGACTTCAAAATTTTGAGTTAATAGCTTCAATAGTTAGTTCATAAAAAAATTCTAAAAATACACTAATTTTTTACATTTTAAAGCCACTCAGAGGTGAACTATCCCCTTAAGCTTCAGAAAAGGAAAAAATCAGCTTACGATAAGTCGGGAGAATATGGTGGGTAATTTATCACTGTAATTGAATGCTTAGCAAGATATTGTTGCGCAGAAATTGCTGTATGGGGTCTAGCATTATCGTGTAAAAGAAACCATTGCCCAGAATCAAACAGTTCCTTCCTAACTCGCCTTATCCTGTTTCTTAATCAAAAAAGCACCTCCTTGTAAAAATACTGATTAATTGTTAGATTTTCAGGAACAAATTCGTGGTGAATAAGTCCTTTGTAATAAAAAAATGCAAAATCCATGAAAGGACAGAGATTTGAAAATGTCTCGGATATTAAATCAAATGTTACGCGTATTTTGCAAATGGTTAGTTTTAACGCTTATAAACAGTGTTTCGATGACTTGAACAACATTGGAAAAATTATATAGTCTCCTTTGGTGATTATTTTGAAGGAGATAAATTTATTTGATGGTGAGTAATATTTTTCTTATTTATAAAAAATTGTCTGGTTACTTTATGGGCACACCTTGTGTATATATATATACACATTTAGGGAGATTTTGTGTAAACTCACATGAGTTTAACACAGAGCATATATCATTAAGCAGTTTTGTATCAAAATAAATAAATTTACATTAAATAATGACCTGGTCAAGAACTTGATGTTTCATAGTTCCCCAAGCAATGTGCTTTAAGGCAGAAGATAGAGGTTCTAAATTTCCATTGACAAAAGGTTTCCAGATAACCTCTTTCCACCACATTTTATTTTGATATGGGTGAATATCCAAAAACAGAAAAAGTCCATACAAATCTGAAGACAAGCAGATAAAATTTAACAACATTGTATATAAGCAAAAAGAACAATAACTACATACATATTTTAAATAATTTTAATTACAAAACCTTCAAGTTTAATTCATAATATCAATCATGAAAAAAAAACTGATCTTAAAAAGCAAAATTACAAACTTTGCATGTCTCTTTAATGCTAAAAAAAATTTGCAAAATTATGTTATTTTATATTTTTGACTTTTATAATTCCACATGTATGAAACTGAAAGTAAAATCTTTACTTACCATGTTTGACTTGGGATATTCATCTAGGAATATTTGCATATGAACACAATATGGGAAATACTTATCTCATTATTGAGTTCTTAGAGAAAAAAATATATATATACAATGATTTCTGAGTGGATTCTTTCTCAAAGAAAAAGCCTTTGTAGTTTTTATTCAAATCAGCATAAAACAATACCTATCTTGGCTCATGCTGTTCAGAAGACTAAATATCAGTATGTGGCCAGTATAAAAGGCACACAGCCTAATTTTCAGCCTTCACTAGCTCAGCTGTACCAAAGCATACACTTAGACACAAGTACTGCAGACCTCCTGTCAGAAGAGACCTGGAACTGGATTTAAGGTTACTGCCTCGGGGAGGTTGATTCTCGAAATGAGGGATCGGGGGGTAATCAACACCCCAGTACCACTTTTCGTGGAAAGTATTTATCACTCTGTAGGCATTAAGAAAATTATAAAGGTTTTAACTATTTAGGCTTTAAGAAAACCATCGTATGTTTTGATTTCTAATTTCATGTAATCAGCATATTTTGAAACTTTTAACCCTGCATCGTACTACTTACTATTTCACTAAGTAATGTGAGGGAGTTTCAGAAACCCTCAATAAAATTTAGAGTCATGTTTACTTTTATAAATATGGGATCATACAAAAATATATTATTATTGATGCAGATTTCTGGGTATTTGGGTTTTTGCAATTGTTAGTTTTTTCGCTCGCTATTGGAAACACAATCTGTTTTGGCAATTTTGTTTTCATTTAAAATAATAAGTGTGGCCAGTTATATTAATAATTGAAGCAAATATAAAACAAATGGGCTTTCAGACACTGATGACAGCACGAATAATTGATAAAAATGACACTACTGAAGTGTGGTTTTTAATTACAGATATTTTTCATTGCATGCATTGCACAGAGTTGATTACTGAAGAGTTTTGGCAAATTCAGTTTTTGGATTTATGTAAGGCATTTCTTAAATATCTTATTTTTTACAGAATTTTGCTTTTATTTGGGATATAAGTGGTGGGATCTAGTAAAAAGGGATTAAACATAAAATGATTATATAAGACCTTAAGTTATAGAAAAAATATTTAAGCCAGATTTAATTTACAGAACAAAAATATCTGAAATGAATATTTCTAGATTTTTTTATCAACAAAATCATTTATGATTTGAACAAGTTTTAATATCCTCATGCTCTATAGAAAGTATTGCAAGACTGTTTAGTCTCTACTGTGATATTGTTAGTCTCAGGTATGTTTTAATTAATTTAATCTAGAAAAACTTCTGCTCCAAGTCCCTATTTGGAAAGCCAGCAGCTCTGTCATTCATAGCAAGGAATTTTAGAATTTTTATGGGCTTCAGAAATATTAAGACGGAAGAATGTTTTAAAGCTTCCATTTCTTCAACCAGCATATTGAGATATACAGCTGCATGTTTTACACACTGTTTGGTCATTATTCTGTATAATTTTTACATCTGTTGATGCAACTTTCTTTTAGACATATTTTTAATTTTCCTAATATAATAGGTCCAACGGCTTAAAGCCGGTCCTGCCCTTTAGAGTGATAGGATGACTAAACTAATGAGCTCTTCTAATGAAAAATCACATGCAACTTATTTTTTCAATACTTTATAAAATTTTCCCATTTTCCATAATTTAACTAGGGAATATTTCGCCCAACTTTAATTTCATCCTCTATGAAATATCTTCTCATAACTTGGTTTTTGTTAGCTATATTTTTGCCCAGTTTAAATTTAAATGAAAACGTGAAAGATGTTTTGCTTAGTTGCAAGTTTATAACTTGGAAAATAGACCTAAGAAATCAGCATTTAAACATTTCAGATTATACAGCAAATCACAGCAGTTAATATTTCAATAGGTATAGTGTTGAAAATTTCCTTTCAATTGTTAACTGCAGATTTGTATTCCTCCCTACTTGTCTCTTGTAAACACTGGCTTTCCTTAGGGTAAACCATTAGCCATCCGCAGAAACACCTGTTCCACTCTTCCTTGGGGCAAATACTGTAATTTGGCAAAAAGTGGGGGATGTTTGGTGAAAATCTCCTCTCCTGCTGATCGTCTCTTTTGACACTTTCCACCCGTCATGAAAAAAGAACTGCTCCCGAGTGACCACTTTCTGAGGGATCTTCTCTTCGGAGGAGACCAGTAAGTATGCGTGTGTTTAGAATTTTCAAACAGCACACTGTATAAAATGCAGCCCTCTGATTTCAACATATTCTGAACCCAATGGACTTGCCAAATATTAGGCTGACTCTATTCACATAAGTGTGCAATAGTGCATATGCTGTTACATATAATAAATATTCTGTATAGATATGTATGTACAAGAGTCCCCATTACAGTAGAACCCTTTAGACTTCATATCCAAAAGTAAATTATTTCAAATGAAAAAAGAAAATGTATTTTATTTTGTGATCTTCAATAAAAGTCTTCAAAAAAGAGATTAAAAAAATTTTCTACATTTATTTTACTAGTCTATAAAAGAAGACATTTATAATTGATAGGACTTTATATTTCCCACTGCTCAAAGTGTGCATATGGGAACATGACAGTAAGCTTAAACGATAAAACTACTGACTATTTCTATCATATCAGTCAAATAACTTGTTTTTAAATAAAAGTCAATTTTTTTTCCAAATGAAAGCAGGTTATAGTCAATTTAGGACATGTTATAATAAACAAAATGACTTTTCAAAATAGTTCTAAAAAAACCATTTTTAAATTTTAATTTTAACAATTCTAAATTAAATAATTAAAAACAACCAAAAAATCATAAGAAAAATAACATGAATTTTAGAAAATGAATAAGTAATATTCAAAACCTTCATTTACTTTTTGACTATTGAATAATAAAGAATTCAATAATAAAACATTGAGTTTAACATCATAAACAATTCATTACTTTTAAAATACATAATTACAAAACTTTATGAACTTTCATAAATATATATTTCACGGTTTTCTCTGTTTCTTTATGAAATGGACATTTCTGTCAATCAAGATTAATTACTAAATATCTTACCATATTGATGGACACAATGATGTTGGTAAAGACTCTCTCTTGGATTACTACTTATTTTGGTCATGTAACTTTTTTTTTTTTTTCTTTTTTACAATTCCTCCAAATTTAAAAAAAGGATTTTTGGTTGTCCAGTTTTACTCTCAAGTTGACAAACCATAAATATACAATTGGGAAATATTTTATATACTGGGTGGTTATAATTAAACTTCCCCAATAAACGGCATCCTACAGTGCAAACGGGTGAACGGAGTGCAACAAAATTTCGTATATCAGCTATACACGAGATGCACTCACGGAATTTCGAAAACAAAATTTTTAGTTCAAAAATGTTCACTAGATGGATATTTTCATGTAAAAACATTAGATTTAACAAAACTGAATACATAAACAATTTGAACATTTATTGACTAGTTTTTGATCACCTTGTCATCGAACCACATTAAAATAAAGGTAAGGAAATAAATAGCATTACGCCTTTGCTGTTTGAAGAAAAAAAGGTTGAGTTTGCAGAAACGGGTACGGATTATGACGAAGTGTCACAAGAGGAGCAGTTGTTAATCGTGACCAGGACGATGTAAGGAAAGGGGCTCAATGTGACCACTGTCAGTCACCTGTAAATGATCAGCTACGATCTGCTGTTGAACACATTGTCCATCGCCTTGAAACTTTGCAGGTGACTGACGGTGGTCACATTGAGCGTCTTTCCTTAGATATTCCTGGACACGATTAACAACTGCTCCTCTTGTGGCATTTTGTCATAATCTGTACCGGTTTCCGCAAACTCAACTTTTTTTCTTCAAACAGCAAAGGTGTGCTGTTATTTATTTCCTTACCTTTATTTAATGTGGTTCAATGACAAGGTGATCAGAAACTAGTCAATAAATGTTAATATTGTTTCTGTATTCTGTTTTGGTCGTTTGTGTTAAATTTCATGTTTTTCCCGAAAAGGTGCCCTCTGGTGGACATTTTGGAACTAAATTTTTTTTTTCGAAATTCTGTGAGTGCATCTCGTGTATAGCCTATATACCAAATTTCATTGCATTCCGTTTACCCCTTTGTGCTGTTGGATGCCGTTTATAGGGGAAGTTTAATTATAACCACCCGGTATATCAAACAGACTGAAGTTAACATATTTTTACAAACAATGAAGAAAAAAATCCTTTACATAAACAAAACTGTTATACCTTCTACTGATTTTTTAATAGGAGTTCCAGTGACACACCATCGATTAACACAAATAAGTTTCCCTGCCATTTTTGCAATCTTTGAAGAGACACTCTCCACCATCTGCGCTTCATCCAGACAAACTCGCCACCACTGAACACAACACATAGGGGATGGAATAGTAATGAACTTTTTAGGATACCTTAAAGAATGCCCAGCACTACCTATTAAATGAACAATAGAAGAAATGAGTTATTTTCAGAAAATTTTTAATTAAACCCATCATACAGTAAAAAATAGATATTTACCATAAGGAACATCAACGTGAGTCAGCTCTCTCCTCAAAGTTTCATAGGAAACTAGCACAATGTCATGATTGGCTAAGATGGAAGGATGAACAAATTTTTGATTTTCTACACCAAGATACATAAAAACTTTCAGGCAGCTCTTGTTTACATGTTTTAATATTTCTTGTTCCCATTGGTAAATAATAGAAGCAGGTGATATTATTAATGTAGCTCGAGATGGCAGAAGATCCTAAATCAAACATAAGTATAAATAAGAAATTATTTGCAGACGCAATATTGAATAGTTCACAAAAATTAATTATGCTCTGGTCTGCTTCTGTAGCTGTATTATTACAATAGGTATAAAGAGCATAAATGCAATAAATGTTAATTAATGTTAAGTGTTTCTGTAATTGTTTTTTTATATGTGTTACGCCTTACTTATCTGCTTAATATGATTTATAATTTTATTAAACTTTTTTTTATTATTAAACTTTCCTAAAATGTCTCATGATTGACAAGTTATTAGCCAAGGACATTAAGTGCTGTATTTAAGTTTGAGACAGTAGTTTTGAAGTCATATGGATGTAAAATTGACTTTTGATGATAAAATATAAATGCAGAAATATCTAAAATTATCAAAAATGGGTGATAATGATTAAGATGCTTAATTTGGAAATTTACTTGTCACTGGCATGGATGACATCTGTTTGGAATTGATTTTAAACTGCAAGTTCTACTCACAGACTGCTGATCACAAGTTTAGATGATACAACATTTTGTAAATATGCTTATAAGGATAGTTGAAAGTTTTATTATTAACACAACAGGCAGGTTGCCAAATAAAGATCCTCAAACAATAAATCCCTCTAGGTTAGATGCATTCATACATAAAATGAAAACTACCTCAACTTTTTGAACAGAAAAAATAAGTTGAAGTAAAATATGTTTAAAAACTGATTTCAGAAAACAGTAAATAATGACATATTCCTACAGCTATGGTAAATACATTAAACATAACTTAAAATATTTTAACATGTTAGGTTTGACCAGTAACACAGAAATAAGTTTCACTGACAGATCATATAATACACTAAGACAGATGAACATAAAGCATAGAGCAAAAAATAAAAATAAAACAATCCAGGTATAATTAAAAAAATACAGCAAAATTTTCACTGTGGGTAGACTAAACTCTTGATAAATTACATTGAGAGAAATAACCATGATACAAAAAATTCATTAATGTTGAATTAGAGACAATTATCTTGAATATTTAAAAAATAGACACACTAGATATGAATAACAAAAATTGTAAAAGATAATGAGGTGACTTGTTACAAGGCACTAAGATTTCAGAAGATTCCCCAAAAAATCAATATGCACTAATGGTAAGAAATCTTAGTAGATGATAGTGAGTGAAGTGAGGTGAATAATAATTGAGAGTTGACTAATATGGAAGTATGATTTGGATCTTTTACAGCTTCTTTGGACTTATGATAAAACTACCCTCTCTCTACACACAGGATTTAACCAACATCAGAAATAGTACATAAAATCTTCAACCTTTTTTATATTTTTCATAATCAGCTCTTATAACAATTATAGAATAATAATTTATTAGTCTCTAACACAAATAACCAAATACTGCTGAATGATAAAAAAAAAATGTAGATATAATTTGTAAATCAATTTTACATCAATTTGAGTAAAGTGTACACATTTTTTCTTTTATTTATGCCAAGTATTTAAATTCTTGTCACAAATATCAAAACAAAAGCGTTTGTAATTATAAGGTAAAAGAATTTGCCTTCCTAAACTCTTCGGAATAAACACAAATACACACATATGTAGTTAATTTTATACCTAAAACCATAAAAGTATATATTAATCTAGTAGTAATATGCATTAGACATGTGCAAGGAACTAGAGAACTTTAAAAATAGAGTAAATAAATACTAGGTGAGTAGATAAATGCAATTCTGTCAATGTTCCTGCACTGGCATTCATAAATAAATAAATAATATACATCAGACTTGTTATACATATGCAAGTGTTACTCTTTAGAAAATGTAAAATAAAAGCAATAAAAGTCGATATTTCTTCTGGCACAGACAGCCTACAGTCATATTGAGATACCCATTCAAAATAATCAGGCAGGAGATACTCAATCTAGAGCAATTTGTTACAGTATTGTACAGACTGGTTGAGAAAACTAAAAATGCTACTTTGCCTGTTTGAATAATTTCTGGGAAAATATGATTGTGACAAAGAGAGCAAGGAATTTCAACAACCATCCGAGCTCATTATCAACATTAACAGTTTCTTGAACCGAAATCTAATTTTGGGCCTATTCTTGAAATAAAATAAAATTTGCAGAAAAATTTGAACTATACAAAATAAATTGTGAGTTAAACATATCAGAAAATTATGTACTTACAGTATTGTCAACCCAGCAAAATGGACATATATATTCCTCATCTGGAATATCAGATTTAT
The DNA here is from genome assembly GCA_907164885.2 of Dolomedes plantarius. Taxonomy (NCBI): domain Eukaryota; kingdom Metazoa; phylum Arthropoda; class Arachnida; order Araneae; family Dolomedidae; genus Dolomedes; species Dolomedes plantarius. Next base: position 56,576,658 of record OU015494.1, on the reverse strand, counting down.
ACAAGACACAATCAGCATGTTGAACAACATTACACTTTATACACATCACTGAAGGCTTGTATCTTCTATTTTCAAATTCATTTCTTTCAGATCCACAGACACATCCAAAATGATCTATAACTTCCATAAAATCATCATAAAAAAATTCTTCATCTCTCTCTCCATAATGATTGGAAGGTTTTCTTTTTTTCCCCAGTTTAAAGTTTTGATTTTTATTAGAAAGTACACTATTTTTAACAGGTTCCGATGGATGAACCTAAAACAGAAACAAAATGCATAAAATTTTAGGTCATAATTATACTACACATTTTTTTCAACTATTTCAAATGCAGAATGGGCATATATAATAGAAACAATAAACTAATACAGCAATTAACCCTTTCGCGACGGCAGTTCCGATCACGCACTTTCCTCTGAGGCCGGAAGTTTTTCTCGTGTGCGTACCCTCCAGGCCGGCGGACTTTTAAGCGCTAAGCCTAAATTTACGAAAAATTCCAAAATAGTAACATTTACAAACAAATCTATTTATTTAAGCTATATATGGGTTACTTACACATTCTTTTATTATTTTTCCACTAAAAAATTTTTGTTATACAGTTTAAAATATTTTTCGCTGGGACATAATGTCGAAATCCTACTCTTCCTTTCCACAGTAAGAGACTTTAGTCAACTGATATATTCCTATCAGGAATATATCAAAAATATGTCAATAATATATCAAGAACTCTGAAAGTTTTGAATGATTAAATCTAAAAAAGGTTTTAATTTTTTCAATCTTTTTGGCATCAGAAGAAGTGAAATGCAAGTATCGAAGAATTTCGATGCATTGGTCCCGACTCATAACCTTACTGAAAAAAGGTGTTGCAATCATGGGATTCGTTGAGTAGTACATCTTAATTTTCGTTTTTTTCACCATACCCATTAAAATTGTCAAAGCAAATTAAACAAACATTTCTTCTTTAGTTACAGGCAAAAATACTTCAAGGATGAACTCTGTTCACTTTCCGGATTTATGTACCTCTCATATGTATTAATTTGGTTAGTATAATAAAATATGCATTAATTTAGTTATTGAATCCATTACAGTTTCATCAAAAAAACCATCTGAAATAATCCAATTCATTTGATACAGCATCGACTTTTATTCCGCAAGCTGCTGGGAATGTTAGTACAGTTAAATCCCTTACGGGAGAAGACCATAAAGAAGTACCGTCCTGCGATATACTCAGAATAGAAATGTCTGATATATCTTCATCATCACTCTGATCTCGGTGTTACAAATAAACAAATTCACCCGACGAGATTTTTGTATCACTGTCTCTACTTTCATAATCACTTTCAGTTTCAGACACATTTCCCATCAATTCAGAAATTTCGTCTTCTGTTAAATATTTTCTCCATATTAAATCATCAAAGGAAATAAATCTCACTGCAACAGAATCTGATTCTGACTCAAAACCCATATACCCAATGCTACAATCCCACCGCAAAAGAAAAATAAACAAAGATATCTCGTAAACAAAGACCACGTGCAAAGTTTAAATGCCCTACCCGCTGACAGCCAAACGCAATACAGTAGAGCCCCGATTATCCGCGGAATTGGGTGTCAAGGGCACCGCGGATAACAAAAATCGCGGATAACCCGAAAATGTCTACAAATGAGTTGCAAACACGAAAAAAAAATATTTCAACATTAAAAACTATGTTTATTGTACAAAAACATAATAAAACTTTTAAAACACTCACATATGTACAGTACAGCAGACACATTTGATGTATGTCTAAATCACTAATATAAAGAACGGTAAACAAAAACAATACATACATACTGTATGTACAAAAAGTGTTCAGTTACACCTTTTTAAAAAAATCAGTCACTCGTTTTTGCTTCTTGCTTTGAAAACCCCTATTCTTTATTCTAAACTAGCCGGGCTTCGCCCAGCTACGCTCAAGCCATCAAAGGAAGACGATGAATGAATCAAGTGAATGAATGACTCAATCGTTGTTTACAACCCAATGGGAGAATTTGCCGTTCTTCGCGTTTGAAGAACCGCGTATCGTTCTTTAAAATTCAATTAAAAATCGAAATTTTAAGATAGAGACTTGAAATGAGGTTTATATGAATGAGAAAGCTTTCATCTTCCAGATGATGTAAATATTTTCTTTGTAAGATAAAATCTCGAAGAGCATCGATCGTAGATCCTCAAATATTATTAAATTTCTCGAAAAAGTGGGTTTAATATTTTGATGAAAATATTAATCTGTTTTAAATTATTTTTAAACAAATGAGGTCTTGTTTGAAGGAAAAATGTCTGTAGTCTTAGATTGTAAAAAGATAAAAATTCTACGATCATTCTGCCGAGATATCGTAATCTGAAGTTAAAAAAACATAAAATATCCCACAAAACATAAAATAATTAATTTTCTAGAATAAAATTTACAATTCGGGCTTCGAGGTGCACTTTCCCATAGTCTGCACTACCCGTGTGCCAAATTTCATGGCTGTAAGTTTCATAGGCCGCACACATTGAGACAGTACACCCGGAGAGTGTGACCGAAAGACAGATCCGGACCTTGCTTTATTAATATAGAAAATTGTACTTTCCTTAACATGATTTTTTCTTCCAGATGTGCATCGTCGTCTTGTTACTCTAAATATTGAAGCAATCCGTCTACGTGCTACAAAGTAGCTTCGTGTGTCCCTCGCGTAGGCGCCTTGTCTTCACTTTTATTTTGTCCTTCATTCTCGTCACTCCCATTGCTTTGTTCGTTATCTCTATGCCAGTCAGTCGTTCAAACCCCGACTCACTTGCGTCGCATTCCAGCAACTCTTCTATGTTCTCTTCGTCGACATTCTCACCTTCGACGTTCATTTTCGACGTTCGCACTGCAGGGTCTGTTACGTAATGTTTATCGTAACGTCTCCACCCATTTGTCTATGTACGCCCTCTAGCCGCAAGAATGCATCAGAACGAACTTTGTATCTGTCTAGCACGGAGCTCCTGCAACAAGCGGAGTTTACTATGGCAAACAATGCCTCGCTATTAAATTTATGTTATATTATTTACAGTCTACTGTGCTTATTTTCTTAAACATCGTACACCTCTGTACAGGGTCTATTGTATTTCCCTTCTAAGTTGTCTTGGATAAAAAATAAAAATTGGTTTTTTTTAGGCTTGTAATTAAATTTTTTTTCCCCGGCACTCACACTCGCGGATAATCGGGGCTCTACTGTACATCCATTCCTCCGTTTGTTTACGTAAAACGATAGACCGCATGTGATTCATACTAGTCTTGTTTTCGAATAGAAGGTCCCAACTACGTGTACTCCAAATTTCATAGACATGCGGTGCCATCTTGTGCCCCAAAAATTAACTAATAAAACGTTCCGAACTACTGACACGTATAGGTGACATTCGGCCAGAAACGTGGATAGCTGCTGTCGCGTATACGTGACATTCGGCCAGAAACGCGAATAGCTGCTGTCGCGTATACGTGACGTTTGGCCAGAAATGCGGATAGCTGCTGGCACGTATACGTGACGTTCGCCGCGAAAGGGTTAAATATTTTGGGACTCAACATGTAATATGAAAAAAAATTAACATAAAAAGGATTCATGAAGTGTAAAACAACTCTAATTCTGTATTAACCCTTTGGTGGTCATGAAGGATATCAGCTCAAATCTGCAGTATGCAAAACAATGTGCAATAACAAGGTCATGTAGCATTAACCCTTTCGCAGCAAACGTCACGTATACATGTCAGGCTGCTATCTGTGTTTTCTCCGGGCTATTCCGCCGGCGTGACAGAGAGAAAACACTTCTGCTACCGACTGTCGCGTATACGTGACAGTAGATCAGAATGTTTTATTAGTTCATTTTTGGGGCACTAGATAGCATCCTATGTCTATGAAATTTGGAATACGCATCGTTGTGACCTTGTTTTTGAAATAAAGAGGGATATGACTCAAATGCTGGCGGTTGTTAATTTCTAAACAAATGGAGAGAGCTATTTATTGCCGATAGCTGTCAGTGATTAGGGCATTTAAACTTTGCACGTGTTCTTTATTTATGAGTAATTTTGTTTTTCATTTGGTGTGGGATTATAGCATTGGACATATGGGTTCGCCGTTTAGTTTTGAGGTGCAATCAGAACCTGATGCTGTGAGATTCCTGATTTACACCGATAGTTAATTAAATACTATAAAAAATATTTTAATCTGTAATACAAAAAAATGTTAATAGAGAAATTATAAATGAATGTGTATGTAACCCATATATAGCTTAAATGTATAGATTTGTCTGAAAATGTTACTGTTTTTGGAATTTTTCATAAAATTAGACTTAGCGCTTATAAGACAGCCGGCCTGGTGGGAGCACTCACAGGAAACACCTCCGGCCTCATCTGAAGGCTCGTAATCGCAACAGCCGTCACGAAAGGGTTAATGATTTTTTTCCAGCCAGGACAAAAGTAAGTCTTACTAGAGATTTTTTTCCTCAGGTTGCACAACTGAGATGAACTTGCTTTCAAAAATAATCAACAGATCACATTAAATACAAGCATTTCTCCCAAAAAGTAATAGACTTAAGTGAACAAAGGTTATGTTACCAAACTGATATAATTTTAAATGAAAATTTAATTTAAAACTTTTCCCACACTGTTATGAAGTATATGCATTGCCCTCCTTTCAAAAGTTGACATTAACTATCTGTGGCCTCTAAATGTAACTACCATGTATAAAAGTGACTGGAGGAAAAAGGGGTTCCATTTGTGGTCACAACCACTATGGGATACTGGCATAACAGAGATGCAATGCTGATTTCTGTAACCACCAAAACGTTAACTTGTTTCAAACATAAACTAAGAAAAAATATAAATACTTGACTATTCTGTATCTCCATACAAGTTCTTGGATTCAGCAGAATGCATGCAAGAACTTCAAGAGTCTTTCCTAAGCCCATTTCATCTGCTAATATTCCCCCTTTACAAGGAATTTCAGGAGAAAATTTTTTGTTTACAAAACTGCAATGTAAGGAAAAAATAATAAAACACCAGCTTAAAAAATAAATTTCACAGATACAAATATATTAATATTAGCACCTTCAATTTGTTATCCATCATTTAAAAAATTAACATAATCAGAAAACAGAAATGTATGGTGATCCCCGGAGGTACATTTGAAATTAACAAATGAAAAAAACAGGTAAAAAATTAAATAAATTTAGTCATCATAATCCTATATCACATTAAATCAAAACAATATATTTGCAAAGTCACTCAGTCAATAAATGTGGCTTCTAGATTTCACTGTTTCTAAGTTTACATTAAGAGGAAAATGTAATTTTAATTTATACAGATTATATAATTAATATTTTTTGTTACTTTATGCACATAGAGAACATTTTCTAACAAAAATGTATATTAACATTACTTACTATCCTCCGTATTTATGAAAGTAAATAGTATGCCCATCCTGAAGAGTTATGGCTGTATAAAGCTCATGTAAATCTTCAGATGTATTAAAAGAATTTCCATTTTCACATTTAAGCATCCAAGAAACAGCCTGACACTGGTATGCTCTTAACTTTGGAATAAGGAACTGATTAGTTATAGAACATTCTGTCAATTTTGGATCATAAGAGTTACTAATGCAATTATATATTTTAGCAACCTGCTCTTCATCATAAAGGTAGTCATCTTCATATTCTGAAAATAAAAAAAAATTAAATAACTGATATTGTATTTTTCATATATTCAACCATGAAAATTACCTGGTACTTTGTGATTTTTGGCAAAAACATTTTCTTCGTTCATCATCTCTTTCTCATGAATAAAATAGTCAGTAAGTATAATAATTAAAAATTAACTAAATAAAGTAAAAGGAAAAATCTCAATTTAAAAAGGCTATAGAATTAGATACTGGCTCTTTATATTAAGACACCATACAAAGACTTCTAGCTTTATATTAGGAAGATACAAACCCGTAAGTTTGCGAAGGCTTTTTTCAATTTACATTAAAAGTTATCAATATATGTATGGGAGTAAACTTAATACTTCTGTGATTAAAGATTTTTTTTAATTCTAAGAGATAAAAGTGTCAGTTTAACATACAAATCAGACATTTACTGTATGCCATGACTTTATTAGGACAAAATTTCTGTTTTTTAATAATAATAATAACAATGATAATCACAACATTAAAGAAAAAGAAACTATACTAATTTTTTTATATAAGTTTTAAAGAAGCAAGAAAAAATATAAAAGCGACTAACTGTTTTATATACCTTATTTGCGGAGATTAAAATTTTTTACTGAATTATTTAAAATCATTATCCTGCAAAACCATTAACTGAAAAAAAAATAATGGTTTCACAGGATATATATATATATATATATATGTGTGTGTGTAACAAGAAAACGCGTCGTCCTAAATTACTTTACTTTAAAACGTATTCTAAATTCTCTTTTTAATAAAGCACAACCCCTTTTCCAAAAATTGCGACCTAAAAGTAAAGTAAGTATAATTTATCGCAGCCCTGCAGATCATTAAGCAGGCATGTGAAGTATCGGAACTCAATAACATCCCCAGATATGAGTGTTCGAAGTTTATGAGATTCCGAATGTCCGTATAGTGTCAAAATTCTTGAAGAGCCCTCGAAATACTCTGAATTTATGTCTCTATAACGTCAAAAAAACCCACTTTGCAAGAACTTATGGCCACTTATCCTATGCCCAGGCCATAGGTCTCAGCTCTAGCAAGCGCGGAATTTATCAGTCCCCGGGAAGCTTAAGTGGAAACGTGAACTCACGAATCTAGGTCGCCCAAGTAAAAATTTAGTAGTTTAGGCCCTCTGGAGAAAATATCGCAAAACACCCATTTAATATTGCATGAACGCAAGACTTTTCCCTCTCTTCGTTGCTAACTCTTGTCGCTATCGGACATGCTGTCCGCTCTCTCTTCGTTGCTAACTCTTGCCGCTGTCGGATGTGCTGTCCGCTCCTGTATGTAATCGGCGTCCCACCCTGGCATGTACGCCGGACAAGTCATGTGGCCGCTGCAGCCTTCGCGATGCTTCACAATTAAATAAAGATGATTTCCTGGATATCGACTAAAATCTGTGTTCCCTTCTCTGGAGTTCTTTCTAATCTATTAAGCGTCCCTATGCCACGGTTGAATATTAACATCCGTCTGCTATAGAGGAAGTGCCCATTCCAGAAAATTCTCAAAATGATAAAGGATAAATAAAAAGAAACAAAAAAAGTAATGTTTCATATATGATAAAAAGAGAGGTATGTTTTAAAAGGTAAGAGGTTATATAACAGGAGGATTCATACCAAAATGCTAGTAGTAAGATTAAATAAAAATATCGTGTTATTTATGAAAGTTAAAGTGTTTATATAAGAAATTAAATATGATAAATATTGAGAAAGAATTTAGTACATTTATTTGACTTATTATTTTAGAGGTTATTATTTTTGTGGATATAATATTGTTTTGGATAGTGAATATTGAATATTGAAATTAAATTATTGCAATTAGTATGAAATATTGAAATTGAATTCGAACATGGAGATTCTTATTCTGTAAATGATATAATGTGTGTTTACCTTTGATGCATACAGTGTACTTAAAATTTTGTAAAATTTTATGTCAACGGAAAAGTCTTCCTTTCAGCAAGAACTTTCTTATTTCGATGGGGGGGAAATGTAACAGAGAACGCGTCGTCCTAAATTATTACTTTTCCATTTTACCGATAGATCACTACCAAAATGATCAGTTAAAAAAACCATTTTCTTTCAAGGAAGTAACAGCAGCAATTTTGAAGGCTTTCCATTGTCTGGGAAATAAGCTGAAATAGTGGAATTAGTAGATTGAGCAAATAAAAGCAACATTAACTTGGATAAATCGGACATACACAAAGTTTTAGACATCGACGAAAATGTGCCAATTGTCGGTTCTCTGAGCAATTCTCAAATTATTGATAGTTTGGTAAATAACAAAGGATATGATGACAGCAATAATGAAAGTGATTCAGAATGCCCCAAAAATGAAAGAATGTCAATGGAAGACCTGATAAAATCATTAGATAAAAGAATATTAGGCTCAAAACAGCAGAATTTTTATCTCGGAACATGAAATTATGGCAGTATATAGGATTCGAGAAAAAATAATTTCTAATAAGCCGAAACTAAACCAACAGACATTGACAGAAATGTTTAAATTATAATGTAATTATATGTTCTGTATTCAGGTTTACTTATTCATTAAACCATTTTACATGTTTTTTTTAAGACTGTTTATTTTTTTCCTAAAATTCTGTAGTGTTACTTAAAAACCTCTCAAATCCAGAATTGCTGTGTCCTGAACAATTCCAGATTTGGAAGGTTGTACTGTATAAGGCATGCTAGATCTAGAAACCCGTGTCAAGGTTGGCGTGTGGCAACCCTACTTCTGAGGGGAGTGCTTTGTTGTTCAGCAGTTAGAGTTGAACTGCAGACGAGAATACATAAGCCAACAGGGTTTAGCTGACAAATATGGCTCTGTATGTCAAATCAATCCTTTTTTAATCACTTCATATGTGCTGCATGTACTGTGTCCCTTTAAAACGATATAATAAAAGCTTGGAAAAGTATGGAAGTCTTTTTTGTGTCGTCTCTGTTCCTTGCATAAAGGAACTCCCACGCAAGGCGGCTAAAACCATTAGATACTGTATATACACTCATGGACAAAAAAATTAGCGCACCAAGAAGGAATCGTCAAAATGAAACGAAATTTTACATACGTAATGACTACTTTGATATAAGTAAATGATAAAAAAATCAAAGAAAAAGGATAATTTATTTCAGAGAAAAAGGCAAAAGAACGGAGGAGTTAATACTCCGTTGGACCCCCTCTAGCGCGAATGCACGATGCAATACGATCGGGCATTGAGTCATACAAGTTCTGTATGATGTCTTGAGATATTTCGTTCCATATTTGCTGTAACCTTACCTCTAGTTCGTTCAAACTCGTGGGATGCCCAACTCGTCATCCCAAATGATCCCAGATATGCTCGATTGGAGACAAATCTGGGGATCGGGCAGGCCAAGGAAGGGTAGTAACAGTGCGGAGACAGTCTTGTGACACCCTTGCCGTATGAGGCTGAGCATTGTCTTGTTGAAAAATGGCTCCTGGGAGCCATTGCATGAGTGGCAACACATGTGGTTGCAGGATTTCATGAACATACCGCTGGGCTGTCATGGTGCCAAGGAACAATACTAGGGGTGACCGTGTATTGTAGGCAATGGCACCCCATACCATCACACCAGCTGTGGGAGCGATGTGTCGCTGTACAGCAAAGGCAGGATTGAAGCGTTCACCACGGGCTCTCCACACACGAACGCGATTGTCATCACTGCCGAGATTGAATCTGGATTCGTCGCTAAAGACGACCTGGTTCCATTCCGCTGCAGTCCAGTTTCCTCGTGCGCGGCAAAACTCCAAACGGAGGCGTCGATGGGTGGGCGTCAAGGGCAGCACACGTAATGGGCGCCGCGATACCAACTGTCCTTCAGCCAGGCGCCTTCGTATGGTTCGAGAAGACAGAGGCCCCTAGTGAAGGTGCTACCTGTGCCTGGATGGCGGCCGATGAAGCAGTTGGCTGTACGCGTGCATTTCTTACGATGTGACGGTCTTCTCGACGACTGGTCTGTCGAGGGCGTCCTGAGCCTGGTCTTCGTGTACATGACATTTCTCGGGTCCACTGGTCCCAACACCTCCTCACAACACAATCAGAGCAGCCTAATTGACGAGCTACTCGCGTAGCTGACCACCCAGTTTCCATCATCCCGACGATTCTCCCCCTCTCAAACTGCGACAACTGCTTATATTGTCTTCGAACACGGCGTAATGGCATGTCTATCTCAGCTCTTCCTTTGTAACTGAATCAGCACACTCAAACAAGCTTTGGTTACCTGTTTTACACTCCACAGAGTACGATGTTCAATGCCCTCTACCGGCTATACGTAATGCACAATCACGCTGCATTTCTAATCATTTGCATATCTCCCCGACATGTACCTTCATTGCAAGTTTCGTTACGATCCCGCAATTATTTCTTGGTGCGCTAATTATTTTGTTCATGAGTGTATATGTGTGTGTGTGTATAAACAGTAGAATTTTATTTCTCAGTGATAAAACTCCTTAAATTTCAAAGAAAATGTAAAGAGCTTTAAAATTTCTCTTAATATGCAATAGAATATTTAATACAAAATATAACTTATAAGACATAACATTACACACATTGCAAATTAATGGTAGAAAACTAATGGCATTCACAACATACCAAACTGCTTGAAGAATTTATTATGTTAATATTACAGTTACTGAAAAAACGTCTAAAATGGCAATCAAAACAACAGGGTAAGCATAGAGAAATGCTTTATAGAATGTTTCTTCATAAAGAAAGATATATATATTAAAGCATTTAAACAACAAAAATTAAAAAATTGTATAGATAAAAAGCATAAAATATTATACAAACTTAATATATATTATATATTAAGTTTATTATAACGTCTGAATACACAACTTTAAACACTCAAATATTGTATAATTTTATACTATGTTAACTATTTAATATAATATATCTTTTATAATTATAATGATTATAAACCTTCTTTTCTTGTAGAACCTTTCTTGTATAAAAGTTCAGAATGTGAACTTTTAGAAAAATTCAAAGTTAAAAAAATTGTAATTTAGAAAATTTATCTCCTCATTTATCACTTTAAAGCACAATATTTATAGATAATACTGAAAACAAAAAAGTTAATCATGTTAAATATTTTTAATGAAGTTAATAATGTCACAATAATTAGAAGACCCTGATATAACACACAATCAACATTTGAAAAACACAAATCTATTCTTCCTGACAATAGGAAAATATCTCAAGATGCTAAGTGAAAATAAAATATCTCAATTTCATGATGATTACAATCAACAAGTTTACTAAGTTCTCAAGTATACCATTTGAGAATATGGATTATAGCTCAAATGTTTGTAAATACTAATCTCAATGTCCAAAATACACATTTATTTCACAACACATACCACAAATACAATTTCTTTCTTTTAAAAAGTTTCAATAATAATCATGCATACTGTATGGAAAACCTCCCTTATGATGCCAGAAACTTCTTTAACAAAAACATTAGTTGCAAGTTAGCTAACAACAGGCGGATATAAAGCTAAAGACTGAATACAGGTACATACCATCAAACTCAATATTCAAGAAGTATTGAAGAACTCTGTACATCTGACTCCTTTGATGATTAAAAAATGGTTCAGAGGCATATTTCAATGAAATGAACGTTGATGAATTCAGGCAAACTTTAATGACATTTTCTCCGTTCTGTAGTGTTTGTGAATTTACAACAAAATGGAATACGTTCAAAAAAGACAAATACTGCAGAATATCAAACGGCGTTTCACATGTTGCCTGTAATACTTTTTTCTAAATGGAAAAATAATGATTTCGAATAAAAAATATATGTACAGTACCAAACATAGTAGAACATTATTCATGTAATACAGAAGGCTCAAGGAGAAAAAATGATAACTCACATGATTAAGCATTAAATTTATAGAACTGAAATTAGTGCATAATATATAAAAAAACAAAGTATGAATAATTACATTCCATGACATTTTAAGTTTTATCAAAAATTTTGAAAGAAAAAAATTTGACAAATGGTAACTTCAATGATAAACAAATCTAAGAAGATGTTTAATTCAAAAGCTTACATCAGCTTTTCGCTTTATCAACTATCTCGTAAAATTATTAAATGAAAAACTTTCAGCAGGTTAGTGTGATGACTTAAACAAAATAATTTTATAGTACTGAGGATAACACAAATCTTTATAACAGAAAGATAATTTCAAACACTTAAAACCAAAGTTTATATCAATACATCATGAACAATTAATAAAAGCACAGTTCTCTGAATACTTAAACCAATGATTTCTGTGATTATAAATTTCCCATGTTCAAAACTTCATTAAACAGCATATTTTCCAACATGATTTATTATGCCATACTGATTGTACTTCATTAATCTATGCTCTTAGCTTTTAATTCTCATACAATGTCACTGGTATATACAGGTAACTAAATTGTATAAAATGGAGAGAGGGTCTTTCTCCTGTATTTCAGCCACAAATCAATACTAAAACTTAAAGCCATTAAAACATTGACTATGGAACTACAATTGAAAACATACATACATATATATATATATATATATATATATATATATATATATATATATATATATATATATATAGCCAAATGGGAAGTTATAAAAAATAAACAAAAGGCAAAACTAATGTAAAAGAAAATTTGAATGTTTTTAATACTCAGTATTTTTCTGATGCATCAAAATAATGAAATAGCAAATACTTGTAATTAAAGAACTTTCTGATGAACAATTTAGTAGGAATCTTACCTGCACTTCACTTTCATCCTCAGTTTTCTCTAGCAGAAAATAGCAGCATTCTGGCTTAAACTCGATTAAAAATTCTGGTGTTAAATTTTCCTCCTCACTGTTATAAGTAACTATAATGTTACCTAATCTATATGGATATTCTGTTGTAGAAAACTGTACAGGAAGTTTGATTCCTTCATTAGGATCCTTAAACTTTGTACCTATTTCAAAAGATTATATCACACAGAAGATTTATACATATAAATTTAAGCTTATATATGCAGTAAGATTATTACTTTACATTCATTGAATTTTCCTCATTCAAATCACACATATAAAGATAATAGTTTTTATTTACTTAATCTTTCACTTAATAGTACTTATTTACAAACAAAAAAAAATTATTTATCATGATTTACGTTGCCAAGTATAAGGCAATAAACATCCCCAAATAAAGGAATGGAAACAAGATGGCACTGTCTTTAAATGATTGTGTGACATGATTGTATGAACAGCTATTAGGTATATATTAATAAAATTAAGTTTAAGTTGAGGAATTAAAGAGTAATCTGAATGAAAACTTGATCAGAGTGTAGTCCTTTTATAAGAATTAAATTATTTTTGTTACCCTCGATCAAATGAGAGGTCATTTGTTCTCTGAATGAGAAGTATCGCTATATAGCATCTTTTCTAACTTTTTCTTTTTAAACCATATAAGTGTCCTGGTCTTTCAGTATTCAGGAAATGATAATGACTTTAAAATCTTCTGGTCAGCATTATCATAGGTTTAGATCTGACAATCAGACCTGGACATTTTAGCCATTAGTCAATCTCTACCAGCCCAATAAAGATTTGAACTAACGATAAAACTAATAAACTTTTTCCCAGAATTACAGTCTATGAAGTAATTAAGTATTGGTACACAAAGTGAATTTGGCTTAAGTCTTTACTGAATGTCTACATAAAGGGTAAATTAGAAAATCTGCCAGTCGAATAGAATGAAGATGCTTCTGGATATTGTAGTACTCTCCACTGCTAGTTGGTCAGGGTTAATCAAGAGGCATCTGTGAATTCATCAGATAGTTCCAACTTCATATCCATAATTCTAAAACTATGAAAACTGTTCTAGCTACTACATATTGTTTCTTTCTGATATTTTTCTTACTTTCCAAACTGTCATTTCTATTTAAGAGCAACAGTTCTTTTATTATATTGCATAGGTGTTTATTTCAGGGTTTGTAATAATAGAATTTAAAAAAATAAAGAGTTCTTGAGAACTTTAAAATGATTTCAGCCATGTTATTTCTAAAATCAAGACTTTAAAAAATATAGTGAAACTTCTCTATGGTGGCCAGAAATGGTTTCGAAAAAAGTGGCCATTTTGAGGGGTGGCTGTGAAAAAGGGGTTTACATCGGCTCTATGGAGTCTTTAATCAGTTACAAAATATGGCTGTTTAGATGGGTGGCCAGCTAAAGAAGTTTCAGTGTACTTAAGTATTATAATCATATACAACTTTAAGATAATTTCTCATGAAATATCATTTTCCTGAATTTGTAATTTTTTTTTTACTTTGTCCTGAGAACACTGACCCATCCACAATGTGAATTCACTGCGTACTTTACTATGAGAGCACCATATAGGTGAGCTAACACCATTCGCTATGAGGAGACAGCACAGGAACGCCCAAGCCTTATCTGGGATTTGAACCCAAGCTCATACCATGAATCCAAAAGTGCTAATCACTGTTGAATTTGTAATTTTACTAATACATTTTCAGAAGTACTTTTGCAAGTTGTAATCTGTTAGCTTTGCCCTGCATTTAACTTCATAAATTTATATCACTACATGATGTCATAGTGAGTCATGAAGTCATTATATCAAATACTACTTCATGATGTATTATTAACATTTAAGATTTTCACATTTTGAAGATGAGAGGTAAGAGGGATAACAACAAATAAGTGTTCTCAAACTGAATAACAGTAACACAAAAAACAAGCAATACACACATTACATAAAGTATCATCTGCATTTTCTAAGAGCCAATCATTAACAGTCCTAAACTGAAAATTGTTTTAAACTCAGACTTAAGTACTTTTTAAGGGCCAGAAAAACTAAAAAAAAAGTAAGGACCTTGAATGAGAACATAAGTATTTTTTAAAAGCTTCTTAGGGACCCCTGGAAACAGAAATTGAAAATACAGAGTTCTTATAAAATTTTAAGTACTGTATGAATCCTGTAATTACTAGATTTAGTTCAGTTACATTTATCTCAGTAATATTTAGAAGTTATAATTAATGCAAATTTCTATAACATTAAGATTTATTTTGATAGCTTCAACTTATTATTTACTAAAAATTACATTTTCCTTAGATGTAGTTAAAAGTTAAATTAATTAGTTTAATTGTTTTTAGTAAACTTTGCTGTCAAACCACCCCTAGAAACAATTTTCTCTAGTTTAAAAAATGCTACTCCCATACAGAACATGGTATCAGAGCATGGCTCTTTAGATTAAGAGTTAAATTTCATAAAAGATAGATATTATGTATCATTCATATGTATAAGTACAGAGTATATCAACATTCAATAAGAAATAGAAGTATAGAAGTAAACAGCAGTAATACTGAATTGAGCCAAAATAGATACAGGCTATCTTAGAGAGTAGAAATTTATTATGAAAATATCACTCTAAAATCAAAGACATAACAGGTTTATTGATGGTGCACTGCCAAGCTAAGAAGTGAATGCTTTGAATAACAAAAAAGCCAAGTTCTGTTCTTCAATAATCTGTATATATGTAGATGATACCTTTAAAGATATTTCAGAACAAGCAACTGTTAAGACACTTATGCTAAATATTTGCACCACAAAAGCATATAAATGAATATCACACTTAACACATTTGAGATCATGAATAAGTACATCATTTACTCAATATTTACTGGTTATTTTCACACTCAGACTGAAATGGAAATAGGAAATGGTCTGAATTCATTCTATACAATAAGGAGCTAATGATGCAGCTTCAGAACAGCTAGCAACTGCTTGCCTGCTTTTGTTTTTCCTGGACAACTGAGGCCCAACAAAGTCAGTTACTTAATTTTAAGTATTACAGAATATAACTGACAGAGGCCAGCTTTTACTGTACAGTAGAAAGCAGTCAGAAAGACAGCAAAGTTATTCGCAATTTATATGGTGTATTATGATTTAAAATTTTTTATCTCCCTGTTTCAACAAAATGTATCAAAACTAAATTCATTCTTTTCGATCTTGAAAATATAATTGGCAATTTAAAAAAAAAGGGTCCTAGTATACGCATACTTTACAGAAAACATAAATCATTGTATAAGATTAATGTATTTTTTCCTTAATACATGATTTTACAAAAATTAAAAGGTGTGCGATCACACACCTTTAATTTCTAAGACATTATTTAACATAAAAGTCAGATATGAAAGACGGATAAAACACGAGAAGAGTGACAAGCATAAATTACAGAGTAAAAGGAAAATAATAATTTTATTCATTTTAATATCCTTGATTTTCGACCATCAAACCATACATATCGCAAGCGAAAATCAAACTACAGCAAAATTTTAAAGCACATTACTTACTTTTCCGACTTTTCCGAAGTTTTCTTGCACGAGAGGGGAGACAGCCTTCATTCTTGCGCTTTTGTGGACTATTTTTCTTTCGAGGCATCGTCCAGCTATATGCTGTTTTAAAAAAGAAATAACGATAAAACAACCCAACCTCCTCGGATTTGGATTTTACATTAACGAGGATTTCCTATATGAAATTTTGGGGTGACGAGTGACTAACTCACATGACTTCTCCTCCTCGTTGGCGCGAAACTATTTTTTTGTTGCCAACTAATGTTTGACGCCAAGTACTCCTCTAAACAAAATCGCCAATACAGGGAGGTTTGGCTTACTAGCGCTTCTTTCCCAACTCAAATCCCTACGTGTGGAACAGTCCATTTCAAACAAGAGGTGAAATAGGTTAAAGGGTGGCGCCATCTATTCACTATTCTACGCTTCACTTCCCAAGTCATGTTTCGCTTAGAAATGCCTGAAAACTATAAAGTGTATGAAGCAGGTGACAAATACGTTGTCACAAAGACTGATGAACAATGTATTTTTACATATGATGTAAAAATTTCCAATTCCACCTGTACATGCAGTATTAAATGTGATCAATGCAATATTTGCATTCATTACATGTCTTGTACATTTGTAGATTACTGTATCAGATTCCTGATATGCAAACACATTCATTATGTTTGCCAAAAAGTTAATGTTAGTAAAATGCCCCAATCAAGTGGGGATGACAACCTGATCATTGACACCTGTGATCAAATTGAAAGACGAACTACAGAAAAGGATGCCATCATAACTGTTTTACAAAAGGATCAAAATACTTTTAAAACTCAGGATGGAAAATGCAAGGTACTTAATAGATTGTTAGAGTTTCATCGAAGACTCCAAAGATTTGATTCTGTGCAAGTAATGAAACATGTCAATGATACCATAAGTGCTCTCAATGCATATTTGGATACCTCAGTTGCACCGAGTCTCGTCCAAACTTGATAGCAGAACAATCAACGTCCAAAGCTCCACCTAACAAGCTTATTAGCAAGCAGAGAAAATTTCCATTACATAGGAAAAAATAACCAAAGACAAAAAAAGTTGACTTTTAATATGCAGTATTAAATTTTTATTTTGTATTTTCACAAATGAATATTAACTATTTTGGTATGAATATTATAATATTAGAAAGTATTAATATCTGTTTTCCTGTTATATGTGCTGTAACTTGTATAATAGTCCCGGTAAGGTGAGTCGACGATGTTGTAATTCGTCGTGCCTCTATAGAACTAGACACAAAGCAGAGACTCCATCAGAAGGCTTTTTTAAATACATTTATTCGGACAACACAATTCAGTAAGCCGCTCGGCATAGCGCGTCCGACCTGCGAGAGATATTTCTCCTCGACTGACACGTGACGGCGCGCATCTCCTCAAAGAAGGGGGAAAGAAGTGATGTCACGTGGTTCGCCTCTCGCAGATTGGAGCGGGAACACTACAGAGTATGCCCCCAGTGACGTAGTCACGATTACAGAAATATGATAATTAATACATAGGTACATAGTGAAAATTATACAAACAGTCTGGAGTACAATTGAAAATTCGTATGATGCCTAGAGGGAAATTGACATGATGTACAAGAGAGATAAACAAGGTTACATATGCATTACATGAAATAAAAGGATAGGTAGATTATGTACAATTGATATTACAAAATTTTTTACACAATATATTCAGAAACAAGGTGTTGTGGAAAGCGAACTTTGCGACCAGATCTGGTGGTGGTCTGTTCGACACGAGTTGTTAGAGCATTCGTGGGCGCAGTTTGCTTTTGAGGTCCACAAGGTGCAAGAGAATTTGAAAGTTGATATGCAGGTTTGATGCGATCAATAGAGACTGTACTCTGCTTCCCGTTTAATTCCAAAACAAAACTTTTGTCATTTCTGTCGACCACTAGATGTGGTCCCGTGTAAGAAGGTGATAAGGGAGGATTGACTTTATCTGATCGTAAAAATACATGTGAACAGGTTTTCAATGAGGGATTGACATAAATTTTGGGATTGCCGTGTACGGCAGTGGCAATAGGATTTAAGGTTCTCATTGTTTTAATTAACTCGGACACATAGGTAAGGGTAATGGGTTGTTTGACAGTATCACTGGTAATGAGATCGGAAGGTAGTCTGAGATTGGTGCCGTAAACAAGCTGGGCACTGGTGGCTTTGATGTCACTTTTGAGAGCAGTACGCAATCCTAGTAAGACTATGGGAAGGATTTCAGCCCATTTAGTTTGGTTGTGCGCTTTAAGAGAGCTCTTGAGATGACGATGAAACTTTTCAATGATACCGTTTGACTGTGGATGGTAAGCAGATGCCCGGATTCTGTTGCATCCTAATATGTTAATGAGTTCTTTGAAGAGAGCAGATTCAAAATTTCTACCCTGATCAGTAGTTACAGTAACAGGGGATCCAAATCTGGAGATCCAACCGTGTACTAATGCTCGAGCAGTTGTTTCCGCAGTTATATCGGGTGTAGGGATAACTTCGGGCCATCTCGTGAACCTATCGATGATGGTCATACAATATTGATTGCCATCTGAGGGTGGGAGCGGTCCAATAAAGTCTATATGTATGTGGGCGAAACGAGCATCAGGATCAGAGAAAGTGCCAATTGGTGTTTTGGTATGTTGAAAGATTTTAGCTTTTTGACATTTAGTACAACTGCGAACCATAGATTTTATGTCTTTACGCATGCCAGGCCAAACGAATCGTTTAGAGATTAAATCTAATGAGGCTGATATACCTGGATGGGAGAAAAATGCAAGGTTTGAAAAACAGATTGTCGCATACTTTTGGGAACGAAAGGTCGAGGGTATGTCTGTGACATATCGCAGTATAAATATATATCTTCGAGAGGAAAATAGTGTTTTTCCAATCTTAAAGATGAGGTGTCAGATTCGATAAGCTGTTTCAGCTCGTCATCAACGGTCTGAGCAGTGGCGAACTCTTTAAAGTTCAGCACATTAGGAGAAATTGAGTCTATCTCAATGCGAGATAATGCGTCGGCCACGCATTATCTCGCGATGTCGTGTTATCAGAACCTTTGGTGTACCGAACATCGGTAGAAAACTGCGAAATATAATCTAAATGGCACAGCTGCCTAGGGTTACATTTATTAGGGTTTTGTTGGAAGGCAAATACCCTGCTGGCCACTGTAAATACAATACCCTGAAGGAAACATGCAAATAACATGAAATTTACAACATGCATTAGCGGAGGTGAGATATGCAAATGATTAGAATTTCAGCGCAGACGCACATCACGCGCGCCTGTGGCTCCACTTCAAAGCGCTATTTAAGGCTTGGAGATTTCGACGATTTCAAGTTCGGCAATTGTGTTTTGTTAGCGTACATGTTAAAAACATGCACGTCAACAATTCGTATAATTTATATTAAAATAGCAGAGTTTAAAAATGTGCAGTAAAAGCTATGTTAAAAAAGGTATACGCTAAAACCATTAAAGTTGTTCAAAATCATGTATAGACGACAAGACTTTTTAACAATAACTAAAAGTTTATTCATTTGAAAAACTGGTTAAGAATTAGATAAAAACAACAATATCAACATCTTTCTTCTTACTAACAATACTGGGGTTTTCTTTAAATAAGTTTTAAAACAAACATTATATTTTATCGTACTGTGATGGACTATCACAAGACTTAATATATAACTAATACAAAACGTCTTACTCTAGATAGGCTTGATACTCCATCCCAATCAGCCAAAGTATCCTTGATGTCGTGATGCCCGATGTCGTGATGCCTTTTCTCGAAAGTGTTCGCCGCTTATATACACTTAACAAAACAGATTTACATCACTTCACTTGAAAAACAGTATCGGCTGGTAACTGAAGATTTGTGTTTAATTATGACGTATGGTAGATTGACAGACATGACGTAATCTAAACGAAACTTACGTCGTTGATTCGGTTTAATTAAATCGCCTTTAACTTGAATCGGCTTAAAAATGGAAATGCAGAATATGACGTCAAACTTCGGAAAGGCAAGTAATTAATGAATCTTCATATTGGTTCATATTGCTAACATGTTTTTCTTGTGGTTTCTTCAAAAAAACGATCAATTATGCCTCGTCGAAAACAGCGATCATCTTTTGAACAAGTATCCGAGTTCGACAGAGGAAGAATAGTGGCCTACCGAGATTGTGGATTATCTTTCAGGGAAATCGGTAGTCGTGTTGGACGAAACCAAACAACTGTAATGCGGATATGTGATCGTTGGATTCAGGAGGGTACGACCTACCGGCGTGTTCGATCGCATCCACCTCAGCGCACCACTTCACGTGATGACAGGCAAATTGTGCGCATGGCAGCGACGGATCGCTCGGTCACATCACGAACCATAGCACAGCACATGCAGTCTGTAACGCATCATCCAGTGTCTGCGCGTACCATTCGACGCCGTTTACAGCAGAGTGGTCTGTCCGCATTGGGACGTCCATTGCTTTGTCTACCCTTGACGCAGAACCACAGACGTCTCCGCCGCCAATGGTGCGATGACAGAAGGGTGTGGACGGCAGAATGGAATGAAATTGTCTTTACTGACGAGTCACGCTTCTGTCTGCAACACCACGATGGTCGCATTCGAGTCTGGAGACACCGTGAAGAGAGGATGCTGAACAGCTGCGTTATGCACCGCCACACTGGTCCTGCACCGGGTATTATGGTATGGGGCGGTATTGGATATCGCTCTCGCACACCTCTAGTACGCATTGCCGGTACTTTAATCAGCCAGCGCTACATCTCCGAGGTGTTGGAGCCAGTTGTCC
This sequence comes from Dolomedes plantarius, assembly GCA_907164885.2. Classification (NCBI taxonomy): domain Eukaryota; kingdom Metazoa; phylum Arthropoda; class Arachnida; order Araneae; family Dolomedidae; genus Dolomedes; species Dolomedes plantarius. The sequence goes on along the minus strand of OU015494.1, from coordinate 56,555,767 downwards.
TTCCTTACCTTCAGGGCTTGCCCACAGCCATATTTCAACAGGATAATGCGCGACCACACGTGGCACGCATTGTCCAACGGTTCTTCGTCAATCGCCAGATTGAATTGCTTCCCTGGCCGCCTCGCTCTCCGGATCTTTCGCCGATAGAAAACATGTGGTCCATGGTTGCTCTACGATTGACCCAGATTCCATCCCCAGCTGCCACAGCAGATCAACTTTGGCAACGTGTGGAAGCTGCGTGGTCTGCTGTACTCCAAGAACTCATCCAAAGTCTCTTTGAATCAATGCTGAGGCGTGTGGCAGCGGTGATCTCCAACAATGGCGGATACTCTGGCTACTGATTTTGTCAGGAACCACACTTCACAGAAGTCTATAAATTTAATCATTTGATACTTGGTCAACATGTTATCTACAAAATAAATTTTTTTGTGATATCTCTTGTCTTTCTTGGTGTTGCAATTTGAGTGGCCAGCAGTGTATTAAGGGTTTTTGGTCTGTATAAATAACAAAATTGCGACCTTCTAGCATATGCCTAAATTTTTTTATGCAAGAGTAAATAGCAAATAATTCACGATCGTAAGTTGACCAATTCCTCTGAGCCTTATTTAGTTTACAAGAATAGAACGCTATGGGTTCCCACTGTTCTTCCGAGAGCTGCATTAAGGATCCACCAATCGCGACATTACTAGCATCAACCCATAAACTTATCTGGGCACCAGGTACAGGATGTCTTAATGGTGTAGCTTGAGCTATAGCTTCTTTTGAAGCAGTGAAGGAGAGAGTTGCTTCGTCGTGCCATTGTAATTGCTCAGTGTTGCTAGCACTGGAACGGGGATGCTTTTTCTTATTTTTATGTCCTTCTAGGAATTTAACGAGAGGGGCTAAAATGTCGGCAGCTTTGGGAATGTATCGCCGATAAAAATTGAAAAGACCTAATGACGCCGTAGTTGAGTTAAGGTAGTCGGTCGGGGAAATTCCAGGATGCATGAAACGCGATCAGGAAGGGGTTCAATTCCTTCAGCTGAAAGCTTGAATCCTAAGAATTCAATAGTGGTGTGCCCAATTTGACATTTATCAACATTAATGCATAGTCCATGCTCTTTAAGTTTGGAAAACAACAACTGAAGATGTTGCATATGTTCATTTTCATTCTCCGAGGCGACAAGCAAGTCATCAACAAATGCATAAACAAATCCTAAGTCAAGAGTTACTTCATCTATAAAGCGTTGAAAGGTAGATGATGCATTGCAAAGGCCAAACTGCATACGTGTTCTTTCGAAAAGGCCAAAGGGAGTGCAAATCGCAGTTTTATGTACATCATCAGGATTGATGGGAATTTGGTGGTACGCTTTTATAAGGTCAATGTGACTGAAGATTTGTTTACAATGTAATTCAGCAGTGAAATCTGCAATACAGGGAATAGGATACTTCTCTTTAATAGTTTGTGCACTTAGAGTACGATAATCACCAACAGGTCTCCAATCGACAGATCCTTTCTTCGGCACCATGTGCAAAGGCGAAGAGTAGTTGCTTTTGGAGGGTCTCATGTGACCAAGCTGTAGCATCTGCTGAAATTCAGCTTTAGCGAGTTTTAGCCGATCTGGAGCTAGCCGTCTAGGCTTAGCCGCGACTGGAGGTCCCTTGGTGTTTATGTAATGCACAGTATTGTGCTTTACCGGTTGGTTAGGGTCCGGTAATTTTGTAATTTCAGGAAATTGTAGCAATAGTTTACCATATACATTATTAACACAATTAGGTTTTACAGAGAAAATATTGCAAACACTTAATTTAGCAGGAGTGTTTAAATGAGTGATGGAATCGATAAGACGGTGATTCCGTAAATCAAGCTTTAAATTAAAATAATGCATGAAATCAGCTCCTAAAATAGCACATGAAACATCACAAATGTAAAAAGAAAAAGTAAATGATCGGCGTAAACCTAAACTAAGAGTAATACTCTTTCGACCATAAACATTCATTTTCGTGCCATTAGCGGCACGAAATGTTTGGAGAACTGGCCGTGATTTATCTTGTTTGGTAGCAGATATCAGACTGGCGTCAGATCCAGAGTCAACAAGAAAACACATACCCGTATTCCCGTCTCTCACGAAAAGGCGACGAGAAGGTGCGGGAGAGAGGTACGTCGCTTCTACTCTTCCCGCGTCCGGTTTCCCGCAAATGAACAGGGCGGATTGCATTTGTTTGCTTTAAATTGTTGGAATTTTGCATGATACCAAAAAATTGTTGAATCCTTACCGCGTGACTTAGAGCGGTATCGAGGATGATTGTATTTCCTAGAAACACTTCTAGAATGTCGAAGTTCGACGACTTCTTTTCGTAACTCTTGAATTTCTTTCAACAGCATCTCTGTGATCGCTGGCGTCTGAGCGGCGGCTGGTGTAGGTGTGGGAATCGAAACTGCGCTGATGTTCGACGGTGTTAAATCCAAAATGTGATCGTCAATCTGCCGCTTTATCGGGAGTGATGGGGTCGAGTGATGCGAAAATAGTCTGCACAGGGGTCGGCATTTGCTGGGTAAATAATTCCAAAAGAAGTGCGTCGCTGATATTGTGGTTTTCTGCTCTTCTCTTCATTAAACGCAGCAATTCGGTGGGTTTCCTATCACCGAGGCTTTCACCGGCTAGTAGCTTACGTATTTCCAATGTTCGGCTTTCTCCGCATCTTTCTATGATTTTAGTTTTTAGGTCCTCGTATGGATGTGTAGTATCCGGCTTCATTATAACGTCGAGCACCATAGTAGCAGGTGCAGGAGGCAGGTGGGCGACAACATAGGGCCTGATTCACGACAAACACTTTTCTCCCGCTATCCTGTTTTCTTCCGCAAATTTGCGGTGCGAAGGCAATTCCCCATTCACGACAAACGCGCAGAACGTTTTCTCCCGCAACACAAGTTCACGGCTTGCGGACGCTACGTAGGTCTCGCAAGAGAAGGATAAACAGAAATGGCGGACGTCATAGCAATCGGTAGACTTCGGCGGCGGCGAATTAATATATCATTAAAAAATGAATGGAGATTCCACGATCGAGACGATCCATTTCAAATGAATGAAAATGAGTTCGTTTGTCACGGATTGCTGTAAGAGATCTATGTGAGGAACTGAGACCACATTTGCAGTCTGAACACGGCGATTATTCAATAGAAATGCAGGTATGTTCAATGTTTTGATTCTTATTCTTCCAGTTTTAAGCATATTAATTATAAAATAATTTTGTAAAGGGGACAGTACACCTTTTAAAATGGTCCAAAAATTGATTTTTAGAATTTTAAGTCATTGGATAGGGCATTTTAGGTCTTTAAATGTATTGATTTTTTTTTAATCTCAAAGCTGAGTCAAATATTTAGTATTGGGTAAAGGTGTATTGACCCTTTATAAACTGTTACTATGTTTTTCATTCTTACTTTATAATTTCCCTATGATCAGATTAATGTAAGAATACTAATATATGTAATGCTGTGTATATGATCGGTTTGTGAAACAACGGTTATTTGTAATAACTATATCATGTGGCTTAAATAGCTTTACTTATATACTTGTATTGTTTATATAGGTCCTCAGCAGCCTACAGGTCTTGGGAACAGGAAGTTTTCAAAGTGTTGTTTCAAGCACAAACTTTTCCCAAATATTGCAACCAACTCTTTCAAGAAATGTAAACAAATTTACAAAAGCTGTATGTAAAATTTTAAAAAATCATGTACAGTTTCCGCAGAAAAGTAATGAGCTGCTACAAACAAAAGAAAACTTCTATTTAAACACTGGATTTCCAAATTTTGTAGGTGCTGTTGACTGCACACATGTGAACATCATCAAACCAATAGATTTTGATTGGTTTGTTTTCATTAACAGGAAAAGCAAATACTCAATAAATGTGCAAATGGTAAGTAAAGCCTGTTTATCTTAAACTATTAAAAAGTGATGGTGCATTTCACATATTTCAGTCAGTGTATAACCATAGGTGCCCATAAGAGTACTTACAGGGCAGGGAGGGGGGAAACAACTGATGAGCACTAAAAAGCATGAAACTGGTCTTGGAATACTGTTGATATGCGAAGGAAAATTTACTTGCGTTTGTCTTTATCGGATTATTCTATTGATAATAATACTGAATAATATACAGTGGACGCTCATTAATTCAAACTCAAAGGTTCACAGAAAAAAGTTCGAATTATCTGATGTTAAGAGAAAATATATAACTTTAAAAGTGTATCACTGAAGTAGAAAAATCTCCTAGTATGTATAACCCCAGAAAACATATTATACTATGCTATCTAAAATTAAACATATTAAAAAGCAATACAGATTTACCTTAATTATAAAATGAAGCAGAAGATATGCAGCAGAAAGTAAACTTTAATTAAAAATATGAATTACACTTTTAGGAAAAATTGTAAAATGGATGTTTGGTTTTGTTTATGATGTTTACATTGTTCAGCCAGCTTCTCGATTTGAAGTAAACATTTCAATTCATTTTCAGAGGAAGGTTCCATCTGAATAAATGCTTTCAGAGTTTTAATAGAGTCCATTATGACTTGATCATTAGGATGCTTAACAGACTCTGCATTCTCATCTAATTTGTCAAATTTTTAGTTCGAATTAACGAAGTGATAAAAATTTAGTCCGAATTAATGAGATTTATAACATTAATCACAATACAAGTTTTTGGGGGCCTTTGGATTAGTTCGATTTAACCGAGTTCGAACTAACGAGCGTCCACTGTATTAGGAATATTGTGCAGTTATCCAACTTGAGTACATACATAAAGGGAGATTATTTCAACATTTTTCATCACCTAATATTTTAGGGCTGCTTACATTCCATTCTAACCCTACACCAAAGATATTTCTTTATACCTTTTCATCACGTATGGAATTGCATATCTCCCAAGCAAAAATATTTTTAAACTTATGGATTTGGACTGATATTAATTCCATACATTCTAGCACCCTTCTCATTTTCTAAATCATCATTTAAAAGTGTACACTGTTCTATATTTGTATTATTACAACACATATTTTAAAGTTTACTTTCAGACCAAAATGACTCAAAGATCATTTAGAATTGGCTAGGGTCCGAAAACTCATCTTTGTACACCACAAAAGTGCTTGTCACAAAAAAATACTGTTTCATATACATTGAGGAAAAAGAGAAAAAGGTGTTGTGTTCTTTTCAATCTTAAAACATTCAAAATACTAAATCTTATATTTCTTTTATTTCAGGTATGTGATTATAACATGAAGATATTGGATGTCGTAGCAAGATGGCCTGGGAGCACTCATGACTCCTCTATTTGGAAGAGCAGTGCTCCCTGAGAGTTGTTTTTAAGTAAAGTTATCCCTGAAAAGAACTTCTTGCTTGCGGACAGTGGTTACCCATTAGAACCATGGCTGATGACACCATATTTGGATGAATCCTCACAAAGCAAGCAGAAATTTAATGAAAACAGAGGAAAAATGTTACACGAAGAAATTTGTGCAAATTTATAAATTTAATTTTTTGTTTTTTCACACTTGAACTGGTGTTTTGTCTTATCAATTTTTAACATTTCTTTGGCACAATTTTAATATGACATTTTAACATTTTAAGATGTTGACATACATTGTATTATATTATTATAGACTAGCCTGGCTATGCTCGGGCCATCTGTCCACCAGACAGACGGCTTTGAATTGATTGACTGAGAGGGAGAATTTTCATAAGAGGCACTATTAATTTGAAGTCCCCCCCTTCACAAAACAACAAAAGAAAAATGTGTTATTCGTATTAATACCCACCACCACCTGGTATGATATGAGCATACCTGCAATACAAAAAGATAAATTTTCATGTGAAAAGAAATCGGCTGGCTACTTTAGCCTATATTCCTGCAATACAAAAATTCAAATTTCCTTAAATTTGTGTCATTGGTGACATAATAATGCAATGTACATTGAAATTATATGAGTGCATGTATTAGACAGAATTGCCCATGTCTATGTTGCGAGATATTCTGTATTCAGTTTAGTCAAAAGATAAGCACAATTGAAATATTAAACAGGCTTCCGGAGCATATGGTATTGTGGAAAAACAAATAAACACGAAAATTTCCTAAATATATATATTTATATAACGGAAATGTGAATATGCACTTTTTAAATATTTTAGCATGTAATCAACAAAACAAAGAAATGGTGAACTTCATACAAAAATAGCCTAGTAGAATATTTATCTAAAACCAAAAACTAAACTAATCAGCAAAGAAATATATGAAATATGAACAGTTTTGGAAAAAAATCAGTAACATGAAAATAAAAATTAAAGAATTATTTGTTGTTTGGACATTTCAATCATGATCATTGTCAATTTTGTTAGGATAATTAAACTTTTATTTTGCTATTGTTAAAAGGCTTGTCATGTATACATTATTTTGAGCATCTTCAATAGTTTTAACATATACCTTTTTTAACAAACATGGCTTTTACTGCACAATAAGAGTAAGATTACTATCTGTTTCACTAAAAGTAATTTTCAAGATAATAAATAATATCTATAATAGAACAGTGAAACTTAAGGGAAATTAAATTTTTGTAGCATTTGAAGTAATTATAAAACTAGTGTCATTTATATGATACTAGACTTTTTTTTATCCTATGTTGGGGAAAAGTACATTGACCATAATTCCCCACTGGTAACTCAGTAGAGGTGATATCTATTTCAAAAATCTGTGACTGAAAAGTACCTGTTTTGAAGAGAGGATCACGTTAAAAGGTGATTGAAATCCATAAATTCCCCAGCAGAATAAAGGTGGTAGTCAGGAGAGGATGCAACGCCAATGCGGTGCAGGTAAAAAGCCGTTAGATTATTCTATAAAATTGGATGAACTATTAATACACACGCGAAATGACACAACCGTTTGAACAACAAACACTTGAACAGACAGTTGTTTTGATAGACATACGCGGTAACTCAGACACGCTAAAAGCGTTCTCATTGGCTGATTTCCGATGAAAATCGATTATATCTCGATTATCACGCCGAGTTATCGAAAGATTCGGTTCGTTTTGCCAGCGTGACATCAGTGGATGCGGCTGCCGCAAATTGTTTGTCGTGAATGGCTTTACAGGTGCCTTCCCCTTTTCAATCGCTGATCCCCCCGACTTGCGGCTTGCGGACTGCAAGTCGCTGGCGTTTGTCGTTAATCAGGCCCATAGTTGAATTTTGTTTTTGATTCAGATATAGCTTTGGGAGTTGCTAACGCGAAAGTACTTTCCAGCATGTGGAACCATAAAGCGGGGTCCACCGATATATACGGAGGTATTACGACTGCAGAGGCTTCTGTTGTTGATCCAGGGGAGAGAGCCATGGTTGCTGGCGAAAACGAAATCGGAAGTCCAATGACGCAGTTCGAAGGCGCAGGCTGTGTTCGATGGCCGGTCACCAATATAATAACCCCGGTAAGGTGAATCGACGATGTTGTAATTCGTCGTGCCTCTATAGAACTAGACACAAAGCAGAGACTCCATCAGAAGGCTTTTTTAAATACATTTATTCGGACAACACAATTCAGTAAGCCGCTCGGCATAGCGCGTCCGACCTGCGAGAGATATTTCTCTTCGACTGACACGTGACGGCGCGCATCTCCCCAAAGAAGGGGGAAAGAAGTGATGTCACGTGGTTCGCCTCTCGCAGATTGGAGCGGGAAGCATATAAGCAAACTGTACTTGGATAGAAACCTGGCGGATAATGCGCGCTTGCCATTGGCTGCTGTTGTCCCGCCTCTATTCAAAGCGCCGTAATGCGATCAAAACAAACGCCATCTTGACAAAATAGATTTGTTATTGAGACGTATGGATGTTAGAAATGAAGACTTCTCTGTTCAGTTTCAGAATGTTATTGTTGAAAATTCTGATACAATAATAATAAGAAGTAACTTAAAGTCCATAACGGACAAAAATAATTGGATAAATAATTGTATAAATTGCATAAATAATCTTTAAACGGACATAAAAATTTTATTCCAAGTTGAATAAAATCAGTTCTGAGGGCCAGTGGGAAGAATTCCTTCATACTGCTTGTAACAGAATTTCTCTTCGGCAGAGCTGGTGCGTCAATCCATGTTCAACCAACATCTATTGCCAGGAGATCTTTAAAAGTTACAAGAGGTTCGAAACGTTTACTATCTGGCCGTCCAGCTTCAGGTGTATCAGTAAAAAGAAAAAGAAGCCATTCCTTATGTACTAATATAAAGCTTAATCAACCAAATGCAAAAATGCATGGGCATGGGCATTAGCTCACGTTGTTTATTTTTTTTACGTTGTTTATTTTTTGGTATATTCACTGAAGAAAAAATATACTATGTAGCATTCTGAATTTTCATGTAATTAATAATTCTTGCATTAATAAAACAAATGCTAATAAAGTTAAAACTTAGTGTGAGTGTGGTTATTAAAAAAAAAACCTTAAAAGGGAAAAATTTAATTTTTTTTCCTTTCAATAAAAAAATGTGATTTGCAAGATATTTTTGTTTTCTCAAAACAACCAACAAAATGTAAATTTAAATAAAACATCAAATAAAGTGGTGTAAAAAATAACAGAAAACTAACTTGGTTCATACACCATGAAATAATAATTTAAATTTAAAAATGTGACATGCAAGATATTTTTGTTTATTCAAAACAACCAACAAAATGCAAAATTAAATAAAACATTAAATAAACTGGTGTAAAAAATAACAGAAATTTAACTTGGTTTATACAACATTAAATAATTTTAAATTATTGTAATTTTATAGTGCATTAAATGGAAAATAAACCAATTTTTCATTATAAAAAACAGCATATTAAGCATTTTTCAGCATTCCAGCAGCTGTTTTATAAAAACACGAATATTCTTTCCATATTTCCTTTCGAATTGATCGATAACAGCGATGAGTTGGTATAAAGTTTAAAGGAGTTCTTACAATTTTACTTTGTAACTTTTATTACTTTCCCTATCTTCATACAGATGGCATTGCAGTTTTCACACATAAGCATATTTTCACAGCTTAATTTTCGATTGCTGTGATTTCTTGGCAATTTTTAAACTTTTTTTTTCGCCTATTTCAAAATTTATTTTAAATTTGTACGCATTTAACTTGTGTTAATCGTATTTTCACCGTGGCTTTATGTCAAATGCGCTGTACTTATCGTCAAATTTCGTGTTTTTCTGATACAGCCTTTTATCGGCTACGAAACTAATGGTATTTCCTATATTAAGTATTTTAGCATAGAGCATAACAGTATATTATTAAAAATTGATGAGTGAAATCATCACGAGCGCATATACTCCTTAAAAGCGATACATCTTCGGCTTTGGTCGAAAGGAGAACGCCTTTCAAGAATTGGAATGAATGACAGGACGATTCGACCAATGATAAGCGCGCATTATCCTCCAGGTTTCTATCCAAGTACAGTTTGCTTATATGCGAGCAGGAACACTACACTTGTATCAATGCTGAAAAAATTTAATTTTTTTTAATAAGATGATAATATATGATAGAATAGTAATGATAGCATTCTCATGACATCTTGAACATTTCCCAGATTTCTATAATTTCATTTTCTGCTACAAGCAGCGTCAGGTATTACTCTAACTCACTTGTTTCGGGTTAGTTTCCAAGCACCATTAAATATGATTATGGTCTAGTCACTCTTAGGAATTTTACCTTAGGTGTCCCCCCAGTGGTAAATAGCCTCTTGCATGCTTTTCCTAAAAAAATAAATCCCATTACCTAAACTTTCCTATTCATTTGAATTTATATATATATTTCTTTCAAGTGCAGTTTCACTTAGTGATCCCTGTGATAAACTATAAAAGTGTTTTTTTCTTTTTAATCTTCAGTGTTATATGTATACTGTGACCAGTGGCGCCGGAAGAGTCAAATATAGAGGGGGGCAAAGTAAAATAGATTAAAACTTTTACACCTTTATTATTAAAAAATATATATATACGGTTATAAAAATAAACTTTTATGTTATTTTATGTTATTTTATGCCCTATCACACGTCAACGTGTACGCGTTTCAAATGCATCGGATTAAAGATTCCCTTTCGAGATGAAAAAACATCGTGTAGGGTTGCTTTTGAATCGCAAAAGCAAACGTCTGGAATTGGCGTTTAAACGCGCTTACGTTCCTGAAATTGGCGATTAATCGCTCCTGTGTATATGGAATGACGTTTATCGCACTTGCGTTAACGAGTGTGAGGTTGCAATTTAGTATTCATTTTTGTTAAGCTTTATGATGTTAAATGAAAATTCTAATATTTTACGAGCGCTAGCTAGGTAGAAACAAAAAAATTCAATTTTCTAGGGGGGGAAAGTACCCCCCCCCTTGCCCCCCCTTTCCGGCGCCACTGACTGTGACCAATTTCTAAAGTGATCCCATGAGATTTACATAGCTACATGCTATTCCATTTATCAATGATCTTATTGTATATAATGTAGTTGTAAATAAAGTAAATAATGTGGTACTATACAATGCTCAATTCAAACAGACATTTAGTGTTAAATTTTGTATTTTAACAATACATGAATGTATTTCATTGAATTCAATTGTTTAATCATATACAACTCATCACAAGGAAGTCCCAACATTACATTTAGTTGATTGTAGCTTTACAGGTTTTCATTGTGGGTGTGATTTATTGACCATATATTTTAAGCTGTGAAGGTTATAGTTTCAGCTTTATCAGTAAATTTATACAAGATATAAACTTGGCCAACATGAGAATATTTTAGATCATTTGGGGATAATAGGACACCTACTCTTGGAACGGGAACAGTTCCAAGAAAAACGAAATCTAAGATCATGGAATATGAAATATATAACTGTGACCTCTTTACCTATCTCCTCAATAAATTTTAAGTTGTATCATGGTTAGCGTTCTGACTTAACGTATGAAAAGAGTCAGATTTGAATCTCAGGTTGGCTTGGATGTTGTAATGATTTTGAATCCACTTTAAACCATAGGTCCCAGTCTTATTAGCCATCACGAGCATAATCGACCATAGAGTTACAAATCAACCAACCGATTCCAATAGTCCAAATTTAATGTTGTCTTTGTTATCTTTGTGAATTTGTAATAAAACAAGCATCTAAATAAAGGTTAACATAATTCGAGATAAAAAATATCTTGCTCTTTAAAAATGATTCAATCATTATCATAAACCTGTATTAAAATTCAGGCATAAACTCTAGCTACTAAATGAATTCAAAGGTTGAAGACTATAAGGGTACTAATTATGGCTATTACTAAGGGAGTTAAATATGGCTTGTTGGATTATCTAGTGTAATATGTACGTAACTTTTCTTACAATTAGATCTCATGGAATCCCAAGAAACAAATATTTATCTCTATTACTGAAAAGTGTTACAGAATTTACAGTGTTTTATTTTTCTCCCTTTGGTAATCTTAAAAATGCACTTAGCATCCTTCAATTTATACCGAAGAAAAATATTGCTATTCTGGCTTCTGAGGTTATTGAATACTAGAAGTTCAGTAGGTTTGTTATATACAATACATTTTTTTCATCCTCTACGTCGAGAGATAGTCAAGAGACCATAGCTCTCCTCTAGCATCCCAATACAAAGTAGCTGTTTTTCCAGCTGTACAATACAAATGAAAAATATAATCTTTTCAGGTCTTGAAATGAAGTATATTAAATGCCTAATTTAAATATGTATTTACTAAATAAAAAAAAAGCAATGTGTATTTGTATCACATAAAATATACCTAAAGACTTATATGATCATAACACAAGAAATAAAAATGTTGAATTCAGAAGTTTTACGTTATGTTCAGAAATGCTCTGAATCTTTAATATTCAAACCAACATAATAAAAACCCGTTAAAACTATACAAATCAGTCTTTGAATACTCAAAAAGTCTGAAAATTGATAAATATTAAGAGACTATATTAACATTAAATATTACACAATATAACATTAAATATACACAATATTACATTAAATATTACAGCCAATATTAACATTAAATAGAGACTATATTAACATTAAATTTATAAGATTTTGTTATTGGCTACCAACTTTTATCAAATATTGAATTGATATATTATTTATTTATTATTTACTTTAAATCACTGACTACTTTCTTGTTCAACAACTAAATTAATTTTTACAGTTAATGTGCAGTGTAATTAAAAAAAAAAGAGTAGAAGAAGAGAAGAGAGTAACTTCAAACATATGTGCAACGAAACTGTGTTCTTTACCAGGCACAAAAGGTTTCGTTAACATTGATTCCTTTTGCCACTGCAAGCAAAATACACAGACATGACACATCGGCCATCTGGGCTCATCTACAGACCATTTCAAAATACTTTTCAAGAACCAGCATTCAATTAATACTGTTCATATGTTAGGTGATGGACCCTGTACACAATACAGAAACAAAATGTTTCATTTGTTAAGGTAACGCACACAATAATTGTTTCCCAGCATCCAAAACGTGACATGGAATTATAGAGAGGCAGGCGGGGGAAAGGTGCACCTGACAGCATAGGAGAAACTTTAAAAACGTACAACAGATAGAATTAATTACAGCTGAAAGTAAAGATGTCAACACATTTGAAACTTTGACCAAAATTTTAAGGTAAGAATGTACAGGAAGCAAGATATTTCCAATTGATGATGACATGATATGTAAAGCTGATAATATGTTAGCAAAAGATTTAGAACCATTTTTGGGCAAAATTCATCAGATTGTATATACTTCAGCACATACAGTACTGGACTTTCATTCACTTTCTTGCTTTCAGTGCAAGATTTTCAAATGCACTTATTTTCAATTAAATTCTGAAAATAAAAGAAAAAAATCTACAACAAAGAAAGATCAAAAGATCAAAAACACTAAATAATAAATTTAAATTATTGCAATTGAAAACTTTAAATTTTTTAATTTATGCAACTTAATTTTTTTAATTAAAGCTTATTAAATACATTTATTTTCTAATTAACAAATTAAAATTATTGTGGATATTTGAAAAAAGTAAATTTAAAATTCAATAATATACTTATTTCAATTTATTTATTTTGTTAAAATCTCTTAGAGAATAAAAAGATTCCTAAATAATTCAACAGATGGCAGCAGGAGCAAATCGAAACTGATGCTGGATTGCTGTCTGTGGAAGCTTTTTTCACCTCTTGTTTGAAATGGACAGTTCCACACGTAGGGATTTGAGTTGGGAAAGAAGCGCTAGTGTTTGACGTAATGTCCGCCATTTGCTAACTGAGAAGTGAAAGGTGCAGGGCGAGGGATAACCGTTATGAAATTTAATTCAGTTTTTACCAGATCCGCGCCATCATCATACTTAACCGTAAGTTTAATTTCATATCTAGCAGAATTCAACTTGTAAAAGTAATTAACTGTTAGATGATCATATATTTTCATACCTACAATATTATGCCTAATTTTACCCCACGTAATATTGTCAAAGTTTAGGTTTTACTTCAACGAAAATCTACTAACCAAAATTTTCATATTTAATCCCTCATCAAGTTTAACTGTTCATGTCTATTTGTGTATTTCCTCTTCTCCGTTTTCCAACGTAGTTAAGAAAAGGTCAACTAAATCACTGCGATTAGCAATTTGCAGTTGGTTTCTGTCTTTAGTTAACATATTTGTGACTGCACTGAACCCACGTTCCACTAAATATGAAGAAGAAAACGTTATTAAAAATTTTTGTACCACAGCCCATAATCCAGGGTAAAGTGTCGGCATCTTTTTACAGCCAGAACTGTTGATAGTGTATTTAAATTTTAATTCTTCATTTGTTTTTAATTTGATCAGTTCTTGTAATTTTACAGCTTCTTCCGAGTTTGATCCTTATGGGAACTATTATTCCCATATTACGGACATCAGAAAGTATGAGAACAATTAAAACTTAACTTGTTCTTTTATTTAAAAGTTGACACATAACATAGATTTACAGTTACGAAACCCGGCTCGTACTTCATCGCAGTGAATTCGGAGCGGAGAAGCGTATGTACCACGCTAGTACGGAAAAGTGAAGTAGTCAAGATCGGTGTTCCAATGTCCGCGGCAATTCCGTATTCCTGCGCGAACCAGATGCGCAGAACGCGACGTCGGAGTTGTCTGCGAGTTGGGTTGCCACAGTATTCCCCCCCCCCCCAAGTACAGTAGGTACTGAGGGTTACAAGTAACGGGGGTTAAACCGAACCCGTCGACCAGAACGCGTTGACACTGGAACTGGAGTCGTTATTGGAGTCGGCGAGGGCGAAGCTCTCGTAACAGTTGTAGGAGTAGGTACGCTAGTCGTGACAGGATCATTCGGATTCAACACAGGATGCTGCGACGTCAGGGAGTCGCTGGTGGTGAGGAATGCTGGCTTTAAACGGTCGAGGCCAATAACACAATTCTTACCATTCATAAACAATGTGTAATATTTAGCCGTTCTGTCCATTACCTTGAAGGGTCCGTTGTACGGATGCTCTAGTGAGCGCCGGATCCCATCATAGCGCACTAAGACATGAGAGCACGATTCGAGAGAAGGGTGCACGAAGGTGGTCGGATTGTGGTGAGCAGAAGTGGGAGTTGGTGAGAGACTCTGCATTAAGCTACGGAGATGTTGGACGAACTCGGATGGTTCGACTGCAGGGGGTGCGGATGGATGGAGAAAATCTGCAGGGAGGCGGAGAGTAGAGCCATATACAAGCTCTGCACTTGTGCACTGGAGGTCTTCCTTGAACGAGGAGCGGAGTCCCAGGAGGACTAATGGGAGAGTCTCAGTCCACCGGTTATTTGAGTGACATCTAAGGGCCTGTTTAAGTGAGCGGTGAAAACGCTCAACTAGCCCGTTGCCCGCTGGATGGTACGGCGAGGTGCGGATGTGCTTCGTGTCTAGTAGTGACATCAGATCAGAGAAAAGATGTGCTTGAAACTGGCGTCCTTGATCGGTGGTGATGACGGAAGGGGTTCCAAAACGCGCAACCCACTGACTGATGAAAGCGCGTGCTACTGTCTCGGACGAGATGTCCGTTATCGGGATCGCCTCCGGCCATCGAGTATACCGATCCATGCACGTAAGCAAGTAAGTGAATCCCTCCGAAGGTGGAAGAGGGCCCACCAAATCAAGATGTACGTGATCGAAGCTATGAGATGGCGGAGAAAATTGTTGCAGGGGGCTGCGTGTGTGCTTATGTACCTTTGAGCGTTGACAGCTCAAGCAGGTACGAGTCCATGCTGTGATGTCTTTCGCCATTGATGGCCACACATAACGCTCTGAAATGAGCTTCTTGGTTGCTCGCACTCCAGGGTGAGATAGTCCATGCAGGGAGTGGAACAGACGTTCTCGGCACGCCTCCGGGACGAAAGGACGCACTTTGCCAGTACTACTATCGCAGAATATTTGCAGATCGTTGGAAAGTTTTAATGGTTGAAGAACCAAACTCGTATGCGTCTCTCCAGAGAGAAGACGTTGTATTTCCTGGTCATGCGACTGGGCCCTAGCGAGTTCGGTGAAGTCGAAACTGGTGATACTCGCAATGTGATCCAGGCGTGACAAGGTATCTGCAACAACATTCTTGTTTCCTGGAACATGTCGAATGTCTGTAGTAAACTGCGCTATGAAGTCGAGGTGCCTCAACTGACGGGGCGAGCAAGAATCGGAGTTCTTAGTAAAGGCATACGTTAAGGGCCTATGATCGGTAAAAACTATAAAGGACTGACCTTCGAGAGAGTGTCGAAAGTGCTTAATCGCTGAGTAGATAGCTAGCAATTCCCTATCATAGGTACTATACTTCCGCTGAGCGTTCGTTAACTTTCGTGAGAAGAAAGAAAGAGGCTGGAGTCCCAAAGTGGTTTTTGCATGCAGGGCCGCTCCGATGGCAGAATCGGAAGCGTGAACCATTAGAGAGAGTTGCTGCCCGGGAGAGTGGAAACCGAGGGGGGACTGCCTGTGAGAGATCAGCCTTACATTTATTAAATGCAGCAAGCGCTTCGTCCGTCCATGGCACAGGACGTTTATCATTCTTTCGAGATTCTTTCAAAAACTCATTCAAGGGCGCTTGAGTATGCGCGGCGTGTACCATGAAACGCCTATAAAAATTTATCATGGCCAGGAATCTGTGGAGCTGGGAAATGGTCTCAGGTTTTGGGAAGTTAGTAATTTGTTGCGTTTTCTCAGGTAAGGGTTCAATACCGGAAGATGAAATTTTACAGCCCAGAAAGGTTACAAAAGGTTTACCAAGGACGCATTTGGCATGGTTCAGTTTAAGGTTGTATTGTTTGAGGCGGTCAAAAACTTGTTGGAGGTGAGAACTATGCTCTTCAGAGGAGGAAGAGGCGATGAGAATGTCATCGAAATATGGCACACAGAAATCAAGGCCAACAAGGACTTGATGGATGAAACGCTGAAACGTTTGTCCCGCGTTTCGAAGACCGAAAGGAGTGAATACAAATTCGTACAAGCCAAAAGGAGTGGTGACGGCGGTCTTTGGCACGTCATCTGGGTGGACAGGGATCTGGTGGTAAGCCCTGGCCAGATCGAGGGTGGAAAAAATGGACTTATTATGCAAGAGTTGCGTACAATCTTGAATGTGTGGTACAGGGTACCGGTCCGGAACGGTTACGGCATTGAGTCTGCGGTAATCGCCACAAGGACGCCAATCACCGTTTGTTTTTCTAACCATGTGCAAGGGACTAGCCCAAGGGCTCTTCGATGGCCGAATGATGCCTTGGGAAAGCAGAAATTCGAATTCCTGACGTGCTGCCCGTAATAATTCCGGTGACAGACGTCGGGGTTTGGAAAACACAGGAGGACCCGTAGTTTCGATATGGTGAAAAACAGAAGTAGATGTAGGATTGGACGGAAGGTAGGATGGATTTGTGAGTTGAGGATCATTTTTGAGAAGCTGGTCGAAACTAGAGTTTCCCCAGAGAATAGAAATATTTGTGGAGCTAGGATTAGTTGAAGGTGATTTGCCTCTCGAAGATATTTTAGTTAGATTGTTGATTAGGGAGTTATTTCGGGCATCGACCAGTAAGCCAAAATGTTTCAGAAAGTCGATGCCTATAATAGGCTGTGAAACGTCCGCGATGACGAACGTCCACGTAAAGAAACGTCGGAGGTTGAGGTCTAACTTGAGCAGTTTAGTTCCGTAAGTGGGGATGTTCGAGCCGTTGGCGGCCAAAAGAACCAAGTCTGACGTGTCTGATGCGTTTGGTACTAACGATTTGGAAATTACCGACAAATCGGCACCTGTATCAATGAGAAATTCTATTGTAGACGAGGGATCGGCCAAGAGGATGCGATTGATCTGGCGATCGCGTTGTAGGCCATCAGGCGGTCGCCTTATTAGTTTTCCGACTGCCGGAAGGAGCATGGGGATTTACACCGTTTGGCTCTTTCTCCAAAGTTGGTGTGATAGAAACATAGCCCGTTGGCCGCTTCCTTGTATTGGCGAGGGCGGCTTCTCGATCGGCTGTTCTCGCGGCGGTGGGCACCTTTATGTGGGTTACGACCACGTACCAGTGCCGATAACTCGTTCACTTGCTGGGTGAGCCTATCTATGCGAGAATCAAGTTCGGAACCTTGACTGGTGTTTTTTGTACTGGCGACGATGTTTATTTCGGGGGGTGCCAGGTCGTGAATTTTATCTGCAGCTGCAGTCAATGTGCTGAGGTCATCGCTCAGGGTAGCGAGAATACTTCGGGTAGAGGTTGGAAGCCTCGCGAATTACAACAATAAGTCATTTGTTTAGCAATAACTTAAAATGAGCGATACTTGTGTAAACAACTTGTGTTACAGCTTCTGAAGTAGAAACAGTACTTTTTTGTCTTATGTGCCAATTTTTCTCATTTAAAGTAATTGGTTAAGAACACATGATTAAACAAACAGAAATAACTGGAATTCCAATCTTTTGATATTATGTAGGAAATAAACTTACAAACCTCACTGTTGAATTAGAGCTATCTTACGGTAATAGACAGTTTAAAATAAAAACTAAGAATAATTTCATAAAAATAACATTGACGAAGAATATTTAAAAATTTTAATAAGCAAAGAGAATTTATATTAAATTTCAACTTGCCAATATCAAAAATGTAATTGCTATTGTTTTCTTGTGGTGATCTGTAATGATTAATTTAAAAATTCTTTATTGACTACACATAGTGAAATGTTTACAGATATGATAAGATCATAAATGGTTTTGACCTATAATTACTAATTTTTGATTTGAATACCAACAGATGAGCCCTTAATGATTGACTATAAATTAAATAAAAATCAAACAAAAAGAGAGCACCTATTAGTGGAATCATATTTTATATGCTAATGTATGAATGTATACCAAAGAATAAAAAGATAGGAACTAGAATGATTCATAAATAATAAACTACATATGGATGATTTTGCTCCTTAACAATTTATGCATAAGTAATTTTCTTTAAATAATAAACGTCACATGTAAAAAATTTTGAGTATTTTTTGGCATGGAATGCATTATCGTATTTTACATTAATTTATATGGGAAAAATTGTTTTGCTTAACGAGTGTTTTGCATTACCAGTACGATTCTAGAATGAATTATGCTCGTTATGCGAGGTTCCACTGTAGTATGTTATATTGTAGTACATGGCTATTCAAATCCAAAGCGAAAAAATTATGTTTACTGTTTCAGCCATTTGTTGCATATTTAAATATCATGACATAGTTGTAAAGTAATCCAAATCCTGACAACATACTCGCCTATACATGATTTTTAATATTTTCTCCAAACCATATTTTATAAGACATGAAAAACCTCAGGTAATGTCTTAAAAGATAGTGCAAACTGTTTAAAGAAATGTTGTATCAAAAATATATAACTCATAATTATAATAAGCTGCTTCCTAAATGACACACAAAATTTTCTGAAAAAGATGTACTCAGAATGTTTAAATTACTATTTAATGCCATCAACGTTTTTAAAGCATTTAATGCAAAATAGGTAATAAATATGGTGGTATAGAAGATAACAGTTCATAAAATTGCTAAATTTGCAAAAGATTTAAGTGAGCAAGCAGTATTTGAGTCTCCATAACTTCGAAAATGTAATGTTATTCTACATATTCTGGTTAAAGGGTGAAATTTATATTTAGTCTTGAAAAGCAACATCTGATTTACTAATTTCCTGTACAAAGACCTGACAAATTTATTATTTGTTCACTAAACGTTTAAAAACAAGTAATTACAGGAATTATAAACTACACAAACTGCAAATAATAATTGATGCTGATAATCACTCCCATATGAATATCATAAGTTAGAAGCGTACAAAGCAAACAGTACTAATCTATTTAAGAACAAAATAAACCAAGTTTTACTTACAAAAATATAATTCGTTAATTAAATATAATTATAATAAAAATTGTTAAAGCTGAGCAATTAATGGCGCCTTAAAATACAATATATAAACCAAAACAAGACTATAGCGATTGAAGTTTTACATAAACGTACTTAAATACTTCAATCTTGGGGGGGAAAATGTAAATAAATATAACTATGTACCTCCAACACAGCAGATACAAAAAAGTATGCTTATGCGTCGTCGTGATCAGCATTTCAAATACTATGTTCAACAATACCTGTACACATTTACGTCGTCAATAGACACCAGCAGCCGGCAATTTTTCAATTAATTACGCCAAGCTTGGCAATTTGGTGAAAAACGGCCCTCAAATTGGCACAGAAGCAAGATACTGCCAAAAGGGTTTCCGTAATGTGAAAATTATGCCAGGATGCCAAAACCAGGTTGCTGTACTTCAGGCATCCCCACTCCCTCAAATTTCAAAGTTGGAACGCATGCGCAGTCAGGCAATTTGAAATCCTCGCTTCCTTAAACTAATCGCTCCTGTAAACAAACACAACTAGTCGTTCAAACTGGGTTGCCACAAAATAACAAAATCTCGCCAAAATCGCATGGCTGCCACACCAAACACAAAATCGCCAAACTTTACAAAATCGCCAAACTTAAAAAAATCGCCAACTTGGCACCGAGGTGCGTCTAACACATCTGTACCCAATAGGGGATGTATACAAACAACTGCAATAAATTTTACATTATATAATACTTTAATAAATGGCATTAAATTTAAGGATTACATCTGGGAAAGAACAAAATGAGCGTTCTTCCAAAAAGCATAATCATTTTGTACAGTCTTTGAACTAAAAACTTTTGCAATCCAAACAACTTGGTCACAGCACTGAACACATGTCATAGCCATTTGACATTGAATCTAAAACAGGAAATCTTAATTATGTTGATAACCACTGTAAAAAAAGAATGAAAAGTTACCAAATACATATGTTTCAAATATTAAAATTCAACAATAAATTTTAGATGTTAGCATCTTAACCTATTAAACATAAGCATTACATAGAACTACTTGATTAAAAAAAAAAGTGGTTTCTCAAATGAGCCAGTGGTATCTAAACAAAAACTTTACTCTTCAATTACTGCTTAAGTTAAGTATGTTTGCATGGGCATTCTCCGTATGGGCGCCCTTCAACACCGTTTCAACAGAAACTACAACAAGTGCATATGGACTCACAATAAATCCACTTTTCTGATCGGAAAGAGCATCTTATCAGAAAGGTATGACATTAAAATACACTAGAATCATGTTAAAATTTAACAATGTGTGTTTAAAAACTATACATAAGATCCACGAGACAAATATCATCATCAGAAGAGTTATTAAAAAAAAAGATGTATGATTTCATATCTGGCATATGGAGGGGAAAAAAACAAACCTTACCCGTTTAAAAATGTTTTCCGAAGTTTCTTGAGCCAGCATTTGGTTTCCAGTCTGCTCTAATCCAGAAGTCACGTCATTTTTCATCTTTCGGAAAACGATACATGCTGATACATACGAAAACGACACATGCCAATATCAGATCCATTTTGAAATCTGTATGTGCATAGCAACACAACTCACTATACAATTTAAAAATTAAGCGATAACATAATAGTAAATAGCTTTGTAAACATGTTATAAATGCTATTCCGAATGTTTTGCCAGCCAGAGGACGTTGCTATCGTCTATCCAAATCTAACCCACGGCCCACGAAATCTGTGCGACGATCACAGACCTTCCCACGTTTGGGTTGGGTTGGGTTCAATTTGCGGTGCCTTTAACAAAACTATGCTTCACAGATTCCGCCACGCGTGGGCTGTGCGTGCTTTGGGTTCAATTTGCGGCGGGCCTAATAGAACATTCTAGGACTTTCTTTTTACGATTCGAAACTGATTCCCCGTAAGCGAACCGATTCAAGTTATATCTGTGCAATCTCAGTTACAAAGATAATTAAAATTTAATACTTGCGCATGCGTCGCGCATGCGATGTCACAGTAGTCACAGAGTCATTACAATTGGAAGAGTTTTGTGCGTGTCGATGTGTATTCGTGATTTGGTACCTTTTTCATTCGTATTTTTTACAAATAAGTATGTTTGTTTCGTTTTGTGTTGTGATTATATATGCAATTTTTCATTGGTCAGTGTACATTAGAGTGCTTTAAATTTTTTTTTACTAGAGGTGTTAATTAAATTTATTATAAGTTTACGAGAACAGTTTGAGTAACATTCAGCTATAATCTAAAAGCTGACTTTGTAATTATCATATCGATCTATGGATTTTAATTAATTTTATACGAAATTTGCAAAATGAGCTTGTTCTTTTTTGTTTTGCCTCATAATGTAGGTAACTGATCTTGTTCTCTTTTCAGACAGAAAATGGTGATAGAAAGTTGAATGATCAGTAACTTTAGTTTGACGCAAACCTTCTAGTTTTATCGTTTTGCAAAATGAGCTTGTCCTTTTTTCTTTTGCTTCTTAATGTAGGTAACTGATCTTATGACATTTGTTCTCTTTTTCAGGCAGAAAATGGCGATAGAAAGTTGAATGATCAGTAACTTTAGTTTCATGCTAACTTACCAGTTTTATCGTTACTGTTGTAATTGATTACGAAATGAATCTAGAATTTAAAAGTGACTCTAAGCAGAAAACCATATACCCAAGAAAATGCGAAAAGTGTTCTAAAGTTTTAGCCAGTAGGAATACGTTTTATAAGCACAAAAAGACGTGTGGTAAAAAAAAAGGCTGTATATCCAAGAACTTGTGAAAAATGTAACAAATGTTACTCAACTCCATCTTCTTTCAGCAATCACAAAAAGAAATGCAATTCTTCAACCTTAAATAGTGATGATCCTGAGCAAGTGTTATACACTTGAATTCACTGTGGAGTTTGTTATTCACAGAAACAGACCTTTAAGCATCACTTACTGTCATGTACATGGAAGGTGACCCACACTTACTTTGAATGTGTTTTTTCAGACTGTAATAAATCATTTACTCGCCTGAAAATATTATGCAGACATTTGCTTTTTGAACATGGAGTGAGTAGCGTTAAGGATATTACATTTGAATCTCTCTCAGGTTTTCAACAGTGGCTAGAAACAGAAGGCATAGCCACTTTTACTTAATTTAAAAAATTGACAGGGGACAAAAAGATTGGTAATAAAGTTCACTATTATTATAGCTGCCAATTTAGTAAACCTAAATTTTCCCAAAGATTAAGTAGTCGTAAAAATATTATAGGTACTATACCCATACTATAATCATAATTGTCCTGTCAGGATTTATGGTACTGAAGAGAATGGTATTGTTAGGGTTCTGTATTTTTACCATCATAACCATGAAACAAGTTTTGAAAATGTGAAGTTTCAGCCTTTGAGGCAAAGTGTTAGGGACTTTATAAAATATAATCTTAGAATGTGCGTTCCAGTACAAAAAATTAGGGAGGATTTGCAAAATGAGGCAGGAGCACGGGGGGAACAGAAGTAATTTTGCATTAAAAGAAGTTTTTCTATCATGTAAAAATATCAGTGCCTGTAAACGTAGCATTAAAAGTAATTTATTTCATTCTGATGATGCATATTCTCTATCTCTTTATGTTGAAAGGTTAAAAAACGAAATGTACAATCCTATTTTAATTTATAAACCCCAAGGTTGCAAAACTTTAATTGGCTCCTCAGATCTCGATTTCCATTCTAATGCTGAATCTTCTTTTGACCTGGGGTTTCAAACCGAAGAACAAAAAAAAATCATGGTGGAGGGATGTCTAAAAATTCTCTGTATTGATTCAACCCATAACACCAACCAGTATGGATTTCATTTGATAAATTTAATTGTACCCGATAAATTTAATTTGAGATATCCTGTTGCGCATTTCATAACTAATTTTGTAGATTCTTTTACTGTAACAAGTTTATTTAAAAGTTTAAAATTAAAAGTATCAAATTTCAAATATTAATTGTGTAATGACTGATGATGATAAAGTTTTATACCCTGCTTTATCTAGTAATTTTGGTTATATCAGGCATTTACTATGCTTATGGCATGTTAATCAGACTTGGACACGGCAGGTAAATTCTAAAATTAAAGATGAAGATACAAAAAAACTTGTACTCATGGAATTGGGTAAATTAAAGCGGGAAAAAAACAAAACAAATTTTTGCTACCTTTTGGATAATTTTATGACCATGTGTTCCAAAATTTGTAAAAACTTCGCTGATTATTTTGAATTAAATTATTGTGGCAGACTAGAATCGTGGTCACTAGCTTACAGAAATTTTACCCACAATGCTACTGATACTAATATGTATTGTGAATCTTTTCATAACAAATTGAAAACACATTATTTGGAACGCAAATTTAATAGGCGTTTAGATCGATTAGTAGATATCCTGTTGAGAATAGAGCGCGATATGTTTTTGAATTATCAATATAAAGTAATGATAGATATGCCTCCAAAAGATTCAGATTCTTTCTGTAAAAAAAATCATACTAAGGGTCAGGAAATTCCAGACAAAGCATTAAAAGAATTATCTGCAAATTCATGGTCAATTGAGTCCCAAAGTAAAAAGTGTAGGAAATATGTTATTGAAATAATTAATAAAGAGTGCCCATTTGATTTGTGTTACTATAAGTGTAGAGAGATCATTTGTAAAGATTTATGTAATTTGTAAAGATTTATATTGTTGTAATTGTCCTGATAAAAAATTTTTATGCAAGCATATTCATAAATTACATTCCTTTCTTCTTAGAGATAGGGTAGAAGTAACTCCAAACAGTGAACATTGCCATAATGTTAAAACTAAATTTAATTTTTAGTCTGAGTTAGGAAATAAATCTGATGCATATGTATCCACACCTGAAACGAAAGAACGTAAAGTTAAATCTTGTAAGAATCTAGCATTTCAATTAATTAAATTCCTTGATGACCCTAAAATTCCTAACAACATGTTAAAAAATATATATACTACTTTAAATTCATTAGTATCAGAATGTAGAGCTGCCAAAGAAAGTGATGTAAATTTAGAAGAAATGAGTAAGATAAGTTTCCCTCCTAATCAAAAAATTCCTCGGATAAAACAGTTAAACTTAAGAAAAACATGTAGATTAAAACCTGTGGCTTCAAAAAAATTACGATGATGATGATGTTTTAGAACCCATTATAAATATTAACAATTACAGTTTAAACATGTTGGAATTAAAATCCTTAGACCCATTTATTTCTGATGAAGAAGTAGAAGACTTAAAGGTGTATTCTCCAGATTTTAGAAAAGGCTGGTTATATGACTCGATTGTAAACTCCTTCATTAGCAAAATTTTAAATAATAGCCCAAATATATTATTTATAGATTCAGTTGTTTCACAAGCAGTGAGTACTAATTTTTCTAATCAGTTATATTTCCCCCATCTTCTTAATTTAGCCAAATATTTAGTCATTCCTTTGTGTATAAATTCTCACTGGATATTAGTAGTCGCAGATATGCCAAACAAAATATTTAATGTTTATGACCCATTAAATGCAAACTTTGATTATTCGTATCTTAAAAATATTTTAAATATTGGTGATGTTTTAAATAAATATCTTAAAGGAAATTTTCTTTGGAAAATAATGTCCCCACCACATGATTTGCAAAACGATGTTATGAGTTGCGGCGTGTATATATGTTATTATGTTTATCAGCTGCATACTTTACAGAATATGAAGCAGTCGTTAAATACATTTAAATTTAGGAAATTTATATATAACATCTTAGCAGGAGATTAACGTATAAGCAAACTCCCTTAAATAGCTGATAGGGATTGTTAGTTTAAATATGGTAATTGTTTTATTAGTTAAGACCGAAAAAGAAAAAAATTAAAAAAAATAAATTTAGAAGAAGAAAAAAAAAGCCAGTTGGGGTTATTCTTGGAAGTAGAAGTTTCATGATTTTCTGCTTCTAGAATAAAACTTACTAGCTATATATCAAAAGAGTATTAAAGGTAATACTCAAACCTGTTGCATTACTTAAATTAAGTATTATTCATTACAGTTCTGAATTGTTTAAATTATATGTGTAATTTTATCATTTCTGTGTTTCAAAGAATTCATGAACTATTTTATTTTTATTAAGTGTCAATAATGATTAAATTAATTATATAACTGTATAAGCTAAATTATTTGATAATGTTCTGCAATAGAACTTTAATTATAAGATGACTTTCAACTGTGCAAGTTGTTACTGTTCATTTTCACGGGCCATAATGTGGGGTCAAATGGGATAACTGTAATCAGAAGGAAAATTTTGTTTTGAAGCAGGAAATAATGGCTACACTGTCAATAAATCATCCCTTACACTTCCCTCCAGAACTGCAGTGTTTTGTAAGGATTCCAATAGGAGGTTATTTGTTTGAATTTTTTTTACCAAAAGATTTTGATAAAGAGTTTTGTAAGATATGGAAGAAATCTTAATTTTGAGGACTGATACTGAACAAAAAAAATTTCAAGGTAAATGTAACATTCTCTATTAACTAGTAGACTGTTACATTGTTATGTAAAGGTATTCACAAGATAGGCTCAAGCTAGATTCAAATTACTATTCCACAACAAAGTTTTCTGAATGGAGTAAATGTAAATAGGATTTTCATGTTATTGTGAATGCTGTTATTTTAATAAATAATTTTTCAAAGCATAACACCAGAATGTAATTCAGTATTAAAAAAGGATAAAAAGGCAGTGCCTAGTAAAGTTTCATTTTTTTATTAATATTATATTCTGTTATTAATATATTGTCTTGTGTTTTAGAATTTTATTTTGTCACATATGCCACAGACCTAAGTGAAAAAATATCTGGACTAACCTACTCCAAAGAGGATGTATTAAGAGCAGTTAGGGATGTAGAAAATCAAAACTGCACATACTCCCAAGCACAAGAATGTTACTGATTGCCTAGAAGTGTTATTTTTTGCCGGTTGTCCTACAGCATTTTCCCATCACGATGCAATAGACTTGGTGAATTACATTAATGTTAGAGCTTGAATGGGTTATCTGTGCAATAAATATGATATTGTTAATATTGTTTCTGAATTTGTTAAAGCAAACAATCTCAATACACTGTTTAAGGATGGTGTTCCAGGAAATGATTGGTACTATTGCTTCTTACAGTACAATCCAAATTCATCATTTAAAATGTCAGAACTTTCGCAAGAGAATAAGAAGGAAGCTAGGAAACATGAAGTTATTTATGATTTCTACTCTTGAATTAAACAAATTTGTTAATGAGTGAAAACTTAAAACTCTGAAAACAAGACACGTTTAGTTTTCAACTGCAATGAGAGTGGATTTAGTTCTGACCCAAAGGACATTGGAAGTTTATATATAAAGACACAGAGTGGGAAAATATTTTACTAGGCAGACTTGTTCTAATTGAATTCCAAGATCAATTTTCAAATCTCCAAGAAATAAAACCCACCACAAATATGTTTGTTGTGCATAAAATGTACATGACGAAGATTGAGAAATTTCTGGTTTGGGGTACCAGAATAAAGATGACATTTCTACTCAATATTTATGAAAAGAAATTGCTTAGAATATTATTATATTTGAACAACTATTGACAAATTTGCCCAATCAAAATCAAGAGAATGGCAGAAAAATTGTCTTTGAGTTCCCTGGAAATGTTTTTGCACTTTCATTCTATTGTTC
The DNA here is from genome assembly GCA_907164885.2 of Dolomedes plantarius. Taxonomy (NCBI): domain Eukaryota; kingdom Metazoa; phylum Arthropoda; class Arachnida; order Araneae; family Dolomedidae; genus Dolomedes; species Dolomedes plantarius. The sequence goes on along the minus strand of OU015494.1, from coordinate 56,528,678 downwards.
ATTCGATGTACTATTTAATAAAATGTTTCTGTTGTCTGTACGCCTATTTCTTGTATGACGTTCAATAAATAGAGTATCTGAAATAACTTTTTTGCCTTTATTTTATCAACTAAGCCAAGAAAATTTGGGATAATTGTAAATATATGGTTAGGTTTTAAAACACAGCATGAAGTAATACAGTGTCAAATAATTTACAATTTTGTATTTGTAATTTAAAGCATGAAGAAAACATTTGTTTACAATTACCCATATGCTGTCAGGGTAACTGTAAATAACTGGAGAAATTGTAAATTGTACTTTAGAACTCTTTAATATTGATATTTTATCAACATTTTATATGCAACTTAATAATAAAGTTTAAAATAACCATTATTGAGAATTATTATAATTTTAAACCCAAATCATATTTTTTTTTATCAGTGAAAATGTTTCAACCATTCATATACTATTTACAATTACCCCATCTCCCCTAAGTACCACATAGCTGAACTGTTGGAAGACCCTACGAGTGAAACTATTCAATATACAAAGTGAACTGCAGTCTCGAAATGACTAACAGGAATTGTGTCCTGTAATATTCTAGGAAACTGAATTACCTTCAGTCATCTTTCACTAAGGATCATTACAGAGCACCAAGCAGCTCTTTAGGAGTGGGTCTTGTTTCCACAAATAACTTGATAATAAGTAGTAGATGCAAGTCTCTCACGTTTGCAAAGAGCTTTATGTGATTTTGTTAACGATATAATGTACCAGGTTTTCCTCAGTTTTATGAACTGACATATTAATTAAATTTTATATAACATTTATGTTTAAAATCATAAATATAAACCGTATTAATAAATGCATGCGGCTTTTAAGAATTCAGAGAAAAAATGTAAAATATTTGGTGTTCTCAAGTGTTAATCTCGGAACCAGACTCAGAGAGGTCGATTTTGAGACGAAAAAGGGGCAATACTGGGACATTTAATTCATAACTCAAATTAAATCGGTGCTTTGGAACGGATCCCGTTGTGAGGATTCAACATTGATTCTCCCCAATTAACACAATCCTTTCCTAAAATTAACGATCTCTAGTCAACCACCAGCTACATAAACGCATTCATAGCCCCCGGTAGAAGGCGCGGCAACAAAAGGCGGCCTGGACAAAGGACTGTCGACAATGACTACGAAGGTACTCCGCGCCTGTGAGTCTACGAGGTGACGTTAAAGTTGAAAGCCTGATTCGCTTCGCACCCCACTGATTGATGAAGAAGGCTCGTAAAATTAATAGTGCGATCTTACCTCTGGGTCTTCAGGGAGAAAAAAAATAGACCAATAACAGCCCCTAAAGATGATGTCACCTTTAAAGCGCACCACTTAAAATCTTTTTAAATTTTCCGACGATCGGAGTGCCAAATCCAAAGTTAGGTCGCTGAGAAAAAATTATTGTTAGTTAGCCTCTTAGGGCCTGTTCACACAGGAGTCCGTTGCGTTGCGTTAAGGAAAAGATGACGTTGAGACGAAAATAAACCAATCATAGGCGTTAAAAATTTCATTGCTAATCGTTTGGAGACATATGATTGGTTTATTTTCGTCATCTTTTCCTTAACGCAACGCAGCGGACTCCTATGTGAACAGGCCCTAACTCTCCTGATTCCTGACGGGCGAGGAAGTTAGGGCCTGTTCACATAGGAGTCCGTTGCGCAGCATAGGAGTCACATAGGAGTCCGTTGCGTATTGAAATATATTTAACCAATGACAAACCTCCAAACGATTAACAATGAAATTTTTAACGCCTATGATTGGTTTATTTTCGTCTCAACGTCATCTTTCCCTTAACGCAACGCAACGGACTCCTAATGTGAACAGGCCCTTATTCGACCCCGGTCGACCAGCTTAGACAAAGCTCCGAATAGTTATAGGAGCTAAAGTGAAAATTCAATCGCAGACGGATCTGACTTTTAGTGCGACATCCTGTCGTCGTGGTTTCTGACGGAAGTTCCCTCAACCAGCCAAATAGTTTCCAGTATAGGGAGCCAGTGAAAGTGCTGATCCTGAGCGCATACGTACATCGGACGTGCCGACTAGAATCGTATAAATTTTTGTTGGGTGGATTAAACCGCATAATTTGCCCCATACCTAATTTTCTGAAACAAAAAACCTTTCACAAGAAAGTAGACTTGATGAGGCTAACTAAAATGCCTTTATTTTTCTTATTTTACATAAAAACATAGTAAAAAATTTGATCCAATAGCTTGGAAGAAAAATATTTACAAAAACTTAACCATTAAACAAAAAAGAATACAGATAAGCGTGTCATGAACGGGCGAAAAATAACCTATTTAAATTTTGAAAAAAAACTACTTAAACTGAATGGTAAAGCTTGGGATAGTTATAGGAAGAAAGGAGGGATACAAGCCTAATGGTTCGACAATTCGTCGCAAACACATCTAAATATCAAACTTGCTGCGAAAACAGCTACTAACACTATGGCTGAAAGTCCCAACTCACTCGCAGAATTGTTACTGCTTAAAACCCCCAACTCGCTGAAAAAATACGTACATCTTAAATACTTGTTGCATTTACTTGTACAAACCCCATTGGCTGTGACGCGAGAGCTTCGTAATTCGAGTCCTGCCTTCAAAGTTGAAAAATCTGCATATTATTTTATTTTTATTTTAAACCATCCGTTCATGACACGTTTTTAAATATCGCGTTTTCCGACGAAGAGAGAACAAATACTACAAATTCCCCCCTTTTCTCTTCATCGGAAAATGTGCTCACAATACCTACTTAATTTGTCAAATGTAACTGGCTTAGTTAACAAATCAGCAATGTTCCAATTTCCAGGAACTTTTAAAAGTTTGAACAGTCCTTCAGCTAATAGCTGTTTAAAATAATGAAACCTAATGTCTATATGTTTGTTTCTTACACTCTCGATAAAGTTTTTACAATAGTAAATAGCACTTTCAGAGTCACAAAACATTATAGGTTTCTCAACAGTTACTTTCAATAGTGTAGAACATTCATTGTAAATATTGTGTAACCACAGTAATTCTTTAATCGACTCTGAAATGGCAATATACTCGCTTTCCATAGTGGAAAGCGCTACACATCTTTGCTTTCTGGTCCTCCATGAGATAGGAACATTTTTAAAGAAAATTATAAAGCCAGAAAAAGATCGCCTGTCGTCACGATCTGAAGCCCATGAAACATCTGTAAAGGCTGTCAAATGCTTCATATCATCTACTAACATTGGAATACAAAAATTAATCGTTGAAATAACGTAATTAAAAACTTGGCACAGCAATTTTCAATGCGTTAAAGTGGAATGTGAATTATACTGAGCTAACATTGTAACTGTAAAAAGTATATCTGGTCTGGAACGTGTGGCTAAGAATAAAAGTGATTCGATTAAATTTCGATAAGGTACTTCACCTTCCACTGACTGCTCATTAATTCCACTTTGAACAATTTGACCAGGCGACATAGGTAATTTACACTTAACGAAAGGTATTTGTTTAAAATTCTCTTTTAAACGTTCAATGTACGATTTTTGGTGTACGGCCCAGTTGCCTTTTGAATCTTTAAACTCTATACCAAGAACTTTTCTAATTTTACCCAAATCTTTAATTTCAAATTTAGTGTCAGGAATGGATTATATATATATATATATATCCGCTTCCCTCCCCTCCCGTAGAGTGACCAGCCGGAAACCTGTTTGGCGCGAAGGAGGAGAGACGGGGGAAAAAGTCGCCCCGGGAATCGAGGGAGAAGGGAGCGAGGAGGCGACACGTGTAAAAGTGGCTGTATTTTGCTCCTCAGCTTAAATTTGAATATATATGGTTTTATAATGTGTGATCAGCGTAAATTTGAATATATATGTTTTTATAATGTGTGATGTGTCCCAGTAGATGTGTAAATAAATAAATTTTGGGGCTGAAGACCGTGTCTGGACTCGTAAATCGCGTAATACCTTCCCATAACACGAAGAACGGACCCGGGGGCGGTTAAGCCTCGTCAAGGGAGAGGGATCGCTCCTCACATCTGGCGGCAACGGTGGCGTGGAATGGTAAAATACGCAAGCGAGGATCGCAGCTTTACGTCAGTAAGGATATCAGCGCTCTATCATCAGTGTACAGTCATCGGTAAAGGCTATAGGAAGATGATCAACAGGAGGCCATACTATTTTCGATTCTAGCTCCAGGAAATCTATACAATCCAGAAATGTTGTCCAAGGTAAGTGATATTTGCTTCTGTTCTCTGTTGGGATTCTAAAAATGTTTATGGTTAGATGAAATTTAATAGTGTTCGATAGAATTTTGTAAGAGAAAAGGTCGGGTGGAGTTTCAATTGATTTTTTTTCTCTGTGTATTAGTTTTATTGTTATTGTATTTCCTAACTGGTATTTCTAACATGGCATTTATTGCAAAATCGAGAAAGTGCGACTTGGTAGCGCTAGCGCTAGAATTAGGAATCGAAGTTAAGGAAGAATATAAGATATTAGATTTAAGGAAACTTATTCTCGAACATGAAAGTTATGAAGAAAGCCTCATTAAGGATATGCTCAGCGTGATAGTTACTGAGAGAGAGGAAAAACAAGGGAAAGACGAACGTATTGAAATCGAAACATTAAAACTACAAAATCGCATACCTATTAAATCCAAATCAATAGATGAAATTATTAAAACCATAAAATTATTGACCGTGAAAGTCCCAAATAAACCCGAAGGGTGGAGTTATTTCTTTACGAGTCTAGAAAGGGCATTCAAAAGTGAGAGGATAGAAGAAGAACAGAAGGCCAAAATTTTAATTTACCTTTTGGAGGATAAGGCGGCAGATTTGTTAATATATTTTATGCCTGGTGGATCAGCATACCAGGTGGGCGGAAGCCGTACCCTTAACGAGCCTCACCGCTAGGGGTACGTGTGAAGCTTTGTTGGGTATATTTTCGCGGACTGGGATACCCAGTGTAATTGCCTCAGATAATGGGACAAATTTCAAGTCAGAGTTAACGAGGGCATTTCAGAAGAGAATCGGATCTTCTCCCAGATTTTCAACACCGGGATATCCACAGTCTAATGGGTTAGTAGAGCGTTTTAATCAGACGTTGAAAAGGATGCTACACCATATAATTCGTGAGGAGGGTAGGGGTTGGCATTTGCAGTTACCTTATGCACTGTGGGCATACAGGGAAATTCCAAATACAACAACGGGGGTCGCCCCGTTCCAGCTTATGTATGGCCGGAGACCCCAAGGGCCATTATCGATTTTGAAAAACGCTTGGACCGGCAAACATGATGATCTGCGGTTAGACCTCACTTCGATCCCTACGTATTTGCAAAATTTAAAGGCGCGATTTGAAAGGGCTGCCGAACAAGCCAATCTTACGGCCGAAGTCCAGCAAGAGAGAGCCGCGCACTATTACAATTTAAGATCATCTAACAAGGTGTTTAAGCTAGGGGATCAGGTAGTTGTGTTAATACCGGATTCGGCGAATAAACTATATGCTAGGTGGCAAGGTCCGGCGACAATTCTGGAGCAAAGGAATCCTCATTCGTTCATAGTTCAATTGCCGGATGATACGAAGAAACACGTACACCAAAATAAAATTAGGCACTATATAACGAAATCAAGTGCGGTGAACGTTATTTTTGAGGGTGAGGAAGAGTTTGGAATAGTAGAAACAGTTCCTACTATTAATAAAGGGGATTGCTTTATGGAACAAATGAACAACCTGGGGTTACCAAAGTTAAGTGAGCTACATACAAGGGACCTCAGAAATGTAATCATGGGACGTAAATCGCTTTTTAATAGACCTGTTCAACCGGCTAGGGTAGGAACTCATAAGATAGAGCTTGTTCCTAACGCAGTACGTAAAAAGCCTCATTGTTACAGTGTACCTATTGCTTACCGAAAGGAGGTGGACAGACAGATACGGGAATTGTTAGATTGGGATTTAATCGAACCCTCGGGAGCCGAAATTGCCCATCCCATTGTCTGTGTGGCAAAAAAAGACGCGACGGTTAGAATGTGTGTAGATTATCGTGCGCTAAATTCGGTCACGAAAGTACCAGTTTTCCCTATGAAGGATATGCAGGAATTAATCTTCATGGCGGGGGCGGCTCAGTGGTTAACTAGTTTGGATTTATTAAAGGGCTACTGGCAGATCCCTTTGGATGAGAGTAGTAAACCGTTAACCGCATTTAAAACCCACAACGGAGTTTTCCAATGGAAAACGATGCCATTTGGTCTGTCGGGAGCTTCTGGTACATTTCAGCGAGAAATGAATCGTGCTCTTAAAAATCATAGTGATTATGCTCAAGCCTATATGGACGATGTCGTAATTTTCTCCGAAACTTTCGACGATCATTTAAGACATTTATCTGCAGTTTTGGAAAACTTGGAGAAAATGGGATTCTCTATTCGTCTAGACAAATGCACGTTTGCGGCGAGGAAAATTAAATATCTGGGTCATGAAATAGGGGGGGGGGGTAAACATGCTCCTGAGGAGGGGAAAATAGCGGCCATAAAAAAACTTGTGAGGCCGACAAATAAAAAGGAAGTTAGATCGGTATTGGGTTTGATGGGCTTCTATCGGTCTTATATTCCGAATTATGCAGAAATATCAGCCCCACTAACTGATTTGACCAAGAAGGGGTCCCCGAACATTGTTCCGTGGGGAACGGCGGAGCAAACCGCATTCGCCAAATTAAAGAGTATTCTATGTGAAGCCACGGTGTTGGCTACCCCAAATATGGGTATGCCCTTTCAAATACATTGCGACGCGTCGAATGTTGCCGTCGGTGCCTGTTTGACCCAAATTGACGCGGAGGGCAAATATCGACCCATCGCGTTTGCCAGTCAGAAATTGTCGGCGACGCAACGGAATTGGGCTAGTATAGAAAAGGAAGCCTGGGCAGTGCTGTTCGGATTAAACAAGTTTGACAAATGGGTATATGGGGCCCAGGTGGAAATTATAACTGACCATAATCCGTTAAAATATCTGAATGCGACTACTCCCAAGAGCCCAAAATTAACCCGATGGGCACTCTCTTTACAGAGGTGGAATCACCATATAACTCATCTACCGGGTAAGCAACATTATGGAGCAGACGCCCTGTCTCGTCTGGAGCAGGAGGACAACAATAGCGCGAGGGGAGATGCCTATGTTGGAAATTCCTAGTTTTTCCTCTCTCTCGATGTGCATTAATTTGGTTAAAATTTATTCTGTGGTATATGTATATAAACATATCGAGTTAGTATTAAATGTCTTCTTAAATATGTTTGCTTAGCGAAGTTAAAGAATAGTGGTGTTATCTTGTGTAAGTTGTGAATCCCTACAGATTACAGGGGCAAGTGTCATTTCCTTGTGTGCTGGAAATGGAGGGAGCAAATATCGGGAGTAACCGATAGATCTTGGTTTTTAGAGGTGCCAGGGCACCCTGGAGAGTCTGCATTCCAAAGAAACTGTCTCTTGTGTGTGTTGTGACTCTACGAATCATCCGCCCACGATTATCCATTCCTGTGAGGTGATGGTGAAATCAGCTAAGGAGACAGATTTCACTCTTGGCGGGGGCGTGTCAGGAATGGATTATATATATATATATATATATCCGCTTCCCTCCCCTCCCGTAGAGTGACCAGCCGGAAACCTGTTTGGCGCGAAGGAGGAGAGACGGGGGAAAAAGTCGCCCCGGGAATCGAGGGAGAAGGGAGCGAGGAGGCGACACGTGTAAAAGTGGCTGTATTTTGCTCCTCAGCTTAAATTTGAATATATATGGTTTTATAATGTGTGATCAGCGTAAATTTGAATATATATGTTTTTATAATGTGTGATGTGTCCCAGTAGATGTGTAAATAAATAAATTTTGGGGCTGAAGACCGTGTCTGGACTCGTAAATCGCGTAATACCTTCCCATAACACGAAGAACGGACCCGGGGGCGGTTAAGCCTCGTCAAGGGAGAGGGATCGCTCCTCACATTTAGTTTATAAAAGTTTAGTAATTTTTGCCATTTCAGACTCGGTTCGTGAAAACACGATTAAATCATCAACATACACTAAAAGTATAGTATTACAATTAAGATGGTAAACACAATTTGTTTTTGAAAAAGAGGAAATACCTAACTTTAACAAAGTTGTTTCCAATTCAGAATGCCACTGCCTACCGGCCTGGTGTAGACCGTAAATGGCCCGCTTTAATTTTAAAACATGAGTTTGTTGTGTTATACCATCAGGAAAATTGAAGCCTTTGGGCGTCTCCATAAAATGTTCCTCATCAAGATTGCCATAAAGGTAGGCACATTTAACATCAAGATGTTTGTGGAACCATTTTAGGGAAATGACCAAAAAACTTATAAATAAATAAATGACTTCAAAATTTACTACAGGTGAAAAAACTTCATGATAATCATGTCCCTTAATCTGTCGAAATCCTTGAGCAACAAGTCTAGCCCGGAATTTCTTAACCTCTTTATGCTCATTTTCTTTCACTTTATACACCCATCTGGAGCCAATAATTCTCTTACCTGGGGGACGAGGCACAATGTCGTAGACGTCTCGCTCTTTCAAGGTGTCGAGCTCTTCATTCATCGCCCGCTTCCAGTGTGCAGCTTCAGGGACACTAGTAGCTTGTTCAAAAGTTGAAGGCTCCATGATGCACACAAACGACGATTCATTCCCAGAGATGTCGGTTCCTTCGTCATCAGTCTGTGGACTCGGGTCTGATTCAGTGTGGTGTTTAAAGTCGAACACTTCTTTTTCGAATTCAATGTTATTCGAATCACAATACTTTTTAACACCTTTCAAACTAATTAGACGGTTTTTCGAATTGGGAGGATAATAGTACACATCGAAACGGCCTTTACTTTTACCAGATTTTCTCTGTGTCACTTCACGTCTCCAAGGAATATCACGACAATGCTTACGTTCAATGGTAACTACTTCGGGGGTTGAACTAGAATTTTGTGGCAAATCGTCAGTTTCTTCTTCAATTGGAGGGACATATTGAGACGTTGGGCAGAAGGAAAGTTCGTTTCTTCCATACCCTTTAACAAGCCCATTAAATTTGACATGCTTGGTTTCAATTACTTTTCGTTCCTTCGGAAACCATATGCGATATCCTACAGTTTCAAAAGCATATCCTATCAGAATGCCTTCTTTGGTTTTAGGATCTCGTTTATCCCTTTTATTTCTTTCTACATGTACGTAGGCGAGACAACCTATAACTTTCAGGTGTCTAACAGAACACTTTCTGTCAAAGAACAAGGTAAAAGGAATATGGTTGTTAACACTTCTATGAGGAAAACGATTATGTAAATAAATGAACGCAAATGGTAATTATGCCCACAACCCTTTTGGTAACTCATCTTCAAGCCTAATAGCTCGAATACCATCAGCAATGGTTCTGTTTAGTCTCTCCGCTACGCCATTCATCTGTGGCGAATACACGTTCGTACGTTCAGCAACTACACCATTTTCTTCAAGAAACTTTCTGAACTGGTCTGAACAAAACTCTAGACCGCAGTCAGTACGAACGGCTTTTATCGGCCGGCTTACTTGCTTCTCGACTTTAGTTTTAAAATTCTTAAATTTAGCGAAACAGTCATTTTTATTTTTGAGAGGAAAAACCCACGAATATCTGGAATAATCGTCGACTGCAGTTAAAAGATATTTAGATTGGCCATACGAAGGACCTGACGCACTACTCCATAAATCGAGATGAATCAAATCAAGAGGGTGTTTAGACTTTATTTCACCAATACTTTTAAATTGGGCTCTGGTCACCTTTCCTCGAACACACGGATCACAAAGTTGTGAATTTCCGCTTAATTTGTTTAAGCCGTAAACCAGATTTTCTTTAGCCGAATGTTTTAAACCTTCTAAATTTTGATGGCCGAATCTACGATGCCACATCATAATGTCATTACGAACATTTTTCGATTTACTTATTGACACATTGGCAGATGGGACTTCAGGAACAATTTTTGAATGTAAAATATACAAGCTTCCTACGAAGGGAGCAATTCCTATAGTTCGACCTTTAGAATTTATCATAGTGCACTTAGAATCACAAATGATTAAACGATGACCATGCTTATCAAATTGACTTCCAGAAATTAAATTTTTAGTTAAATATAGGCCCCAATAGACTTTAAGCAAATTCAATATTTCTTCATGACCCTTTACTTTTAAACTAAGTGAGATAGCACCGTATCCCTTGGCTTTTACGGAATTATTTCCAATGCCTTTCACGTTGATATCACACTCTTGATAATTTCTAAGAAGGGACTTATCAGATATGAAATGGTTTGAAGAACCAGAATCTACAATCCAGTCAAGGCTAGTGGCCGAATCACTTAATATAT